>JAUPFT010000008.1:5898897-6498897 GCA_036936625.1 Parnassius smintheus behrii
AATATTTATATATTACTTTTTAATTAAAAATTTTATTCATCACCATCATTGAATCCTACCAAAATATCACTGTTGAATTTAGGCCTCCCCTACAGATAAGTAGGATATATGCCACAGTTGTTATGTTTGGCGGGTGAGCTACAACCATAGTTTTTACTTATATTGAGCTTTTATCAGGAAGATGCTGCTGCTTATCTCCAGCTTAAGCTTTTCTCTGTCACCTCTAGCTGCGCCCACGGCACGATATGAGATGATGCACTCTGTTACGCTGCCACTAGACGGCAAAAATAACTTACTATCCAATATGGTGATCAATTGAAATCTACCTTGGATTAAAGCTCTGAGATCTGACTGTACATGTTTTTATTTGACTAAGTTATTGTGCTAGCCTGTATAGGAAACCACTTAAATAAACATGTAAAAATACTCGTATTGTGAAATAATATTGATATAAAAGTGTAGAAATTGCTTAACATTTATTTTACAAAGTTAAGTGTTGATTACTTATGCATAAAATAAAGGCAAGATCGAGACCTTATTACATTACAAAGAAATTGAAACGACAAAAGGGGAAATTCTATTGGCTTTCTACATTTTTTTCATTTTATTTCTATTTCAGTCATATTTTATTATTTATAAAAAATATTTTATAAATATCCACTCAAAATTTATTATAATCAAAATTCTAATTTTTTAATCTAAATTCTATTTCATTTATTAAATTGATTTCTTTATCCATTCTATTTTATTTCTTTCTTGGTTGCACTTTGATAAAGATTTTATAAAATTAATAGAAACAGAAAAGTTAATTTCGTTTTAGTATTAACATGAAACGAATAGAAAATATTTCATAATATGTAAACACAGCACACACAGGTCTATACAGCTTTGAGAGCGAAGTATTTCTGGATACACATTGTACCACAATGCAATATCTGAACATTTTCGTTTTTCGTATTTTGTGCGCCTGCTTACCGTTCATCAGATTGCGGTATTGCTTGCACTTCCGCGAAGGTAATAGGCATAGTTGGATCCGGTAGGTGGCGCTGTTGTGGAATCCAGATATCACCCGTGCGAAGCCGGGGCAAATCGCTAGTATACTATATACTATATTCATAATATAATGGAAAGCGGGAGAATTTGTGTTAATACTTACGGTAATCATCGTCGTACTGTATTCTGCTCGTGTGGAAGCAAAAATGTTCTCATAACTTCATATTCGTGGTAACATTTTTTTTTCTTTTGGTTTAAGTATTTAGTTGGTCATTCGGGATATGGACCACCGGTACACCAAATTTCTTGTAAATTCGTTTAGGTGATTACGTTTTATAGAATAAGGAAATAAAAAATATCTCAAACATTTAAATAATATTATATAAAATTTTTATCTATAAAATTATTTAAATGTGTGCGTGCGCTAGTTATTCTTATCTTACTAAACCACTACATTGAAAACATTTACGAGGTTCTAATGAGGTTACCTTGATGGTTCTTAGCTAATGTTGGACCCAGTAGATGGCGCTGTTGTCGAGATCCAGAAATCACCCGTGCGAAGGCAGGCGGGATCGCTAGTATTATTATGGATGTCCTTAAAGAAAATAGTTAAAAGAACCACAATCCTTCATCATATTTAAAACAAAATATTTCATTAGAGCCAAGTCATCGTAATGTCACATTTTTCGGACACTGAAAGTTATTCGAAACTCTAAATTAAGTGATTATATTAAACCACATACTTTCCTAATTAAAATAATTTAATGTTCATTATTCATTATAAGAAATGCTTTTACATTTCCTGTTTAAATTGATGAAATGTCGAAAAGTTTTCCGCGTAGCACGCTTTTCACACGTATCGTAGCATGCACCTGCTACGAGAGCTACGGTTGAACTGAAGCTTTTCGAAAGTGAAACCTAAATTCAGAGCAACTACGTGATGAACATAGCTTCTTATATCACAATTTTCTTACGCAGCAATGAATTACTGTCTTATTTTTACGTAAAAGGAATTTTATGGAACTACATTCATTTGCTTATTATTAGTTCTTAAGTTTACTTTTGAATTTTATTCTCTACTTCAACTAAGAAAACTTGCAACTGTAAAAGCCCAATAAACACGTTATAATCCTATTTGTGTGTTCTTAACAATCAGTTGGGGTCATTTACGAACGATACACAAAAGATACAGGCGAGTGGGCAACCGCAGCTTTTTATTGCTTTGAATTTTTATCAGCACGATGCTACTGCCCATATCCTACTTCTTTTTTGTATTTTTCGGCATAATAATATCCTACTATATTAAAAAGTATTGGGAATATATAAATTACATCTGTGTCATTGCATCTTTACTCCTGATCAAATCAACTTCTTCTTCACCAGCTAGTATTTTAATTTATTTTTTATAGGATAGGGTGAAAAACGAGTACGCAGTCCACCTGATGGTATGTATGTGGTTGCTGTGGCCCACAGACATCTACATCCATCCTCGATTACAAATCAAAATGCAGATGCGTTGTGACTCGTGAAGACTAAGATGGAATGCCTCGTTTGCGGTAAAAAGTGTCTCCGGTTGTCTACACTCACAATACGAAACACAGCAAAATTAAGCTACTATTTTACGCTGGTATTCTGTGAGAGCGTGGACCTTCCCCGGTCGAGCCGACGCATTCATGCCACAGATATACTACTAATATAACTGCAGCATGGTTCAATGGTTATATACAATAATAGCATTTTCCACAGTCATTTCTTACTCTTATGAATTCGTGCTCGTCAAATCTACCCATGAAACGATGTGATGAACTCTCTTAACTAGCTACCACATGGCAAATCTTATCGCGTAAGTATTATTTTAGTCAGGGTAGGTCAGAGAGTGTGCTAATACTAGCGTGTAGTATTGCAAAACGTCCAACACAAATCATATCTTCCAATAGTACTATAAAATTGTCTTCGTGTTTGTTATCAACCACATTGACGTAATACTTAAAATCATTTATCACCCATTTCTTCTTCATTAGCCCCTATAAATCAATTCACAGCTCAAGATTTGATGAGGAGGATATCCACATTATCTAAGTGAGCATCGATATATATAATATATATAAACATTCGCGCCTGTCACCCAGAGGGGTAGGCAGAGACTACACTCTTTCATTTGGCACGATCCTGACACACACTGGTGTGTCAGGATCGTGAGCATCGAATTATTCGAAAACGAAGCATTTAAAAACATCATAGACTATAGCACCATAAATCACATACATACTCTTTGGTAGATATAATGTAAAACCGTAGAGTACAATCTGCCACTTTGTCTTCTATATGTGGACTATAAGAAAGACTTTTATTTCGTCGAAACTTTGCTGCAGTCCCTTTTGCGGTGCCAAGGTTACTGTCAGTATATCGAAGTGCCGAAATGTTTATACAGTGGGGCTAAAATGGCTTTCCTAGTACAGAAACAGAGTACGAAACCTATCCAAGTGCAGAGAACTGTAGACCACGTTTACGTTATATCCCCAAAATTCTTGAACGCTGCATTGGAATACGTATTTAACCTACTGGACTGGAAAGAATACGTAATAAACAACAATAGTGAATACATCACATACTTTCGATTTGCTGACGATATACTCCATACCTCAAAACCTAAAAACAAGATTATACAACCAGTGCGCATTACCAGTGATGACTTATGGATCTGAGATGTGGTCCTTCACTGCTGGCCGTATGATGAAGCTAGCAGCGAGGTATGTAAAGGGCTAAGTTCGGGGTTTCTGTGTGATTAACTTAGAAATGAGGATATCCGCGGTAGATCCAGAGTAACCGTGTAACATTTCCCAACTAATAAGCGAGCTGAAGTAGTAATGGGCCAGCCATATAGCTCGAAGAGTTGCAAACCGATGGGGAAGAAATTTTTACGAGTGGCAGCCTCGTAGCAGCCAGTAGGCAAAGTGTGAGTTGGTCCCCACTAGATGGAGTGACAAACTGTTAAGACATGCAGGAATTCGATGGATGCAGGTGGCTCAGCACCGAGCTTTGTGGTATTCCTTTGGGAGACCTATGTTCACGAGTGGACTTCTAAAGGGCTGTATTAATGATGATGATAATTTGAAAGCGAAAGGAGTTTCTTACCTTCTTTCAAAAGCTAATTAATTTTTTCATTCATGATGGAGCTGTACTAGGCAGTCCTGTTCAGAATAATATGCCATACTTCCATTTGAATCTACTATAGTAAACTAATAGCGTAGTATAACCGAAGTATAGAAAAATCAACAAGTTAGTAAGCTACGAAAATGAGACAACAACCTAATCAAAGAACCGATAACCAGTTGTGTCTTGCAATATCACGATGATGACAACTACGACGACAGCGAACAACGACGACAACATCCATCGATGATGATAACCTCGAAAATATACAATATACACACATCAGAAAAAGTTTGGGATCGCTAAAAATTATAATTTTTTATTATTTTTTATAAAAAAATTGAGTAATTCAATTACAGTGTAAAAGTTACAGAAGATTGATGAAAAGAAAAAGATTGTTTAACCAAATTTATACGGCAATTTATTAATAGAAGGTTTCTATTTAATACATAATAACTCCTCCTCAGGATCGAATACACGCGGAGATCCTCTTGGGAGTGCTGAGGATAAAGTTATCTAGCATTACTTGCGGTAACCTGTCCCATTCTCGAAAAGCGGCTTCCCTGATCTCTGGCACCGTGTGGGGAGGTGGCTGACGGTTTCAAACAGCTCGCTTAAGGGCATCCCATGCGTGCTCTATTGAGTTTCATTTAGACGAGAAAACAGGCCAGTATAACCTTGTGATGTCGTATTCTCAGAGAGCAGCATTGACTCGTTAAGCTCGATGTGCGGGCACATTATCAACGACTAGTACAAATTGGTACCCATGCTCTACACAATTCCATCAATAGCAACTCTTTTGACCCTATCTGCCGACACGGAGCCTCGATATGGCATCAAAGGCGTTCTAGCTCCAATCATAATTCCCACCTAAATGACATCGATTTCCGCCTTGCTGAACGTTTCCTGTGGCAGGTTTATTTCTCACCTTCTTCATTTTGCCGGAGCCTAGCCCACTGAAATCTCCGTCACTAACGATGTCGTGAATTCAAAGGCACTCGTCAAGACCTCCGTGATGGTAATTAAGTGTGGTGTAAGCAATTCCGAATAGTCTTAGTGCTAACTTCAAGCCCAGAGGCGGCAAACACTTCTGCTTTCTAGCAGAGACGTTGATTGTTGGCCACCAGTTTTATAAAGCGCTTCTCAGCAGCAGTCAGAACAGTTGGGCGACCGTTGCGGGCTCAGTCAGCTAAATTATCCATGCCGTGTTACCTCTTTAACGCGGCCACAATACAGGATTGGGATACAGCAACACTGCAAGCAATTTCTCTCGTGGAATATCCTCCTTTCCTCAAAATTACAATTCTTAGTCGTAAAACTTCTGATAATCCTCTTGGCATTTTTCAGTCACAACTTTAATTCAAAAAATATTTTAAATCCGTTAAAATAGATTAATACCGACTAAATCAGATTTTTGAATGAACGTAAGCTTGGATTAAATTTATTGTTGTAAGTATGGAAAAATAATTGAATTTTATTTTAATGTTTTATATTATAATTCTTTATTTTTAAGTACAGAATCTAAAAGGAAGAAGAAATTATGATAAAGTATACAGTTACAAAAGAAATTGCGATTTTTCGCAATGAAATACAAAAAGTTGCTTTCATATTAAAACATGGATTGCCATCTTTTCATTTACAAAGCTTTTCTTATATAACATATTAACATATTAATTTTATTAAAAGAATTTTCATATTGTTATATAAATAAAAGGATTTTCATATTATAATTTTATTACTTCATTCTGAATACGACATTTTTTTCTTTTGTGATAGGCTCAGTTACGGTGAAGTGTGTGGAAGTAATTCTCCTTGAAAATCATTCTGATCCCTTTTAACGGACGATAGAGAAGGTAAATTTGGTTTTATAAATTTCGTGCTGACTTTGGAAACACCCTACTTACATGGATTCGATAGATGAATGGAAAAAACGTGTTGTTGTAAGTTTTATTAATGCCACAGTAATACACTTAATTCTATGTAACATACATAGTTTTTGCAAATAATGAACATGCTACATCACACAGTATCACCATTCGATATTATAAAAAGTTGACCTATTTTAATTTTGCTTACGTTTTGTTAACATGTTTATTTTAAGCCTGGAACCCCTACTTTATCAGGTATATTGAAGCTTTGGAAAGAGTACAGTGTAGCTTCCCTACAGTACCACGGCTATTGAAACGACAGTCTTATGAAAACGTTTGAAAGTTTTGAAACTTACAACATTAAAAAACTGCAGGGACCGAGGAGATCTAATCGAAAGCTATAAGATCTGAATAGGACATTACGACATTGAGAAGTTTGACAAATTTTTTATTCGTTATGAAAAAATTCACCTCAGGGGCGATCATCTTAAGCTATGTCCCAGCTTTTCAATCAACAAACATCACAAACACTTATTTGTAACCGTGTAGTCACGGAGTGGAATAAACCGCCATAGAACGTAGTCTTAGCCCAAAATGTGAACCAATTCAAAAATAGATTAGAAAATCATTTTCTGAACCGCAATAGGAGTAACTATTGGGCACAAACAGGATAAAAGCATTATCACTTGTCTTAACTGCCTGTCTGCTAATATATAAAAATATAATAGTAGTATTGTGACATTCATTGTCTACTAGACATAAATTAATATTTGTTTGTTCGTATTTTATGCGCTGCCATACCGTTCATCAGATTGCGGTAAAACTTTGTCAACGTATTGCCTGCACTTCCGCAAAGGTTATAGGTATAGTTGAAGTCCGTAGGTGGCGCTGTTGTAGAATCCAAATATCACCCGTGCGAAGTAGGGGCAGGTCACTATTTACTAATATTGATTAATAATTATCTTCTGTATAAAGTCTGTATAAAGTACAGTAAAGTAAAAATTGTCTTTAAAAATTAATTAAATTTGCATAAACTCTCCTAAAATATTTAAAACGTCTTAAATAATAGAAATACATGTCGATTATATTACAATAATAAAAATAAATTACATTACTTACTTTATTAATATGTTAACACGTCTATATAATACCAGGTGGATCCCAGCAATAAAAGTGTGATCGGAGATACATACATTTCTTCTATCTTCTCATTGGGACGTTCCGAAGTTGGTGCGTAAACCTGTATGACCTTCAACGAATAGCGTTAGGTAATTGTGAGTATGACTGCGTAGTACTATTATTTATTCTGGTATAATGTACACAACGCTCCCGTTTTCGCCGTGTAGTATTAACGACATTCTTAATAAGAGACTTATGGACTATAAATACAACACGTGTCGTGTTTCGCCTCTCCATGAAGCATCCTCAGGTGAATCGATTCTGCGGTCGCTTGGATAGCTGTTAGTTGACTCCGTCGATTGACCTCTCGGTCGAAGTTAGACTTACCTAGTCGGACTATTTGTCCCAGGTAAACATAATCGTCAACAACTTCGAGCATAGTGCTCCCAACAACTACCGGCATAGGTGTGACATGGACATTAAACATGATCTTTGTTTTGTCCATGTTCATCTTAAGACCTATCCGTTGGGAGACACTATTGAGCATAGTGCTAAGGTCCTCCAGTGATTCTGCCATAAGGACTATATCGTCGGCAAATCGAAGGTGAGTGATATACTCGCCATTGATGTTAATGCCGTATCCTTTCCAGTTCAGTTGCTTTAAAACGTCTTCCAACGCAGCGGTGAAGAGTTTCGGGGTTATAACGTCACCCTGTCTTACACCTCTCGGCAGTTGGATAGGTTTCGAACTTTGGTTCTGTACTCGGATAGCCATCGTAGCCCTGCTGTACAAACACTTCAGCACTTAGATATACCGACAGTCAACTTGGACCGCTGAAGGGACTGTAGCACAGCCCAAATTTCGACGGAATCAAAGGCTTTCTCATAGTCCACATACGCCAGGCAAAGTGGCAGATTGTACTCTTCGGTCTTCTGTACAATCTGCCGCAAGGTATGTATATATATATATATATATATATATATATATATATATATATATATATATAATATATATATATATATATATATATATATATATATATATATATATATATATATATATATATATATATATATATATTACATACTATAGTTAATAGTAGTGGATAGTTTTTTTTATAGGATAGTTTACTATTCTATTAAAAATACAAAATTACAATACTATTTTATCTAAATTTTATAAAACAGTAAAAGAAAGAAAGTCGTTAACGCACACCCTCAGACACCCCAATTAGTATATTATGTTATAATCATAATGTATACACTGAATTTTTAGTTAAACATTTTTATGCACCGGTTATTTATCAAATTACTTATACTAATTCCAAGTCACAGTACAAATCCACAAACCCAAAGACTTTAACGTGCTTGAAATAAAGTTCATTTTTCTTTATTTTTATTGATTGACAGAATTAGTAATAATACAAATAAAACTGCACTCTTAAAAGTCTTACTGTTTTAAGTTACGGTCCATTTCAGTTTGTTTTGACTATACAGATTTAGTGTGACGGTAATTTACGTAGTTTTGATTAATTTTGGGATAAAAAATAACCTATATTAATAATGATAGGACTCGATTCAGTAAACGATTCTGAACAAACTACTTTCTCAAAGTGCGTTAATTATGTTACATGTTACATGTTATATATATATATATATATATATATATATATATATATATATATATATATATATATATATATATATATATATATATATACGAGGGTGGATTGAAAAGTACTCGGCCTAACACAGATCCATTCAATTCTAAAATCAAATCTACCCACATTATTTAGTTCAGTTCAGACTAGTTCATTGTGTGAAGTTCGAAACGTGTGCGATAATTAGTTGTGATTTTATAAATTTATTAACAAAGTAATCGGACGTAATTTCCGCGAATGGAGCAAATCGAGCAGCGTGCCGTCATTAAGTACCTCCATAAGAAGGGGCTATCATCAAAAGCCATCCATGATGACATGGTCAGTACATTAGGCGATTGTGCTCTGTCATATTCATCCGTCAAAAATGGATAGCAGAATTTAAGCGTGGTAGAGAGAGTGTGAAAGATGAACCCCGCTCTGGAAGGCCTTCGACGTCAACTACTGACGAAAATATTAAAAAAGTACTTGATTTAATAATGGGAGACCGCAGATTAAAAATTAGAAAGATAGCCGAGATTATAGGCATCTCTTATGAACGAACTAAAAACATCATTGTCAACGAGGTGGGTTTCCACAAGGTGTCTGCTAGGTGGGTTCCGCGACTGCTTTCAGTTGAACAAAAAAGGACGCGATTGACTATTTCACGCGACTGTTTGGAGTTATTTGAAGCCGATGCAGATGATTTTTTGAATAGTTTTGTTACTATGGACGAAACATGGGTTCATGACTGTACACCGGAAACAAAACAACAATCAAAACAGTGGAGAAGACCTGGTTCACCACCTCCTAAAAAGGCTAAGTCGATTTTGTCGGCAAATAAGGTGATGGCTTCAGTATTCTGGGACTAGAAAGGTGTGATTATGATTGATTATCTTGAAAGGGGTCAGACTATAAACTCTGATTACTACTGCACCTTACTACGTCGTTTACGAGAGGAAATAAAAGAAAAACGTCGAGGAATGCTCAGAAGAAAAGTCCTGTTTCATCAATATAACGCCCGTGTTCACACGTCAGTACAGTCAATGGCTGAAATTCAAAACTGTGGCTTTGAACTGTTACCGCATCCGCCGTATTCACCTGATCTGACACCATCAGACTTCTTTCTGTTCCCTAACCTAAAAAAGCACTCGGGAGGTCAAAGATTTTCGACAAACGACGAGGTCAAATCAGCTGTAGACGCATATTTTGACTCTAAGGAAGAATCATTTTTTTTCAACGGTCTAAATGCTTGGAAGGGGAGGTGGCAAAAGTGTATTGAACTTGATGGTGATTATGTAGAAAAATAAAAATATAACTGATTTAGTATGTGTTTATTTTCTAGGTTAGGCCGAGTACTTTTCAATCCACCCTCGTATATATATATATTCCTCCAGATCGAGTTTCGGCCACGCCGGCCTGCCTCAACGGAGGCTAGCAATCGGCGCAGGACATGATTATAGTGCCCAAGTGTATGCGCAAGCACAGGTGCACTTTCTATTCCCTCACTCTCGTAATCCGATGGGACGGTAAACCAACACGACCGGGAGAGAGATCAGGCGCAGGACCAACGGCTTCACGTACTTTCCGAGGCACGGGGGGAGACACCATCAACTTCCTGACTCCAGGCAGCTACTGAAAATTTCTTGACAGAAGAACTCAATAATTGATTTTTTGGCCCGAACCGAGATTCGAACCCAGGACCTTATGATCAGCAGTCGCACTACTACAACCACTAAACCAACGAGGCGGTCATATATATATTACAAACTATAGTCAATAGTACTTGATATTTGTTTTATAGGATAGAGTGACAACGAGCACGCACGAGCACGACCACACAGTCCACCTGATGGCAAGTGGTTGCTGTGGCCCGTTGACATCTACATCTTTCCTCGATTACGAATCAAAATACAGATGCATTGTCACCCGTGAGGACCAAGATGGAATGCCTCGTTTCCAGTAAAATGGGCACTCTATAGGTACTCACCATAAGAAACACAGCAGCAATAAGCTACTATTTGACGCTGTAATTCTGTAAGAGCGTGGTCCTTCCCCGGTCGAGCCGACCCATTCATGCTACAACTATACTACTAATATAACTGCAGCATGGCTCTACCACGTATAAGAGTGCACCACCACCACCAGTACCAGTGCACGCAATTGAGGGGGGTGGGAGGTGCTTTTCAAACTAGGTGGGACACATCATTTTATTTTATTACGCCGATCATAGCAAATTGATTATATAATGTGTACGCGCAATGATTTCTTATATTTACGCGAACACTAAACATTTAAACAATACTAGTTTTTACGGATTTTATAGGGTATATTTAACTTTTTAATTATCCGACGTTTCGAGCACTTTACATTTAATGTATGGTAACCGCGGTTAATTATGACATTAAGACATTGAACATCTCAGTCTCCCCCGTTATCATGGGTGCTGTAAAGTGCTCGGAACATCGGGTAATTAAAAAGTTAAATATACGCGCCATAGCTTCAAAAATACCTAAAAAAAAAGGAACAATATTTTTTCAAACGATCAAAAGGCCACATTTCGGTCATTTATAACAGATTTAATTTTACCCATCAACGAATTAATACCTATTTTTACATCAACTTGAAAGGAGACAAAAATTTAAATTACAAATGCCAAATAAGCTTCCTGGTGGCTTTTTACACGAAATCTTGAATAATTTTGACTCGAAAAGCTTAATTTCATATGTGGGTAAAAACGTGAATTCGGTTTCATATATTCTTAATTCTCTTTATTTTAGCACAAATACTCCGTTAAATTTTTTATATAAAATTAATATGCCTAAAAAAGAAAAGAATTCACAAGCATTGCACATTTATCTATCATTATTCGATCCATAACTCATTATACAAGGCTTATACCAGGACATTAAGACAAGGAAAAAGACGACAGGGTGAGATAAAAAACTAAGGGCCGGTGCCAACTGGAGAGAACTGTTCGAGATAAAATGCAATGGACATAGATATAGAAAATTATAAAGTTTTTAAATTTTTATATAACATTATGAAACCATTTTCATCCATATATATCTATCCATATAGATTAATGGTTGCAGAGAGGAGAGTCGTGCTCTATCTTACTGTGTAAGCTCTTTTCATGGAACACTGCCATAGTAAAATTTAAGGTAATAGAGAAGGTTAAGAAAGCTTTGATTATACGTAAACCATTAGAATAGGACGGATATTTCAATATGAGGTATTTTCTGAAAATTTCTCGCGAGTGGTTTCTGGATCTCGACAACAGCGCCTCTAATTGAGTTTTGTAAACCATCCATATACAAATTAACATATAAAAAATCAAGTTGTTTTTGAGTTTTAGTGAAACAAACGAACAAAAATTGATGTAAAATAAAATATTTGCAGCGATGTTTACATTAAATATATGCTACACTACAGAAACGTTATTATTCAGGGAAGCTATTTGCTGCTCAACTAGGAAGCGCCTTAGCGGGTGAACAATTTCCTGTGAATCTAGTTAGTACGCTATTTATGTGAAGAAAATTACATGACATATTGCTACATTAACCTTAAGAGAATAGGATGTAGCCAAAATTTATGCTGACTAACTTATAATTTATATTGCAAAGGCACTGTCATTGTTCTAGAAATATGAAATTTTAATAAATAAATGAGTGTTACAAACAAGTACATAGTCCAACCGATAGTAAGTAGCCTAGGGCTCAAAGACACTACATTTATCCTTGATTGAATGAAACGAAATGAATGAAAGAAGGAAATAAATAAGTTTATTTGGTATATATATGATAACAAAAACAATAAATTAAGTAAACCAGTTTTTTATCCTTAAAAAATAAAAAAGACAAATAACGTAAAATGCACCAAAATGGTCTCCATTCAGCTTTAAGTTACGTATTGAAAATATACATACATCAATTCGTAACGCTGATTTTCAGTGGAGCCAGAAGTGAGAGGCAGATGACAAACAACAGCAAGACAAAAAAATAAAGAAAAATATAAAATTAAATGAAAAAATGTGTCAAAATTCCACGTCACAGTGCAACATTGAAAGTGAAGAGAGGAACAAGGGGTGGTACTCCACTAGTAATTATATATATTATTAGTGTAGTATATACTCTATTATTGTACACTGTAGGTGCAGATGGCTAGCACTCGTTGTAAATTTCGCAGTACGCGAGCAACCCGGGTTCTATCTCCGCCGGTACCAATGAAATTGTTAATTGCAGTTTTAGGTGCTGATTTACCACGTGCTCGGCGGTGAAGGAAAACATCGTGAGGAAATCTGCATGCCTGAGAAATAAGAAAAAAATTTGAAGACATGTGATCTTTGCCAACACGCATTGGGGCAGCGCGATGGACACCTCCTTGCCCTAAAACCCTCTCAGAAGTGAGGGGTGGCCTGTGTCCAGCAGTGAAAGGTACATAGGCTGTTACATTAACTTTTAACACAGTAGGTACCATTCCATGCCATCCACTACAGCCTATAAAAGTCCACTGCTGAAAGAGCCTCTCCCACAGATTGCCTCAGCGGGTGGGTTTTGCCATAGTTAGCACGTTTGGCAGGCGGGTTGGCAACTCAATATTTTATGGAACACTGCTTCCAAAACGTATGGCGTTTTTAAGTTTTTTCATTTAAATTATCGTAAATTTCTGTAGAAATAGTTTATTATAAAAAATATTTTTTATGCGCTTCGTATTACATATTACGTCGGACCATTAGGTAGACTGTGTGTTCATTTGTCATCTTTATACTTAAATAATAATACAGAAATTCTACATTTTGATTGTAAGTCGAGGATACACGTCTATTGTCCACGCCATCCACTTACCCACCTACCATCAAGAAGATTGCTTGTTCATTTATCAACCTTACAAAATAAAGTGTTTACTTGTTACTGCTATAAGTTATTAAAACATATGTTCTAACTACTAAACAAAGAGCTCACCAATGTTCTACCTAAATCTAAAGAGGTTCCCGGTATAAACACACGATTAGCTTTATTTATTATATTAATGCCACGCGAGGTACACTGTATGTGTGGGAATAATTTACCACACTGACAATGAACTAGAAAACTCAAAGGGAATCTAAGCAGTAAGTTTGCGGTGCCAGATTAAAGAATAAATATATTCTTATTGATTTGTTTTAATTTTATTATTTTTTAAAGAAATTTAAAAAAAATATTATTTTCGCTCGGCAGGCGAGTTGTCTACAACAGTATATTTTTTAGTGTTTATTAGTAAGATGTTGCTGCCAATCTCCTGGTTTGCTTCCCTTTACGATGTTAAGGAATAGTAGAGTTTTTTACTATGTTTACGATTATAATGCACTTATATTTTAATTGTTACAATAGGGTCTGTAGTACGGTCGATTCTGAGCGTAGTCTAACTAAGCGCTAACCGTAAATCTCACAGTATTTGAATATATAAAAATATATTTGATATATATATATATATATATATATATATATATATATATATATATATATATATATATATATATATATATATATATATATATTTGATAATATAAAAATTGTGCATTGCAATCGCAGCTGCTGGTTGCATGAATCTTGAAAATCTGAGGAATAAAAAGATAATATTTGAAAGAGATGTGAAGTCTGCTAACACGAATTGGGGCATCACGGCGGGCACTGTTTTGCCTTAAAAAACCCTTTTGGAAATGAGAGTAATCTTATAGCTTCAATAAATAGAAGACAGTGTGGTGTAAAAATAAAAAAGTTGAGGATAATAATGATTTGAAGATATTTGAGTGAACTCTGCATTTTCTGCGTTGTTTACGCAGGCTCTTAGGAATTTTATTTTTGGAGTTGACAAAAGTCTTTATGGACTTCATTACACCTGCTGTATTTTCATACGTGGTAGAGCCACGCTGCAGCTATATTATGGTTGTAGCACGAATGGGTCGGCTCGACCGGGGAAGGACCAAGCTCTCACAGAATAACCGCGTAAAACGGCAGCTTAATACTACTGTGCTTTGTATGGTGAGTGTAGAGATCCGGAGATACTTTTTTACTATAAACGAGGCATTCCATCTTAGTCCTCAGGGGTAACAACGCCTGAATTTTGATTCTTAATCGAGGATAAATGTAGATGTCTATGAGCTACAGCGACCACATATCATCAGGTGGACTGTGTGCTCGTTTGTCACTCTATCCTATAAAAAAAAATACTGGCTGGTGAAGAAGAAGCTGATTTTACGTAATGGCGTTTAAGTTGGCGATGCGATAGTAAGTCTCACGTAAGTACTGGGCCGAACTCGAAGTATGTGAAAAACGTTAGCTACAGTTTTAGCACTTTATATGAAATAAACATTATTTCAAGCCTGTAATGAATCGTTCACGTAGAAAAAATGGGAATCGATCCAGCAATTAATACAACGGTCGAAAAAGTGGAAAAAGACCGACTGGATGTTTATTTTTATAGAATAAGGGTGTCAAACGAATATACAATCCACGTGATGGTAAGTGGATGCTGTACCATAGACAACCTGTATCTATCCTAGGATAGTCTAAACTAACAATTAAAATGCAGATGTTTCGCCACTCATAAGAAGGATTACATTAGGTAAATTTTTTCTTATAAAATGTTCTCCATCGTTACTTTAAAAGTATTGAAAATAAAAATCAAATAAATAAATTAAATAATTTTTTTGGAAAATGCGGTAAGTATCTAAGGAGAATAATTATAATTTCGTTTAATTAATGGAAGAAAGGAACGTCATAAGAGTTTTGTATGTAGATTTTTTTATGAATTAAGCGACAAACAATCTCACAGTCCACGAGATATTAAGTATTTACCTGCAGCCCATGGACACCTGCATCGAACATCAAATAAAGAAGCCAACGCATAAGACTACGAAAGAATACGTTGTCGCCCGAAAGGACTAAGATAGGAAACCTCACAGACTGAAATTTGTGAACTATACCATTTTTTATACTCTTCAGAACGAAACACACCAATACGCGCACTGCAGCTTAGCGAACCCACTCAGACGGATTATAGACAGACAAGGAGTTAAATACAGTATTTAATGTAATTATTGTTTATTTTTAATCGAATATAGGTGACAATCAAGCGTATAGTTGACTTGATGGTAAGTGCTGGGGCCCATTGACATCCAGATTCATCATCGATTACGAGTCAAAAAGCAAATGTGTTGTTACCGCTGTGGACTAAGATGGAATGACTCGTAACCAGTAAAAAGGGTCTCCGGTTCTTTACACTCACCACACGGAACACAGGAGCATTAAGCTGCTATTACACAATGTGTAATATATAATAGTACAATACAATGTATAATAATACCTGTGCACATCCATCCACCTAGTACAGCCTATAAAGTCCACTGCAGCACACGGGCCTCACATATAGATTGCCTCATAAAAGGCATTTTTCCATAATTGCCACGCTCGGCAGACGTTTTGACAACCGGAGTGCTTTTTAATTATTTTAAGTTGTTACCAAGAAGATAAGGCCCAGTAACTGTGTAACAGAACACTGATTGCGTCAGAGCAATATTGCTCTTATTTGTTTTAGTTTTCAAGTTTATTCTACTACTATCCTGTGCATTAACATATTCAGTACCTCTGGAAAGTTCAACGCTTATTGTGACCGTAACGTATAGATATAGGTAGTGACATAATCCAATGGAACTTCCAATTTCAATGGAATATTATACAATTAGGCCACCCTCACAAAACTCCCTTTCGGTGTTGATCCATTCAAATTTGATTCGCTGTGACCTTTGTCTTGTTTGTTGTGCAATATTAATTATTGATATACTAAAGTATTCTATGTAATTAAAGTTGTGTATGGAAATTATTTTTCCTTCAGTAAATTTGTTAAAAAATTTTGGATCGGAAAGGAACACAATTAAGTTGCGATAACACTTTTTTCATAAATCTTTAAGTATATATGTCTAAGTATACATAAATCTATAAGTTAATATGTAAAGGGGAAACTTTGTATCCATTCTGACCAAACTGCGTTCACTTACAAGTGTGAGATTAAGCATAGTTAAAGTTTATATGAATAAAGAGTGCTGAAAACTAAAATTTATATAAAATATGTCTCATAAATACATTAAATAAAACGTATACTGTTTAATTTCATACTTCCATTGGCTCGGATTAAGTATCAAAGAGCATATAATTGCTACGTTTTATATAATAACGTGCAGTAGAATCAAAATACAGCTTGTTTAAAAGTCTCACCTAAAATATTAAAGAACTACCGTTGAATTCCAGCCACTGTTCAACTTAAATATTAGGTTAAAATTGATTGAATTGATGAAAAAAACATGACGGTCAATACGCTTTTCCAACATTCACGAGTATATACAAAATACATATATTTTCAATGATTTTTTTAAAAAAATAAAGAAAGTATAAAAAGGGTTACTATAATATAAGTGAATACACGGCTTTTGTACCGTGTAGTGGTGGTGGAGAATCTAATTCCCCTTATCATTCCGGGTGTGTCCTAAGAGGTAAAAGAGAGACTGATCCAGAAGATGGGCAGCAGAATGTTTCTGTTAACTCAAAATATTTAAAGAAAACTGCGGTTGTCGGCCAGCCTGCGAAGCGTGGCAACTATGGAATAGAATAGAATAAAATGACTTTTATTTAAAATAGATTATCACGTAATACTTATTGAAAATCGTTTTTTTATTAACCACTGGTTCAGAAAATATCTCTATCCTGGGAAGATCCAACAAAAACTGGGTGGGATTTTTTTAAACATATCCCTTATTACAAAAATGTTGTACAATATTTGATTTTTAATTTTTAATATGGCATATATATCTAACTCGACGTGCGAAGGCGACCTATGGAGGAGGACTATGCTCGTAATCTTTTGATAGCTTGTAATAAATCAAAGATAAAAACAATAGTAAGAAATTAGGTGATTGCTTTCAAGCTGTTTCTTTCATTCATTTTTAAACTAATTATACATTCGGAAAAAATCAAATATATTTCAAGTATTTAATACTAAGTTGAAAAAAAGTTATTTTTATTCTTTTCAATAAAAATAATTTGTAAACTTTAATAAAAATACATATTTTATTCCATTCTATTCTTCAAGACCTAAATCAGCTTTGTCAATTTTTCCAATTTTCGTTAGCGAAAAATCATTGCGTTAAAATACTATGTAGTTTGAATATCAAAATTGATTAAGCCATTCACGTCAGGTTCTGACCTGGTTAGTCATGGCGCTAAACTGAGTAAATGAATTCCTCTGCCCGAGTTCCGAGGAAAGTAAAAAAATCGTATTACCTATTCTTGGAGCTAGTTTTATTAAACGTTATGAATTTAGTTTCTTTTTCTCTAGAAATTAAATGTTATAAATTTGGTTTAACTGTATGGTAACTGTGAAAAATGTCGTTGGTATAAAAGATACTATAACAAGCTTGGGGTTCATGACAGTAAAAACTGCCTATTGAAATACCAAAATTGACACTTTAATTACCGAAATCCAATTACAACCTAAAACACGTTATTAATAAAACACAATTGCACTACTGATCACTTAAGCTCGTAGTTATATCGCTCCTACATCTACTCGTTCTCGGTCCTTACCGGCCTTATATAGGCCCTCTTCTACTGAAACATCTAGAATGTTCGAGTATATATCGGTTCCGACTTATTAGGTGTAGAAAGTTCTAGTATGGAATTTTCTAGAAAGATCTTGACTGTCCTTGTTCGGCTACTCGATACTAGATGGCATTAGTGGTAACACGCCATGTACCATTACTCAACTCACCATGCAGGCATTAATTATGGTACGCAACAATACGTTTAGAGGTATATATTCCCATATAGTTTAAATGTTTTATTGTTACAAAAATCTCCTATGTGCTAGTAAGAAAAATGTAATCAGTAGTTGCTTTACAACTATGGTTTTATTAAAGTCTCAAAGTTCAGGTGTCAGTGTAGTAGAAATATCACACGTGCGGTGTTGTGCTTCGTACGTCTTACTTATTCTACACCGCCCCACAGATCGGACCAAAAATAGCTATGAGGAGGCGCATATCCTCTCTTCTGTGCGAACCATCATCATCATCATCATCATATCAGCCCTTCACAAGTCCACTGCTGAACATCCACATCCACAGCATCCTCCTAGGAATGTCACAAAGCACGGTCCTCAGCCACCTGCATCCACCGACTTCTTGCATATCTTACTAGGTACCATACTTAATAATCTGTAATAGTTATATTTATTATATCCTAAGAGAATATGTATCTTCATCAGCCTCTATGCAATCTACCAGATATGAGTCTCCTTTAAAATAAGAAAAGTTTGCCGTAATTACCTCGCTTGGCTGGCACGTGAAGATCGTCGTGCCAAGTGTTCGACTCTCCCCTCCGTTAATCGGCTTGGGTTAAACGTATGTTTAAAACAGTGGCCCTATAAACACATTTGCTTCTAAAGCTTATGGAAGATTCACTCAATTTTGTACTTTCACGCCAGCAAACGAAACTTCTGTCGTGAGCCAGGTATAACCAAATAAACACAACACTGTTTCACCGGAGTTCACACCAACTTTTGCCGCACTGCATTATACAAATAGCGTTTCTAAATTCATACCGGCGTAACCAACATTCGTACGGATAAAAAGGAACTTCTATACTAGATTATTGCTTTTATTTTATACAAAACTACACTATCTTGTCACGCGTACATTATGCGTAAAGTACGCATCATGCTCGCTACACTCGCAACACGCAACACGCTCATGCATGCGTCAATCTATTCCATCAATCATGGTTTGATGAAAAACGGATGATGACTGATAGGCGTACATAAAACGCTCATGTAGGCGTCAATCACTGCATTACACGGTAGGTTATTCGTCAATCACAACCGTGATTGTTGTAAAACTGACAGCCTGCATGAGCGTGTAATGTACGCCTATGTGAATTATTTGATCCATAGACATATACTACATTTTATTATTTACTGAGTATCAAAGTTAAAATTGGGAACTAAAATAGTAGTACGTCTCATTACCAGTAATGCATCTCATAATTCTTCTATGGAGAATATTTATATTGATATTAATATTGGCAATGTTATAACATTATTAATATTCCATTTAACCACTCATAGTAAGCTTGTGTCAGGAGCAGTTCATGACAGTAACCGAATGGCGGATTTGACTCCACGATCTTTTGAGTTCACGGTCCGTATTCTCCCATTAGGCTACTGTATTAATTAATATATTAATTATGAATGAGATAATTACACAGATATCACTTTGCAAAACACACTTCTTTTTGGCGTTTATTTGTAGAATAAGGGTGACAAGCGAGAACACAGTTCACATGATGGTAAGTGAACGCTGTGGCCCATAGCATCTACAACTATATTCGATTACAAATCAAAATGCAAATGCGTTGACACTCGTGAGGACTAAGATGGAATGCCTCGTTTCCAGTAAAAAGTATTCAACCTACACTCATCATACGAAACACAGCTGCATTAAGGTGCTATTTTACGCTGGTATTCTGTGAGAGCGTGGTCCTACCCCAGTCTAGTAGACCTATTCGTGCTACTACCATAATGTAGCTGCAGTACGGCTCTAACACGCAAAAATAATATCGGCATCTCGCGAGACTTACAAGAAAAGAATGAAATGTTGTGTTGAAGCATTACTTCGTTATATTCACGCCACACACGTTGGGTAAGATGTTCCAAAATGCCCTCTGCTAGTTATGTCACTTCTTACACGATTATATGATCAATTGAAACAAATGACACTTCATATCTGAAAAGATGATGGCTGAACTATCCAAGACATATTTTTTTTACTATTATTGTAATTAACTCTTATTAACAATCCTTATATATCAAATATAAATTGCTCTTGTAACACGATAATATAATATACAAGACACAATTTAGTTATGAAATGTTTCGGTAGGTATTTCCTTTAGAATACAGAAGGATTTTTATTAAAAAAAAATAACGTTATTACCGCAGACACCTTTTTAAAAGAACATTCAGTTAATTCAAGCTTACATGTACAAACAGTTAAAATAATTATGGTTGCCTGCTTTGAAAACATGGAACGTTAACTCTTTCAAGAGGCGATGAGGCGTTTTTAGCGTAGGTAAGTTAACGTTATGGTTTAATTTTAAATATCACATCTTGCGTCAGTCACAGTCTAAAATTTTGTGAACTAATTTAAAATTATTTAAGGTGGTTAAATCACTTATCTGCCTTGAAATCCATCAGGGTTGGTACTGCGTATATAAGTGTATTTTTGGCGCTAGACAGTAGTGCTCCCACTGTTGTTCTTAAAGGGATAATATAAAAGAATAGAACTTAACTTTTTTCAACATAGATTACAAGTAGTATATATTGAAATTGAATAAAATTATTTAAGTTATTAATTTTATTTATTTCAGATTTTTAAAATTAATTGGTTTGGATAAAAACCTCTGCCCTGTTAAGAATCAGCGCGCTACGCAGCGGGACTATTTTTTGGAAATAATAACTTAAAATTTATTACAATTAAAATATACATTAGAAACAGCTTGGTAACAATCATTCTTTAGTACTATTACAACCCTTTCTGTACATTTTTACTTTTTTTTTTAAACACGATCTTGAACCATCTCCATTTTTTGACTTCCTGCATGTCACATCGTTGTTACGGATTTTATAACGCTGTAAAACTTTAATCATAATCCTCTTATAAGCGACGTTTAGTTTATTCTTTATTGAAATTGATAGTTTACTGATTAAATTTAACTACAAATCATTAAAATATGACAAATGTTGCAACTATTGATATTCAGAATCCTGCAGATGAAAGTTATTACGTCTAGAACATCGCACCTCAACTAGCATATTTGCTGATGATACTTCATTCATTTTTGAATTAACCTGTAAGTAATACTGTAAGTATTATCTTAGTCCATATTGAATTAAAATTAAAAAAAGTTTCTATTTCTATTAGATATTTTATTTTATTTCAATATTACATAATGTATTAGACAATACGTATATAATAATAATAATAATAATAGTAATATTATTATTATTATTATTATTATTATTATTATTATTATATATCTTTTTTTTCTTTCTCAAGATTTCGTAAAATCTTGGTTTTTAAGAGATGTTCACGGGCCTAAGCCAAGTGCGCATCCATTTAGGAATCAAAATCCGAGATGTCTTCTTGCAAAAATTTTCGGACTATACGGCACGTGTTGAGGATGGCTGCTTTTTGCATGGTAATATAACTATTTTCAGGAAGATCTAATCGTTTAAGGGAGAGAGACAAACATTTCGGGATCACACTATTATTATTATTATTATATATGTATGATGGACCGGGCACAGTCAAGGATATTTTTGATCGACATTACCACTCCGTATGACGAGAACCTCGAGAAAGCCGAAACAAATAAACGAACAAAATAATATCTGGACCTGGCTCACGAGGTGACCGACATGTGGGGTGGTATGCCGACCGAAATTATTCCTGTAGTCGTCTCTGCGAATGGGCTAATCCCAGTCAGCCTCTCGGGTCATCTGAGGCGACTGACCGTTCCGGGCTCAAATGCAGAAGGCAGTGCTCCTCGATACCGCCCGCATCGTCCGCCGGTTTTTTTGCCTTTCCCCCTAACCCTCGGCCGTTTGGTCTTCCCTGCCGAGGGCTCCCATCTGGTTGGATCTTATTTGTTTATGTAGTTTTTGTATTTATTTTATTTTATTGATATTTATGTATATTTATCTTTTCATTTTAATTTATAATTATATATTTATAGAACCCAACCAGGTGAGAAAATTATATAGATACCCCAATAATAATAATAATAATAAAGTGCTTAATAGCCTTTTGTCCGGTGTGAATAAGGCACACGCATATAACGGCTGGGTCATGCCTGTCCTCAAGATACCTTTGGCATACTCAGGTGGACTCAGACTGAACTTAACGCCCTGGATAGAAAAGTCCGCACTATCATGACGTCCCATAGGATGCATCATCCGAGATCGTCGGTAATGAGGCTGTACTTGCCGCGAAAGCGTGGTGGGCGTGGTTTCCTGAGCGCGCTCAACATGCATAATCGCGAAGTGTGTAGCCTCCGTGATTACTTCCTGGCGAGATCGGCTGATCCATTCTATAAGGACGTCATTTCTTGTGATAAAGCACCCCTCTATCCTTAGCCAACGAGCAATGGCAAGACCCGGCAGTGCAGAGCATTTCCGACCGGGAGACCGTATGGCGTTGCCAACCGCACTTTTTTAAATTAGAAACGCTGTTGTCTATATCCTGGTTTGTTTCCCTCTGTCGCCTCTTACGATACCTACGGGACGATATGGGTAGAGGATATTCCCACACAACCGCTACACGGTCATTGCTAAATATAGCAATATCAAGTTACACTTATCTGCAACTTTTAATATTGAAGTCAAATCAACGGCAGCTACTTTAAGCTATAAAGTCACCATTTTGTCTGCCGTTATGAATTTCGCATATAAATCTTTAGTCTAAATTTTTTAAAACATTTACACAACAACAAGTTTGGTGACTCAAAATTTTATTCTAAGCTTCGGACATTTGGTTGAATTTAGTATATACGTTATTCTATCCTAATGAAATGGTCCGCGGTTCACAATAGCTCTTGACCTTATTAAAAAGCTACAAGCATCGACTGGAAGTGGCTTTGTCAACAGTATATCTGATATTTTTTTATTAAATTTTGTGTTGTATAAGCAAAGAGTTATGTGTAACTATGATGTGGAATAAATTTTGATTGTTATTAAAAGCCGTCAAATAGCGTAACTCCAAATTAGTAGAAATTTGAAGAATTCTCCGTTATTAGTTTGCATAGTACTTCTCGTCTACGTAGTAAAGTTTCATCGCAAGCATTTTACGTGGAAGAGCTATCCTATAGTTGTAGCATAAATGGGTCGGCTGGACCAGTGCAGAACCACGCTCTCACAGAATACCAGCGTAAAATAGTAGCATGCTGTGTTTCGTATGGTGAGTATAGAAAACCGGAGACGCTTTTTACTGGAATCGAGGCATTCTTGAGGCTTAATCGAGGATAGATGTAGATGTCTAAGGGCCACAGCATCCACTTACCATCAGGTAACCTGTGCGCTCGTTTGTTACCCAATGCTCAATAAAAAAATGAATAGTCTAGCGATACGCCCCGGTTTCAGTTGGATAGAATTTATTACCGTTACCGATACAACCTAATAAAATCCACTGCAAAACAAAGGCTTCCCCCATAGGTTGCCTCATAGGGGGGATATTTGCCATATTTGCAGCGCTTGGCAAGCGGATTGGCAAGCTCAGTTTTTTTTATTTGTAAGAAGCTGACTTGTTTCCCTCTGTCGACTCATACGGTACTCGAGAGATGATATGGAGTAGTGAATATTCTTATACCGCCACTGCATGGTAACACCTGAAATGAATAAAATAATTTCATATTCTGAAGATTGGGCTTTCATTTTTCTATACATTAAGTCATGGCGCTGACTTCAGAATGTGAAATTATTTCATGATTTTTAGTTAATTGAAGTTCGCTTTTACTTATTATGAAAAATTATCGTAATTTTTTGTCAGACACATTCGCAGGCGCGCAAATCAATCCACCAAAGTTACACCGTAATCGTATGAACGGACGAGCGACCCTCCCCGTGGTCGCTCGGATAGAATCTATTGAGATGATCAAAGACAATGAATTTCATCAATTTTAAATTAAAAGAAATATCTTCAAGTTTTCCGATTTAAATATAAGTTGCCTTGATTTCTATCTGTTCATAAATTTTCATCACTCAAATTTTCAACATAAAATTGTTTCAGGAATCTTCAGAAGGCGTTATTAACGAAATTACGGTTATCGAATATAATGTAAAAAGCATATTAAAAAAAACTTGTAGGATTCATTCACAATAGTTTGATATTTATTTCTTCTTTAGAGCATTCCAGTCAAAAGCAAAATTTAAATCAAGTATGTTGATAAAGACGCTTGTAGTCAAAGCCTCATTTACATTTCAAAGTGTATTAGAGGAGAACGATTGCGTTACCCAGCTTCCAGCGTAGACCCACTCAGTGTTGTATTATAAGACAAAATTATTCCAAAATCTAATACAAAAGTGATAAATCTGACCAAATCATTAAACATTTATTGTTAAAGCCTGTTGTAAGTGTTAAGTGCTATTTCGGGAATAACATGGAGACCCTTTTTAGTGGAAGCGAGGCCATGCGTCTTATTCTCAAGGTTGATCTGCAATTCAATTCTTATTCGAGGAAAATATGTAGAATGTACATGTCTATGTCAGTTATCAAGTTATTAAGTTAAAGTCCATATTTAAAATAATTAATAAAATCAGGAGTTATTTTGAGAAAGTCTTCAAATATTTTAGATTAAATTAGAGAAAATTAGAAAGCTAAGATGGGCGTAAAAATAATATTTAATCGAAGCCCTTCTTCTCAATATTCTACATGATTCTTCTTCAGCATATCTAAATAATAGTTTTTATTTGTAACCGACTTCCAAAAAGGAGGAGGTACTCAATTCGACTGTATGTTTTTTTTAATGTGTGTTAACTCAGAACTATTTTCTAGGTGTACTGATTTTTAATGATTCGTTTGTTATTTGAAAGCTGGTGTTGCTCATGTAGCCTTTGAACATCTGACCTGTAGTTTTTGAGTCATCCTTAATAATGCGTATTTAATTGACTTCGACCACATTGATGATATTTTAGTTTTATTTATATTGAAGTCACTTGTACAATTTTTTTTAATATTATCACCTGTTTCCGAACCAGTAAATGATTCATAAAGCTAGGCTTAGAAGACCGTGTCAGTCGTGTAGGGGCCAGACCTGCTTCCTTTAATTAGTTTACAATGCAGCCACAAATATGTAATAAGAATTGTTTACACCTGGTGCATCAAAATATACAAGGGATGATGGGCAAAGAATTGGAAATTGAATTGTTTTTAAATAGTAACAACATACATATTCCTTGTATTACTGGAAATTGTCTAAAAGGTTATATTTCAATGTTTATTTTCAGAAATCACCAGGTGGTAAGGTCCTCACAGGCACAGATCTTCTCTCATTTCTGATTTCTGGTTTTGGGGCAAGAAATGTCTTCGAATTATTATTTTTTCTCATTTCTTTTACATACTATGATGAAAACATCATACTATGATGTTTTCCTTCACTATCGAGCACGTGGTAAATCAGCACCTTAAATTGCAATAAACAATTTTATTGGTGCCGACTGGGATCGAACGCGGTTTACTCGCGTACGGTCTAAATTGACAGTGAGCGCTAACCATCTGCACTACCACGGCTCTAACGTCTCATTATACCGTAAAAATTTTTAAAATCTAAACATCGTCATCTATCTTCAAGAAAATCAACGTTCTCAAAGCTCGCAGCCGTGTTGATTTTAATTGGAGCCTGTGATTTGTCTGCTCCATGTGCCGAGGTTCATAAGATGACGATAGAGCTTGACTTTGCTTTCGGTGTATTTTCACCCTTATGCCTGAACAAAATACGAGCTGTTAAAAACTATTTACTTACTCTATCTCAGTTCTCGATATCACCGTTGATTGTCTTATAATTATCACATATATCGTGAACACGCTTGTCAACCTTACATGCTTATATACTTATTTATTTTTGTATATTTAGTTCGTATTTATATAAAAAATAAGGGGGGGAGGGTACGTAGTGTTACCAAATTTTTATCTTCTGTATATATGTATATACTGAGTGATTCACTCATCTATCAACGCACAACTCAAATCACTTGATATAGAAATCTGAAATGTCTGACACAGGTACAAACTAAGAAAGGATTTTTGAAAATATTACCTCTAAGTGGTTGAAATATGCTGATACAGTTTGTATGAAACTTTTTATTTTATGGGGCGATTGACCCGAAAAATACTGCTTTCAGTATTTTCAGTAAATAAAAAAAGTATTTTGCCACTTCTTACTTATTAATGCGATATAGCGGACATTTGTTTGTCCAGCTGTGGTACGTATAAAGGCAGTAACTTTACTTCTTTATTTCAAGAAGTGTAGAGAGGTGTCTGCTGAGTAACTAAACAAGAAAATATTAGAATCAAAACAAAAAAAAGTAGCATCGACTTTATCCGCATGAGGGCGACCAGAGCGCGCTGAATCTTTGACATTAAAATTCGCGGACTGAATACGCTTGAAACGACTTTGAACTACTCTAACACGACACTGCATTAGATCCATAAACGTCAAAAAAATTCGCGCCTGGAGTCGTATCTTTCCTTTTTTTGTAATAAAACATCAGATTGTATCTAATATCTTCGTTAGTTTCACTCATTTTGACAGAAAATCAATTGAAAAATGGCGGGAAAATGTTGTTCTTTACATTTAATTTTTTTTCTTAATGTTTTATATGTATTGATATTTAAACCAGCTAGATACAAACAGTAAAACCAAAGAGATTTTTCTTATATTTTATAAAAACAAAGTACGAAAAAACTTTTCCCCGGACTATTATATGAAATGTAAAACTCAATTATTAAATGTGATCAGTAATACCTAAGTCTCGCAGCCAGCTATTTTGGTTACGAGTCGCACTTCAAAATCAATGACAAGACGTTCTTAAATACCGTTGCGACAAAAAAAGAAAATGCATTTCAGACTTTTTTACAAGCATCTTGTCAGTGTTTCTGTTGTTACGAAAGTCAAGAAATTTCAACCCTGGCCTATTTTATTATTATGTTCTTAGTCAGTGATATCGACCCTGACTATGTCGAACCCGCGGAAGAATAAAATAGAACATGTTTTTATTAATATAGATTGCAAACCATTCTTGATGAAAGTGATGTTTTACTTTTATGTTTACATGTTACCGGTACAGCTCATAAAAGTCCACTGCTGAACATAGGCCTTCCCGTAAATTGCCTCATAAAGGGGATATTGTTGCCATGTTTGGCGGGCGGGTTGGCAACCGTAGTTTTTTTTTTTTTTTTTTGAGTTGTTATATTGAGATTCCGCTGTCATCACGTCTACACCTACGTTAACGATAGACACGACACCTACGTTAATGCTCAGTTAAGAATCAAAATGTAGACGCGATATGACCACTAAGGACTAAGATGGAATACCTCGTTACTTGTTAAAGGGGTCGCCTACTTACAAAAATTCGACTAGTACTTCCGTTCACTCGGTCATTTTGAACATTTTTTTTACTGGAAACGTGGCATGGAACTAGTCCTCAGAGGTGACAACGCATCTGCGTTTCGGTTCTTTATCCAGGATAAATGTATATGTCAATGGGCCACAGCATCCATTTACATCAGGTCGACTGTGTGCTCGTCGTTCCCATAGATATCTACATCAATCATCGATGGAAAATCAAAACGCAGATGCGTTGGCCCCTGAGGACTAAGATAAAATGACTTGCTACCAGTAAAAAGAGTCTCCAGTTATCTACGCTCATCATACGAAACACAGCAGCATTAAGCTGCTATTTTACGTGGATATTCTGTGAAACCGTGTGTACCAGCCGAGTCAACCCAATCTTACTACATCTACTACAAGTAATAAAAATGTAAATCGTAGAAGTCTGTACATTTTATATTTTTGTAACAAAATTGATTGATAGGAACTATAAATAAGTAACTGAATATATTTCTATCATTTTAGAATTGTCTGTCTATCCGTCTGTTTGTTTGTTAACGTATCACGCATAAAGTACTTATTTATATCAAAATAATTATTTTTGTTAATTAAAATCTTTGGTAATTAGCAAGGATTTTAATTAACAAGTAATTTAGTTCTTATTTCATTAAAATCGGTTGATTATATCAAAAGTTGTGATTAATATTCTGAAGTGGGTATATGTACGAATAATAAGTATGAATTTGTTCAATGCCGGCATTCAGTCATGAAGTGCATGTTAATCTTATATCATAAATCATATTTAAATGATGTAAAATAATTTTCCATAACCAATGTCATCGATAGATGGTGGCAGGTTGTGTTTTTCTTACCTGTAGATATGTCTCAAACAAATTTGTTAAATTTTAAATAATAAGAATTGCTTTAAAATGTTTTTCTTTACCATTGAGTAACCTAAATAAAGTTTTGAAAGATATTTTAACAATGAGGGTTTCCACGACTTTTTGTGCCACCACAGCGCCACTTAAACTAAAATGAGGTGTAATATTTGACAGATTTTATACTTGGGAAGTTAATTTGCTTAAAAATTGTACAGGCAAATGTTTCTTTCTGTACCATTAGTTGTATTTTGTATTAATTACATTAAAAATAAATAAACCAAACCGCAGATATTCATTAAAATAGAAATATCCAAAAAAAATGTTAATAATGTGCATAACAAATAAAGCAAAAAACTACAGAGGCATAGCTTTATGTATTAATATAATGCTCTAGAAACTGGGAAACTTTTATTAACCACTAAATTATCAATTAAATGACATTGTGTAACAAAAAACTTCACATCAATGTCAACTAGCGACATCTGGTGAGCGTAAGATTATTTTCCCTCATTACGTTGGTTTCGGCTATATATATATATATATATATATATATATATATATATATATATATATATATATATATATATATATATATATATATATATATATATATATATATATATATGTTTTATATAATGTATCTATATGTATAGACTTGATGTTAACAGCGCCATCTCTCTTTAAATTTACACCTATAATAAAGATGGTGATTACCTGTATATAGACATACACAATATATTATATTTGTGACAAAAATCATTAAAATGACTGAAAATAAGTTAATCTTAAAGCGTGTCTTCGCATTACATTTGTTGTTGTATTTGTTTTCATACAAATGCAATTCTTGTATCTATCGTCCTAAAAATCATTTAAATTTGACAACTCACACAACTACACAAACTTAAAAATTAGGCAATTTTAATCATTTGAAATTCGACCTTTTTGGTTTAGGTAATTATATCCAGATGTGCATAGCGCACCGTGTGAAACTAAAATTACCAAAACAGAAATCCTCTCTTTCTATACGAATTTATGAATCCGTCACAAGAACAAGAAACAATGAATATCAATGAAGGACATCGCATCGGTTTAGTTCGTGGGCCTTGTTGGCATATCGTTCCGGCGTTTGCGTTTTACGTTTTACAAATCTAAGCTTTGTACCTAATGAGCTAAAGATCATTTGACATTTGATAACTCTCACAACTCTTAAAATTTAGGCAATTTTTACTGTTTAAAATTCGACCCTATTGCTTTAGCTATATATTATATTTCGCAATGTGCACCGTTGTGTGATAACTACCAAAACATCGCAACGATATCCATATTCACTACATCTCTTTCTATACTTATTTAAACTATCGTTGTAAGAACGAGAAGCGATGAATATCAACGAAGATCATCGTTTAGTAAACCATTTTCAGTTTTGGGATATCGTTCCACAGTTTGCGTTATGCGTTTCGGTTTCGTTTTCGTACGTTGGTTAGGTATACGGTTCTGGTTGGATATGTGATAACGGTTTTGTACTTTATCGGTTTATCGATATGATATGATATTTGATAACATAACGTTATTAGTTACGTTTTGATATATCGGTCTCGTACCTAATATTCTTTTAAAATATATACGACAAAAATCTCGGAAGCCTCCCGACAAAGATCTATTTTATTTCTTTAATGCCTATTGCTTTTAATAATTAATGCCTAATGTATCTCTAAGCATCGTTTCTCACATCTTTATTCGTGTAATTGGTGTTATTAGGGTCCCATAAGCGTTTATACTAGAGATGGGCCGAATATTCGTTTCATATTCGGTATTCAGCATATTCGGCAACTTTACCGAATATTCGTATTCGGCCGAATATTCGGCTAAATCACCAAACATTCGTTAAGGTACTCAAGGTGTCCAATGTATTAAACCATCTATGAGTAATTCCATGTCTTTCATAATTTTAATTGATAGAATCAGGCGTTACTTTGCGGAAATCCATTATAATAAAAAATAAAAATATCAATTTCTTTGCAACTTTCCGCTAAACATAAACAAACATATGTTTAGCGGAAAGTTGCAAAGAAATTGATATTTTTATTTTTTATTTCATAATTTTACCGTTGAAGTTATATTTTATTTATGGGTTAAATCTACTTGTATAGCGTTATGTTTTTGAGGCACTGTAGATTTATTTCCAATTATAGCAAAAAGAAAGCTTGACAAAATGTTTTTGGAATCAAACAAAGAAACATTAAATTACATTAGTACATTTCAGTTTACTTATGTAGCCATTTTCTCTAAAATAAATCCAAATAGTTGATCTCCTGCCACTCATTTTTATCATATTATAATTATCAATTTTCACTTTTAATTATATAAGAATTACTTTACTGGAAACGAGGCATTCCATCTTAGTTGTCAGGAGAGCTAACGCATCTGCGTTTTGATTCCTAATCGACGATAAATGTAGACGTATATGGGCCACAACAACCACTTACCATCAAGTGAACTGTGTGCTCGTTTATCACCCTTATTCTATAAAGAATATTTTTTTATTTATTAGTTAAAAAATACTGACAATTTTAATGATTAAAAATATGAGTTTATATATTTTTATTCAAACCTAAATATATATTTGATACTGTGTTGTATGCATAGAGAATCTTTGGTTGTATGTGATAGTTTCAACGAGTTGAATGTTGTTTTTCTGTCAACATAAACCACTTAGATCACCCTATTCGAAAAATAATCACTTGTTATGGACAAAATAACAAATTACACTAAATTGTGCATACATAGTTAATTCAAAAATGGTCCCACAGTTTCTTTATCAGTAAACTCCAGTTTTGGAGCTGACACGCAGCATGAATGAGATAGCTTTACCGGGGATGGACTACGCTCTCACAGTATACCGGCGTGAAATAGTAGCTTAATGCTGCTGTGTTTCGTATGGTTAGTGTAATAAAGCGGAGACCTTTTTTACTGGTAACGAAGCTTTCCGGTGTAACACACCTCCATTTTAATTATTTATCGAGGATAAATGTAGGTGTCTATAGGCAGCGTGCACTTTCTAGCGAACTGTATGGTCGTTTGACACTTTTCCTTCTATAATAAATGTGTCTATGGACATAATATTGAAAATATATTTCTTACCTATTTATTGAAATTAAGTATTTCAAGCTGCGATCCTTTCTCTTGTATAATGTATTTTTTGATGTGCCATTTATATCTTATGTATTTCTATGTATTACAAAATTTTAGTTATTTTACTTTAGTATTCTCTTATTACCGTTTTACTACACTACTACATTACATTACTATACTTCTATGTCTACATGACCTCCAGGTAGACTCGTACATAATACCTTAGGCATTAAGTCCGCCTATACACCACGTGTGTATATAAAGTTTTCAATAAATAAATCAATAAATATAATAAATTCCTGCCGTGAAACAACTGTGTTTCAAGATCATTAGAGAAGTTTTTTTTTGTGTAAGTCGGGTGCAATTGACATGTGAGACTTCAAAAGGAAAACCTTTTGTGATGTGACAAAGAGTGCGATATACGAGCACTTCAAAAGCTCTTTGATTCCAAATACTTCTCAAAGCCCTTTCGCAAGTGAGTATATAAAAGCAAATGATTTTTACGTAGTTCAAGGCGTGTATCCCATTGGATGCGACTAACACAATAACTTTCATGTAAATAGACATTTATCAGATTTCGTTTCTGTTTAGGTAAACGCACATCAAATCTGAAAATTACTAAGAAATATCACAAACTCAAAAACATTGTTTTTTTTTAAGTGAAAACTTCTTTAGCGTCGTTGTGATTTGAAACGAAATTAAACGAAGAAGCGACACCAAAAATATGCAAAGATATTAAATCTATAAGATAGGTCTATGAGAGAATAAAATAAAATCTATACTAATATAATAAAGCGGAATAGGTTTTTTGTTTGTTTAAAAACACTAATAGGCTGCACTAAAAGTATCGGGAATGAAATATTTCCACTGTTCCTGTCATATTAAAATCTTTTTAATTGAAAACTCCTTGGTTTTAAAAATCGAATACCATTTATTTATTTAAAAAAAGATTCTCGGACTTGTCACAAGGTTTTGTCAACTTGTTTAGTCGTTGAGAAAATGGAATTGACTCGAGAAAATTCAAGAGCGATGATTTATTATGACTTTCGAAGTGGTTTAACACAAAAAAGTGTGTTGACCGGATGATTTCTGAATTTGGTGATGAATCCCCATCCAAAACCACACTTTATTGCTGGTTTGCTGAATTTCAACGTGGACGTGGCCAGCTCAGTGATGATCCCCGTCAAGGTCGTCCAAAAACTGCAGTCACTCAAGAAAACGTTGATGCTGTGCGTAAGCTGATTGAGGAAGATCAACATGTGACATACTGCGAAATTCAGGCAACTTTAGACATTGGCATGAGTTAAATACAAATAATCTTGCATGAACAATTGGGTGTAAAAAGTTGTTTTCCCGATGGATACCGCATTCACTCTGTGAAGAGCAAAAAGCGGCTCGCGTTACTGGGTGCGTCAGAACTCTCAAAGGATTCCACGCAGGGTCCTCAAATGCTGTATAAAATATCGAATCAGGTGACGATTCCTGGATATACGCGTACGAACCCGAAACAAAAATCTGGTCACGAGTTTGCGTGTTCGAAAATAAATTAAAGCCAACAAAAATTGTTCGTTCACGGAGTGTTGCAAAAAAAATGGTGGCCACGTTTGTCTCCGAAACCGGCCATGTTTCGACTATTCCTCTTGAGGGACAAAGAACGGTTAATACAGAAGGGTATGCTAGTATTTGTTTGCCACAGGTCGTTTCTGAACTCCGTAGAGAGAACTGCAACCGGCGCATCATCCTCCATCACGACAATGCAAGTTCTCACACCGCACACAGAACAAAAGAGTTTTTAGAGCAAGAAAACATAGAATTATTAGACCATCCGCCGTACAGCCCCGATCTAAGCCCTAATGATTTTTATACTTTCCCTTAAAATAAAGAATAAATTGCGTGGACAGAGATTGTCATCACCTGAAGAATCTGTGGACGCCTACGAAACGGCCATTTTGGAGACCCCAACTTTCGAATGGAATGGTTGCTTCAATGATTGGTTCCATCGTATGGAAAAATGTGTCAAATTTCGCGGAGAATACATTTTTAAATAGTATTGTTGTGTTACTTCCTTGATTCCCGAAATTTTCAGTATCTGGAACTCATAGTGCTGTTTGATAAATTCTTTTTGTATAATATCATAGCCAGATTCATGAAAACTAGTATTGGCTGACTAGGATTAGGTTACACATCTCAGCTAGCCTTAAGAATTGATCTTTGTTAAGCGTGTCTGAAGAGAAATCGCTCTCTAACTGCTTTATCCGCGTGCGCTGACGTAATGGCTAGTGATAGGTAAATACTAAGATCTACGAAAATATAGATCTTACGAAACGACTAACATTTTACGTGGCAGAGCCATGCTGCAGTTATATTAGTAATATAGTTTTGTAACACGGGTCGGCTCGACCGGGGAAGGACCACGCTCTCACAAAATACCAGCGTAAAATAGTAGTTTAATGCTGCTGTGTTTCGTATGATGAGTGTAGAGAACCGGAGACCCTTTTTACTGGTAACGAGGCATTCCACCATAGTCCTCACGGGTGATAACGCATCTGCATTATGATTCATAATCGAGAATAGATGTAGATGTCTGTGGGCCGCAGCAGCCACTTGCGATCGGGTTGGCTGTGTGCTCGTTTGTCACCCTATCCTATAAAGAAATACAAGCAGCGAAGCGGGGTATCATGTCGCGCGGCTCAGACGCATGATATACGTGACTGATACCGCGGGGAACAATTAGTTCGTTATAGTGATTCCTATCATCTCGGTCTCCTCTTTGTGCGGTGCTTTAAAAACGGTTATATAGCTTTTAACTGATAAAATAAAAAATTAAAAAAAAATTATAATCAAATTAAACCATTTTTAACAATCCACGATTTCATATCTTATAGATTTATATTAAATTATTCGTCTCTTGGTCATCTACTTCGTATCATTTTACCGACCCTTTGAGGGTCTATAATTCCATATATAAAATCATATTATCAAATATATAATTTTATTTGATAATATGATTTCATATATGGAATTCAGTAGACGTCGCTATTGCAAAGCAATTTTAGTCGAAAGAAAATATCCTTTTTATTTACACTAAAAGGTCTACGTGTCTGAAAATAAGGATTTAGCATTGATTTGCTATACAATTAAATTTTAATCTCATATTTTATGCCGCACTTGAGGTTGAATACTATAATATATCAAATTAAATAAATCATTTACCGTGAAATGTTTTTATTTAATATTTCATTTAACGGTTTAACTTCTACCGCGTGTGAACTGTCGTGTCTGTCTGTCTGTGGGGACGAAATTAGAATTTGAGTTGACTTACTATATCCCCTTAAGAAAGAAATGCTTCGGTCTTTTGGTCATGTAGAAAGAATGAATGAGGAAAGAGTGACAAAAAATTATATGGCAGATGTGAACGGCAGAGTCGGGAAGGGACGCCCTAGAAGAAAGTTTATCGACCAAATTGGCGATATTTTGAAAATGGGCCACGTTAGAAGTACCCTTAACCGTCGAGCATGTATGCGTAGATATATGGATGTAAAGGAGGCGAAAGGGGTATGTCAGGATCATGTCAAATGGAAGTCCGTAGTCTCTGCCTATCCCTCTGGGTGACAGGCGTGAGTGTTTTATCTTTCATGAGGAACAGCACCACCATGTTACACCCTTTGCAAAAACAATGAATGAAAAAAATTTACTTTTAATGAAAAGTAAAAGTATTTTTTTATAGAATTAGAATTATAGAATTGGGAATATAGGTGAAAAACGGGCATACAATCCACCCGATGGTTAGTGGATGCTGTGGCCCATAGACATTCACAATTAAAGTCGGTTAAGAATCAATGTGCAGATGCGTTGTCAGTCCTAAGGACTAAGACGGAATGCCTCGTTTCCAGTACACCGGGTCTCCGGTTCTCTACATTCACCATGCGAAACACAGCAGCATTAAGTTGCTATTTTACGTTCTTGTTCTGTGAGAGCGTGGTTCTAACCCGGTTGAGCCGACCCATTCTTGCTACAACCATAATATAGCTGCAACCTGCTTTTACCACTACTAAGCCCCTCAATACCTCCTTCTTTATGCCACATATAAGGCGATCTTTTACAAGATCATCTTTGAGATCGTTTAATTCACAGGAAAGGGCCAACCTGTTTAATTCAAATGTTTATTGGTCAAAGGTTTCATGTTCCTGTTGATTACGAATAAATATTCTGTAAGTTTCAATTGTAATGTTCTTTTTGGGCATAAAAAATGTATCGGTTTTTTTCTAAAACAGTTAGCCGGTTTTTTCCAAAACTGTTAGTCCACTGATAGTATGCTTTTGCCTTCTGCAAATTGTTCGTTTACATCACTACAATGCTCGCCATTGATATTGTGACGGCTCAATATTATTATTAATAATTAAATTCAATATAAAGGGGCGTCAAAAATAGTTTTAAAGGATATATATTAAGCAATAAAGTTAAATTAATAAACATAAAGTTAATATATTTCAGACATTATCCCAATAACATAGCAAATTAAAGGCAAAATTATTGTTTCTCGTAATAAGTAAATTTATTATAAAAACTTGTAAAAATATTTAAAATAAGATAAATAATAGAAATACAAGTCAAAAAAATATTATAAAATTAAGTTAAATAACGTTTATAAGATAATTAGAAAATTTGTTAAAAATTGTTAAGTCATGGGAGGTGTTCGTGTATAAAAGAAAATTTTTCTAAGTTGTGGAAGGAGTTCATGTATTAAGGAAAATTTTCCTCTATGATTAATATGCATTACAATAGTAGGGTCATGGGTTCGAATCCTATATATACATGACTTATGAAAGTAAGGTCTATGATACAAAAGCAATATTATAGGAGGTCTCCTTGATGCATAAGCATTGTATGGGGTGGTCGGGTGACTGACTGCTCCTAGTACTGTAGCAAAATGACTAGTCCTTATTAGGGACTTGAAAAGGAATATTATGGTGGCGTGTGTGCTGCTTCACGAGCAATTGGTCTGAGGTAAACTTGGACTCGCTAACCGATGTGTCCTAGACATATCATCTTAGTGTCGGTGGTAAGCGGGTTTGTTGTAGCAATACGGCTTTCCCGTGGACATCGCACACCCATACCGTTTGTGGGCGACGTCGTTGCGCATAGCGATGTGTTGTCTATCTTTCGGATGGGGCTGATGAGTGTGTTTGGTAGCACTTTTAAGTGTAACAGGCATACTCAGCTTCATGTCTTAGTGCATTAGCGCTATGATACGTGGAGTTTTGTTCATTGACGTCTTAGTAGCGTGCTACTATGATACGTTAGTGATTTTTTTTTATATAACAACAATACTAACTTTGTTGCCAAAGTCGATAGGAGTCATGTGGGTGTGTTGTGAGGGTGCGCCGCCCGTATGATAGTTGCATTGATGCTTACTGCTACTTGCGGTATTGCGTCTTGTGATGGATCTGCGGGTGTGCTGCGCCTGATTCGACGCTCTCTTGTGGTTCTGGTCGATGGAGGTATGCGGGTGGTGATGTCTGCTGGGATGTATGGGGGACTTTGGGATGGTGTAAGCCCGACGATAGTCGTATTGATGCTTGTTGCGTTCTGCAGCATTGCGTCTCTGCGATGGTTGTTTGGTGGGACGCTATTCTCAATGGCGTTCTCTGCGTCTTGGTTTGACTCACACCTAAGTAGCTTTGCCCAAGTCGGGTCCCTTCATTGCGGGGCTGCAGACTGTCTGCCCTCCACGATGTTTTATATAACAACATAATATTATATCTCTGTAACTTTCCCACCTTTGAATGATTGAAGGCAACTTGTTGGTGGGTGAGACAAACATGATCGAAAATGCATTTACTCAACGTCAGTGACACAAACCCTTTCTGATGGCGAATTATTACTCTTATCTTATAACTGCCTTTTGGCTATATCTGCCGTTGTATTGGTTGGTGGAGCATATGTGTCGACCTCATGTGGGTGGTAGCTGGCGGGAGGATCTGAGGGGACTCTCAAGGCTGCGGCCGAAAGCCGCACAACGTGGGACCCCATTCCCTTGAGGTGAGCGGTAGACTCATGACACGCTCTGCGGCTAGTAGCCGTGCTGATCATGCAATTGGTGGTGATGCCATACACTTACATCACGTCTGCAGGAGCGGCGGTCTGGCAGGTGGTGGCGCTCACGGAGGGTTTACGGCCAGTGTGCCTATTTGCCTAAACCGTGTGACGTACATTCACTGTGGCTGGATTCGTTCGTATTCTGTATGGCGTTTACACGCATTGACATGCGCGACTTCGGTCGATGTTTGTGCTTACGCACTAACAAGGGGCCAAGCCTCTTTTACTGGTTCGCCAGTTATTTTGCTGTGGACTACGGTCCGGTTCCCGAATTAGCGTTCCCTTCGGGGGAGTGCATCAAAATGGTTGGCACTCACCGTGCACGGCGTGTGTGGGGCCGTGTACCTCCCCTACATTTTTTTAAATAAATGTAGGAGAGCGAAGCCCTTGTATCGGGTATTTTTGCATAAATATATTGTGAGCAAGCGGGAAGGGATAAATAATAATAAATTAATAATATCAACCTGATACAAGTGGAATAAAGACGTTTATGTTCTTAACCTTTTTCGAGCCCTGTCTTCGTGAACGGGGTTCACTTAGCTTATAAGGCACTACCAACAGCTTTCAATTGCTCTAGTGAATATTCATTCTTCCAAAAGACACCTAAAAGAACTAAGTTACAAACAAACACAACGTAAATAAGGGTCCTAACTAAGACGATCACGCCAAAAGATTACAAACGGCCTATTATTAAACCTTTAGAGAGATCATTTAGAAAGATCTAAACATAGTTTATTAATCCTGGTCACATATATAATGTTATTAAAAAGGGGATATTTTTAATATTATAAAATTTTTATTATATAGAGGGGGGGGGGGGATTCGTTACAATATGCAAAAGTATTTTTATGCTTTTTCATTTTCTTGTCGTATTTTATAAACTATCCACTATAGTTTTATGCATTTTTCGCGGTGAATCCTATCGACTGTGCCTTGTAATATTTGTGTTTTAAGGAGATGAATAAAAATTACTATAACTTGCACTCTCCTGTTATTTTGATATTCCTCCGTTACAACAAAACATTATCTTCTCTGCGTTTACCCACAACTGAGCGTGTCGGCCACACAACTTCAGTGCTTATTCCTCATCCCAAAAGTGCCAAACGTGCCTAAGGAAGATTTTACTTCAAAAATAGGAAATAAATTCAATCAAATTATTAACCTCATCCTATATTTTTGTAACTGTCTGTTAAAAAATAAATACCTTGTTAGTTCATAGTTCTAAATTAAAAAAAAGGTAAGGTGATTCAAAAAACACGTTCACGTTATCGTCACCCTTCACTAGGAATTTCTTCTCCATCATGGAGGTGTTTGAAAATATTGAGACTCGAAACAATCTGTGGTCAGTACAAATATTTCATGAAATACTCTTATTAAATGAAAATAGAACCCACTTAGAGAATACATTAGTTTATGTATTCTCTGAGAATTGTAACCATAGTGCAGCCACTGCCTTGTCGAGTCATTTTGTTGTTTTTATTTAACCTTTATTATATAACTTATAATAAGGGATAATAAAGGGCGGAATATATGCTTTATGGCATTCTCTACCAGTCAACCCTGGATGATTTGAGAATCTGTGGCATTTTTAAACAATCACTTCATATGATTAAATACTTATTCATTAAATTCGTGTATATACACGAATTTAATGAATAAGTAATAAAGATATGACTATACAATAAAATGCATGTTTTTATGTAACAATTACGCACTTAGTACGTCAGCACGAGTTCGCTCGTACCATTCTGGGTCAAATTATATTACAAAATTGTTTCTGAGAACGCTCAAGGCGATGAAATAATGTTTGTATAGGGTCCTACTCTTGCACTGGTAATTAGCACTGCCGGCATGTATAATTAGATTTACTTATTATTATCATCATATTTATCCAATACGAATAACAGATTGTCTTCTAAGATTTGATCAAACGAAAAGTAAATTTTACGTTCAGTAGAAATCATCAGTTACTCCAGAATAGAAACCAAACCACATTTTCGTATGAAAACCAGAACTATCCCAAAAATGTGTCAATTTTAAGTTTTCAAGTGGTCTTCACCTGAGGATGACTTTTTTGGAGTCGAAACACGTGTCATATTATCGTAGGTAATGTCTCTTTTCTGATGTAGTGGTGCTGGGATTAGTGATGACGGGAATAGTGCACGCAATTGAGGGAGGGCAGGAGGTGCTCTTGAAACTACAGTACTGTATTTAAGGCATAATTCTATTTAACTACTTTATCTATCTCAGCTAACTAATTTTTAACTTTTTTAATTTCAAGTTCACTCAACGCACTTTGTTAGATATAACATTGTAGCTGAAACAACTGCCACCGTGTAGTGATGGTGTAAGAATATCCAGCATCCCATATGGTCCTGTGGATGTCGTAAAAGGCGACGGAGGGTTACAGAGACGGGGAATGGGCAGCAGCATCCTCCCGATATCAACTCAATACTAACAAGACTACGTTAGTCTTACCACACGACAAGCGTGGCAACTATGGCAAAATCCTCAGGAGTGAAGTTTAATGTAACAAATATATTGAGTTAATCATCGCGTTATATTTATGAGAATGTGATATAAGTAAATAAAAACATAAAAATTAAAGTGACAGTTACAACCTATATAGTCCCACTGCTGGGCACAGGCCTCTTTTTACTTCTGAGAGGGTTTAGGGACACGTGAAGTTCACCAACACGCAATGGTGCAGTGCGGCGGCCACTTCCATTGCGCAAAAACATAAATAGCTTTGAAAATAACAAATATATTTAAACTTAAAATCCTAGGAACCAATACAAGCTTATAATGTCAGATATACTCTATAATTAGTTATTAGTTTATAGGGCAATTAACACTTTTACAACAAATTCCCGAAATCTGTTCAATATTTACCAGCTAATGAGTATTATTAAACTAAACTTTAGAAGAAGGTTATTATAAAATTATAGAATACAAGAATGAAAATAAGAGTTGGGAATGAGACGATCGCTACCATGTTTGTCCTTTTATTAATTGTATAAATAATTCTACAAATTTATTATAATTTTTTGTCTAAAAATAATTTTGCTGGTTTTCTTGTTGTTTCTTCCCAAGACAGAAAAAATTTCCTTACCAGTGGTAAATAACAAAACTTCGACATGTAAAGAAGTAGTGTGTAATAATCTATATTGAATAAAAACTATTTAATTGTATGATTGGATAAAAATACTTATTGTATTCAAATAAAAATCGTAAGATCTAACATTTCATCGTTAATGACAGACGCATTTATTTCTGCAATCGAAGATAGCGCTGTCTGAGTAGTGCCTTGTTAAAATTAATAGGAATAATAACTATACTTGTTACAGAACTTTTGTCAATAGTTTCTCAGTAATATAATAAGATTTGATTTTGTATAATTTCACAGTTGGCAGCCTCGTACTGGTAAGCGAAGTGTAGTACGCCCCTCCACTGAAATAAAGTGGGGACCTGACAAGAGATGCAGGAAGTTATAGATGCAGGACCGTGCTTTGTGGTATTCCTTGCGGAGGCCTAATTTCAGTTAGCATAAACTACTAATACCCTGGTAGCTCAGATGGTTAGCGCTCGCTGTAAATATCACAGTATGCGAGCAAACCAGGTTCGATCCCCGCCGGTATCAATGAAATTTTTAATTGCAATTTGAAGTACTGATTTACCACGTGCTCGGCGGTGAACGAAAATATCGTGAAGAAATCTGCATGTCAGAGAAATAAGAAAAACATATATTTCGAAGACATGTGAAGTTCGCCAACACGCATTGAGGCAGCGCGGCGGACACTTCCTTGTCCTAAAAAACCCTACCAGAAATGAGGGAGGCCTATACCCAGCAGTGAGTCGTAGGTATATATGCTGTAACTTTACTTTACTTACTGAAACTACTACTAGGTTTGATGATGCCTCACTATCCTGCCGATAATTCTGCAGTTCTCCACTAATCTGTGAAATGCGGATTCATAGCTTGCGTTTATCTTAAAACGGATGGATTTTCCGGACATATTTTTAAGCTATTGCATAGCTTCTATCGCAGGCCTTGAGCGCGGGGACCGAATCCAGAAATTCCATAACGAAAAAACCTCACGCTCCCCACTCCGACGGGCACGGAGGTGTGGCTTGAAGGCCGTGCATTGTCTAACGTCGTTTCTTTTCGGCAGTCTTCGACACGGTGTTTGTGTGCGTGCAACTAGACGTATTGTACGACTCTACGAAGCTCGCACGAATCGAGACGAGCTGCTCCGAAATCGGACGAATACATAAGCAGCCGTTTATGAGAAAGTATATAGGTGTATAGGTATTTATGTACAAGAGTGAATAGCTGTACTTGTAAAATTTGTGTATAAAGTGTTTTGAATATGAATGAACAAAGTGCATTTATTATTTATTTATTTAATAAAAGAAAAAAATTTGTTTTCTTATCGGTCACCACGCTCAAAAAGTGTTACTTGAATTAATATCAAAGAAAAAGAAATACTGCATAAATAAAATAAATAAATAATTATAATTGCATAAGTTGATACAAAATGCTATGCAATAGCTTTACCGCGGCAGTCCCCGAGTGCCACACGTCTTTTTTTAAAACTAGTATTTTTTAATATCTATTGCCTCACGATTCATTTGATGAGAATCGGTGGTATTTTGCGAGGATCAGTCTATTAAATGAATGCTGCGATGATGGAACGGCGTGGGCCGTCAAGGATATGGTCGCAGATATCAGACTATGCACACATATATGAAATCGTTTAATCATTAATTTTGAATTAGTTTAAAACTAAACCATCTACTCCTAGCGGTCGGAAAAACGTAGGTAACTATTTTAAGTATATTTCAGTGCGAAATAAAGGTCAGTTACATTCAATTACATGCTGTTACGGTATTGTTTGGAGTAAGAAGTCAAACTGAGTCCACATTCAGTTGATCCAATTCGAAGTTTTTGTTCAACTTTGCGTGTTGAATTTTCATTTTTTTTAGTAGTCTGGTCGTGAATGAAATGAATTAAAAGGTCGCTGTAATACGAAACACTATAATAACATTATTAATTTCATTAAGTTGAATAATATCATGATCATCATTACAGTCCTTCATAAGTCCACTGCTGAACATAAGTCTCCCCCAAGGAATGCCACAAAGAACGGTCTTGAGCCATCTGAATTCATCGACTTCCTGTATGACCTACCAGGTTGTCACTCCTACTACTGGAGAATCCTCTCTACACTTTGCCCACAGGTACGATTATTTTTCCCAGATATTCTGATAGGAGTGAAACTTCTCTGGTCAAGCCAAACCATTCGTTCTACAACCACAATATAGCTACAGCATGGTTATACCACGTATTAAATAAGTTACAGATGTCAATTGTTTATGGTTTGATAATACGCGAAAATCGGCAATTGAAGTACCTTTTTGTATTAATTAATAAAATGAGAGGGATGAAAGTATAAGACATTCATTTGAAAGGTTTGTGTGTCGCAGTTGTGCACAAAAAATTATGTAGTAGATATGTAATATGTAAACAATAAAGTGAACGTACACACATTATTTTTTCACACAAAACGCTTTTACTAATTAAATGACTACATGTTGATCACGTTCATGGCTATATGAACCTATCCTTTTGCTTTCTCCTTACAATTATTTAAAATTATTTAAACAAAAAAAACCAAACGATTTTCATAATGATTTCTTATATTTACGCGAACATTGCACATGATTAAAACTACTTTTACGGATTTTATCGCGTTTATTTTTACTTTTTATTTTTAATTCCCGATTAAAAAAGCTGAAGGTACTCCGGGTTTAACAATGACATCGGGACGTCAGTCATCTCAGTCCCCCGTGACCATGAGTGCTGGAAAGCGCCCGAAACGTCGGGAATTAAAAATAAAAAGTAAAAATAAACGCGATAAAATCCGTAAAAGTAGTTTTAATCAAACGATTTTCCCTCACATTGGCATTGATCGAATTTCGGCGAAAGGCGATGTAAGTAAATATTGTTTTTTTTTTATTATTCTTACTTTATTAGGAATGTCTCCAAGATTTTACGAATAGCAAACTAATTCATGAAGATGAGATACAAAATCGTGCGCCCCGAATTATATTTTTATGAATATGGAAGAACCGCGTGCAAAAGTAAAATGATGCGTACTGCATTTATTGAAGAGCCTCCTCCTTCTTTTCTCCCTCCCTGTTTAATTTTCAATTACCATCTGTAGTTCACGACACCTGAGCCACCTGCACCGAACGACTTCTTGCATGTCTTACTGGGTCATCATTCCTTTTAGTCCGTCCTACAATAAGCTTGCCGGTTCGAGTCTGTCACTCTAGAACGTCTTCCCTAAAGGTGGTCGGTTCATCTAGCTATGTGGCCAGCCTATAGCCATTTCAGCTTAGTATTGATCAGTTCTGCTTTAGATATCATTGTTAAGGCTCCTCACATCACACTGAAATACTCCCGGCATAGCCCTCTGCATACGGGCATATGCATCGCTGCATGTGGCCATTTGCATCGCTGAGGTCATACGGCCATCAGTGAAGGACATAGTCTTCTCTGTTCTATATGCAATCCCTGATAAAATCAATAGGTTCTCAAATAAGGATGTCCATTTACGAGTATACGTTTGGCGGCTCTTCACCACTTTTATTGTCGATGTTCCACGCATTAGAACAAAATGATTATTCATTTGTAATGCGTACTGCAAAGAAGTGGAATAATTTGGCGTCGTCTATTTTGCCATCTGAATACAATCTGGGCGTCTTTAAAGCAAGAGTAAATAGGCTTTTGTTACGCTAAGACGGTGCGTTTTACCATCTGGGGCTACATCACCACTTACCACCAAGTGGGATCGTGGTCAAGCACTGGCATAAAATAAGTAAAAAATACGTTTCATCTCTTTTTAGTCGACTTCAAAAGAGTAAAAAAAGAAAGGAGCGTTACGCAATATGACCCTTAAATTTAGAATTGATGATTGTTTTTTTATTAAATGGATTGTACTTTAGAATTGGTTCCATATTTTGTTGAAAAAATACACTCCTAAACCTAAGTGTGACATAATAAGGTATGAAGTTTTAATGGAACTATTCAGACTATTACGTGGTAGAGCCATGCTGCAGTTATATTAGTAGTATAGTTGTGGCACGAATGGATGGGCTCGACCGGGGAAAGATCACGCTATCACAGAATACCAGCGCAAAATAGTAGCTTAGTGCTGCGCTTAAACTGTGTGCTCGTTTGACACCCTATCATATAAAAAAATACAACACTAGGATTGTGATATTCCTTAGTCCACTCTAAAGGGTAAATAATTTTGAAGTCAGAACTTTAATTACTCTATACAATATGACTAAGCACCGGCTTCACAATGAATTTAATCTTTTTAAGTGGTTTTAGTCGGATTTTATTTTTTATTGGTTGTTACTTTTTATTTGTTTACCTGCACTGCTATTTGAAAACATAGGATACTAAATGTACTTTGTGACCTGTTTCTCAAAGCGAATGTTGATCGGTAATCTTATCAATAAGTTAAAAGAAAGAGTTACGTGATTTTGTAACCCGCCGCCGCCTACGATTTTTTCCTACATTATTTGTGAAAAACCCTTTTCTGTTCGAAACAAAATAGCGTTTACCTAAATGTTTCAGCAAAATTGTTATCGTAAATTTTATATTTATATTTCGTTAGTTATATACGACATATTTTTTAAATAAAACGACAAAGGGACTAACAGTTCATATGATAGGAAGTGGACTTTCGAGTACTAAGATGGAATGCCTCATTGCAACATGAAATTATACTGGTCACTGGCTCTCTGTATCCTTAAACTCGCAGCACAGCAGTGCAGGCTCTGCTATTTGGCAGCAGAAATAGATAGGATGTATCGATTCATACGACAATAAATCGATTATTTTTTCTTATTTATACGATTATAGTATGAATTATTTATTTTCTATTCGTCCGGTATATTTTAAATATTATAAATATAAAAACCTTAATAGATTTTTTTAAATAATTTTAGACAACGGAACAAAATAAAGTACATATACTATGTACTAACGCTGACACTTATTCCTATGATTATACTATTCGCGTCTAATAATACATTATAACCAATCTTGTAATATCATCGACATTAGCAGTGCGGCTAAAGCTACCTACATTGTAGTGATATAATCGTTAAAAATAAATGGATTAAAATATAGATAATATTGAAGGAACTGAACTTTGTAATTTAAAAAATTATCGTATGAATGATTATTTTTTAATCATACGATTATCGTATGATTAGCAACAACCAAGTATGGACTGGTGGACTCTTAAGTAAAAAAAGAAGTCAGCTACGTAGTGAAGTTCAAGTATCATAGAGTATGTCGTGTAAAGCGTCTAAATAGTTACTTAAAAAACATCACCTTCTATATTATCAACACAATTCAGCAGCAAGTAACTGCTATTTCTAGCTGGTATTATGTTTGAGCGTGGACCTTTTTTTATAGAAGAGGAGGCAAAAGAGCAGGCGGCTCACCTGATGTTAAGCGACTACCGCCGCCCACGATCAACCGCAACACCAGGGGAATTGCAGGTTCGTTGCCGGCCCTTCAGAAAGGAGTAAGCTCTTTTTTGAAGGTCCCCAGGTCGTATCGGTCCGGAAAAATGCGATTTCCGCGTACAACATCTCTGTAGATGTTGTACGCGGAAGAAAACATCTTTTGAAACGTACAGTGGTAGACCGCTAAGCATCCAGATGGTGTTGATGGTATCAGGACATTTGCCACGTAGTGCGTTCACGAAATTTGGCGGCTGGGATTAATCCGAACAATTCCTCAGAGCCTCCCCATGGTATATGCGAAAGAAAATGCAAAGAGATGCAACATCTGTTCGCAGCGCCAGTGAATCGAGCCTATCGTGAAGCACTTGGTCGTCGACGATTCGAGCCGCTCTGCGCTGGAAGCAGTCATGTGGAAGGAGCTGGTACTGGGGAGCCCCAGCCCAAAGATGAGAATAGTATATAGCGGCCGAACCTGCGCTTTTTAAAGTTGCAGGCGGTGTGCCGGCATGAAATACTGTCCCGCTCTGCTGAGCACGCCAAGCTTTTTAGAGGCCAATTTGGCCTTCTCTTCCAAGTGACCACGAAACTGCACGACTCTCGATATGTCGACGCCGAGGATTCCGATACCGGCTGAGGCAACAAGGGGATTGCCTTGAAACTGAGGAGATACGACAAAGGGTTCTTTTTAGCGGTTAACGCGCAAACTTGTGTCTTCTGGGGGTTAAACTTTTTTTTTCATTATTTATTCATACAAAGGTAAGTACATTATTTTTGCTGTTCTCTCGCCAAACTGCAATCAGTTTGTCGGCGAGTACACGCTCTTAAAACTATATATCATTATGTACCATCACCTAAAAACACAATTAATTACAAACAAACAAAAAAAAACAAAAAGAAAATATAACCTTACCTTATATTTACCTACTATATTTTCACAATATTTAGAAATTATTAAACTAAAAAATAAACAGCAACAGCAATAAACAAATCAAATAAATCAAACATCGTTTTTTAAAACGATTAACGAAAGTATGCAACAATGTATTGTTATAGCTCTGTTAATAATGTCCTTTTCAGAGAGGATTTTAATAAGATTTTGCTTAGTTTATTTTTATTTGGAGGCGTTTCTCTTAACCATTTTATTTTGTTATACATTCTGGGTACAATGTATTTATTCAAACTCTGTCCATAATAGTTATTTGCACTAGGCTCTTCAAGTTTTTTTTCCCTTACCCTACACGTGTTGTAGGTGTTATTAATAGGTAGGTACTTTATTGTCGTCAGTATAGTAATGTTCAATTGCTATTAAAAATATTTTAACCGTGTTTCAACAGGGAGTATTTTACACATGGGAAATAATTTTTCATATTGTTTTTTACGGCTTTTCTTATCTTTTGAATTAATTAAAAATTTTAAAGTACGTATTTGTAGGCTTTTCACTTGTTTTATATAAGTACTAAATGTACGGCCGTACACAATAAGACCATAGTTATTTAAAGATTCAATGAATGCATAGTAAACCACTAATAGAACATGTTTACTTACTACTTTTCGAATTTGATAGAATTTGTCTAAAATGGACCTTAATTTTGAACATACTTCTTCAATGTGTAATTTCCAATTAAAACTACTATCTAACAATAATCCTAAATATTTGTAACTATTAACAAATTCTATTTTGGCACAATGACATGATAATTTTCCCCTGTGCAAGCACTCATAGTCATGCCCTACAATAACTATTTCTTCATAGCATACATTCTTAGCTAGCCTGTTGTATGGAGAATGTAATTGCATACACTTTGTTTTTTTACAAGTTCAATATTATGCCGTTATCATGTGTCCGTTGGCTAATCCGATCAAAGTCTTCCTGTGTTTTATCGCAAGCTTCATGTAAATTTTTGGAAGCATACAATAGGCACATGTCAGCGGCGTACATGTAGGTATCGCAGTGATGCACTACATTAACCACACTGTTCATCAGTATAATGTACCCTACGGGGCCGTACACAGAACCGGTTGGTACACCGAGAGAAGTCTGTTCGTCAGCGCCAGTCATCCCACTCACTATAGTGCGATGTGATAAATAATTACGGAACCATTCATTTACAGGGCCCCGAATTCCACATTCCTCCATAGCCCCCAGAAGTACCTCATGGTCCAGAGTATCAAATGCCTTCTTATAGTCTATAAAAAGAGCCACAACCGGTTCACCATTATTCATCATCATCATCATCATCATTACAGCCCTTCACAAGTCCACTGCTGAACATAGGCCTCCCCCAAGTAACGCCACAAAGCACGGTCCTGAGCCACCTGTATCCATCGACTTCCTGCATGTCTTACCAGATCGTCACTTCATCTAGTGGGGGGTCGCCCTACACTACGCCTACCGGTACGAGGCTGCCACTCGAGAACCTTTCTTCCCCATCGGTTATCGGTTCTTCGAGCTATATGGCCGGCCCATTGCCACTTCAGCTTACTAATCCGTTGAGCTATGTCGGTCACTCTGGTTTTACTGCGAATATCCTCATTTCTGAGTCTATCACGCAGTGAAACTCAGAGCATAGCCCTCTCCATAGCTCGCTGAGCGACCTTGAGCGTCCTCTTACGGCCAGCGGTGAAGGACCACGTCTCAGATCCGTAAGTCATCAATGACAACACGCACTGGTTATACATTTCAGTTTTCAGAGATTGAGGTATACCTGACGAGAAGATGTGTCGCAATTTCCCGAACGCTGCCCAGCCGAGTTGAATCCGTCGATTGACCTCTCGGTCGAAGTTGGAATTACCTAGTCAGCAACTTCGAGCATAGTGCTCCCAACAACTGCCGGCATAGGTGTGACATGGACATTAAATATGATCTTTGTTTTGTCCATGTTCATCTTAAGACCTATCCGTTGGGAGACACCATTGAGGTCATTGAGCATAGTGCTAAGGTCCCCCAGCGATTCTGCCATAAGGACTATATCGTCGGCAAATCGAAGGTGAGTGATGTACTCGCCATTGATGTTAATACCGTATCCTTTCCAGTCCAGTAGCTTGAAAATGTCTTCCAACGCAGCGGTGAAGAGTTTCGGGGATATAACATCACCCTGTCTTACACCTCTCTGCAGTTGGATATGTTTTGAACTCTGGTTCTGTACTCGGATAGCCATCGTAGCCCTACTACTACTACTGTACAAACACTTCAGCACTTCGATATCCCGACAGTCAACTTGGCACCGCTGAAGGGACTGTAGCACCGCCCAAATCTCAACGGAATCAAAGGCTTTCTCATAGTCCACATATGCCAGGCAAAGTGGTAGATTGTACTCTTCGGTCTTCTGTACAATCTGCCGCAGGGTATATATGTGGTCTATGGTACTGAAGCCTTTTCGGAAACCGGCTTGTTCGGGAGGCTGGAAGTCGTCGAGTCTGCCACCATTATTAAGACTGTAGTTAATTGCTTCCAAAAACTTAGTTAACGCAGTACTAGTACTCGGTCCTCTCCTAAAACCATGCTGACAATCAGTAATAATGTTAAAATTCTCCAAGAATCTACTCACACTTTGTATGACTACCTTTTCTACAATTTTATTTATTACTGGAAGAATAGCTATTGGCCTGTAATTTGTGTATTCATAATGGCTACCACCTTTATAAATAGGTCTTATTTTTTAATTCATCTGGATAAACACTTTTTTTTAAACACAAATTGACAAATGTTGCTAAAATTGGACTTATTTCATTTTTGATATACTTCAAATCTTTAACTCCTATTTTATCTACCCTCGGTGGCTTTCGTTCTGACTACTTATTTATAATTTCTTTTATTTCCGACGAGTTTACTTTTACAAACCTGAAAGATACTTCGCTCGATTTAACATAACTATTTCTATTTAGGAAATTACTGTTACGTCTATGTTTTATGCATTCTATTTCTTTAGTGAACGTTTTTGAAAATTCACTACATATATTGTATATAATCCCTTTTACCGAGATATTTCAAGACAACGCTCTCTAGATTAGGCCTAGGGCGTCCTATCCACGTATTGATATTTTCCCATATTTTTCTAAAATCCCCGTTACAATTATTTATTTCCTTTTGTCTATACCTATTCTTAGCACTATTAATTAATTTATTCACCGTATTCCTAAATGAAGTGTACTCTAACCTTTTGGTCATATTGTTAGGCGATGCTTTCCACTCCCGAAATAGCATATCACGCTTTATTAATTTATCATATGTTTCTTTATTAACCCATGGCTGACTTATTCTGATATTCTTTAAAGTTATGTTCATTTTACTTTCCTCATAAATCGTATATATACATATTGATTCATATAACAATATCGGGCATAATATAAACAAAAATTGTGACCAGTTCGTTAATCTTAATTTATCCTCAACTAACTTATTATCTATTACAAATTTGTATTTACATACTTCGTTATAGTTATTGCACACGGTATGCTTACGGTCAATATCAAGGGTAATACCTACTGCACTGTGATCTGAGATGTTGCACTCGAGTATAAATGAAGCTGTCGGCCCGCAGCCGGTGCGCGTCGTCCGTACCCATGGTCGATGCAGCTCAGTCTCAGTCGGCCGTCGACGATCGCCTCGCGCGTTATCTGCCTCGCTGGTATAGCACACATGAGGCCGTTTTCACACAGGGCGCTTTTATAACGGTCAATTGTCGGGTTTATTTTATTTTTTGAGATATCTATATTTGTGTCTCCTATTATGATTAGATCATCCCGTGACGGTATCTTCCTTATTAATATTCCTAGTGGATCTATAAATTGCATTTTGTTTTTACTCGGTGATCTGTAAAATGCTATAAGATGTAAAGTTCTTGTTGTGTTTCCTACTCCCAATTTAATATTTAGTCCTTTCTTCCATGAAATAAGTATTCCTCCTCCTCTTTTCACTTCTCTTCTGGACTAGATTTAGTCGCCCACAATCCGAGACACTGATCAGCAAAGACTCGACTTCAGACACAAGTTTTTCCCGGTACTCGGAGACGTTTTCCTGAGAAATATTGGCTCGGCCGGTGTAAAGAGCATCACCAGTGCTGTCATCTACATTGCAATGAATGTTACGGGTTTGCAACATATCACTGATATGCATAAGAAACAGCGTTGGCGATAGCACGCAGCCCTGTGGAACACCATCATTAATAGGCTTGTAATCGGAGCTTGCACCGTCTACAACGACCTTAATGCTCCGATCTGCAAGAAAGCTGGTGATCCAATCGCACAATTTCTCGGGAAGCCCATAGGAAGGGAGCTTCGAAAGAAGCGCTTTGTGCCAAACCCGATCGAAGGCCTTCGCAACGTCCAAACTAACGGCCAATGCCTCCTCCTTGGACTCTACTGCCTCCACCCATCTGTGAGTTAGGTAGGCCAGAAGATCACCAGCTGACCGACCACGGTGAAAACCGTATTGGCGATCACTAATCAGCTGGTGATTCTCAAGGTGCCTCATGAGCTGGCAGTTAACAATAGACTCCATTGTTTTGGAGAACAAGGAGGTGATGGCGATAGGCCGGTAGTTGGACGGGTCTGAGCGGTCACCTTTTTTAGGGATCGGGTGGACGAAAGCCGTCTTCCATGATTTTGGGACTACGCCTAGGGAGTGGGAGTACCGGAAAAAGTGCGTTAAAACCAGTGCCGACTCTGGAGCATACGTCCTCAGCACAATTGGGGGGATTCGGTCAGGCCCACTCGACTTGTGGATGTCCAGGGAGAGGAGTGCTTTATGAACCAAGCGCTGTGTGAACTGTACTTCCAGCATGGAGCACTCACACCGCGGGATGGTCGGCGGCGTACTCCCCCAGTCATCGAGGGTCAAGTTGGATGCAAAGAAAGAGCCTAGCAGATCGGCTCTCTCCTTTGCGGTATGGGCCAGTGAGTCGTCCTCCATGTGCAGAGATGGAAGAGATGGCTGACAGAAGGTCCCCTGGACAGCCTTGGTAAGAGACCAGAACGCACGGGTTCAGGAAGGCGAACTAGTTTCTCACCAATTCTGCCTATGTGCTCTGACTTTGCCTTGGCAATGACTCTTTTGAAGGACCTAGAGGCGGAATTATACTTCTTTTTTAGAGCACTGGTGCTTACATCCCGGGACGCTGATGCATCACCCGGGCTTAGTAGCACTCCTGTTTATAGCATGATGCTATTTTACTGAAGTGACCAAACCATGGCTGAGATTTGCCTTCAATAAGCACCACAGAGTAAGGAATAAAAAGTTCCATACCCTGAAGTACCACATCAATGACAGAATCCGCAACAACGTTGGGATCTTCCGGCGAGAAGCAAACCTGCTATGTGTATACCACGTACATCTTGATCTGGACATTCGTTACTACCTGATAGTCTATCTAGGTCCGTGCCACACTCTTGCCCACTTCCGTCAAGTTGCAGTCCATGCACTGTTGTGTTCGAATTTGAAGAGTATAGAGAACCAGAACAATTATCGGCTGTTAGACATTCCATCTTAGACCTCAAAAATGATAACGCTTTTGTAACCTTCATTAGTTGAAGTCAGTTGTAGAGTCCACGGGCTGCAGTAGCCACTTACCATCAGTTGTTCGTTCATCATTCTTATTCAACACAAATACCTTCACTGATCGAGCTGTTGATGACTGAGATGCTGTTGTGACAAACGAGCACACAGTCTACCTGGTTGTATGTGGATGCTGAGGCCCATAGACATACATTAAACATCGGTTAGGAATCAAATGCAGTGTTTTCACCCCTAGGACTAAGATGGAAAGCCTCGTATTCAGTGAAAAAGGTCTCCGACTCTCTACACCTACCATACAAAACACAGCAGCAGTAAATTGTTATTGTAACATTTTTTGTGGCAGCTTGGTCCTTTGTCAGTTGAGCCGACCTTTTCTTGCTACAATTATAATGTAGTTGTAGCATAGATTTATCACGTAAAAAATGGAAACCCTTTAACGAAATACATTTGTGTGTGTACAAAACGTGTCTATGAAATTGGTGACGGTACAAAATAATATAGTAAACGCCACATTGTATCAAAATATGAACATCATTTACTGCCCGATTTTGACCCTTGTCAACATTAAATAAACACCAGTTGTAAACAATAGTTACAACTGGCCAGAGCTGTTGTGGCAATTCAAACGCGGTCTTTATTAATTTATTTGAGCCAGATGGTCCGCCGTACAATTCACATTCTGAAATAGTTAGGTACATCCACTGAAACTCAGGTTTTAGAATATTAAACAATGAACGGGTTTCGTTATTTACAAAACTTTGGATCCGATTATACTACAAGAGCTGTGGTAGCTCGGTGACTGAGCGCTCGCCGTAATTTCACAGTACTCGAGTAATTCGATCCACGCCGACACAAATGGAACTGTCCGTTATATGTGAAGTCCGCCACAGCTGCAAGAAGCAAACCCGTCCCCAAGTGTAGGCTGCAAAAAAAAGACCGCATCCTATCCCAAACAGACGACCTATAGCGCCATACACTGTGGCAGCCTGCAGAATGCAACTTTACCATCGACCGACACAAGCTGAGCAGTCAGAGACGGGGGTCCGCACTCCCCCCCCTCGGACTGCGTTTAGATAGCTCAAAGCAAAACGCCTAAAAAGGCGACATGATGATTGGTAACAATATCAAATCACAAACCATTTCGTCATCATCCGCACCTCATTGCCTTTCCCTTTTTTAAATAGGCCGCGAGCCCTGAGTCGGACGAAACTGTAAGAGTCGCATAGACTAACAGCACAAACTTCTAGATACTAGACGAATGCAACCGCGATGTTAGTGTGAGTGGCACTACACACCGGGAAAGACAGTTAAGCAAGGGGCGTTGATGGAAACTTGATATCCGTCCGGATGAGAGGTCAGCAGAAGGTGCATGATCCATGATCCATGAACAAGCTATGAAAGACCAAATTCCAAGGAAAAGTCATAAACAGATCTCCCCACATGATCGATTAAACGTGAACCGGCGTGTAGGACTTTAAAATCGCCAAGGATTACAATATCTACCGATGGGATCTGCTGTAACAAATAATCTTTAGCCATTTTTCCGGGCTCAATGAGTCATTTCGTTTCAGCATTACCGTTATGGGATCTATATAGGTACCCGTAGACACGGGGATGGTGATCGCTGTCTGCGCACATCCATAGCATGGACGGCTCCGTACTTTAAAGACTGTCGAGACGTCAAAAATAGATGTCCTCTCCGACGTATACACAAACTTCTGCCTAGGTTAGGAAGGAGTGTTCTGATTTGTACCTTGGGTAGGACAGATATGAAGTATCAGCCGGAAAGGACACCTGAGTCTCGGTTAAAGTAAGGTCGGCTTGGCTATCTGCAGATGGTAGTGGACACTGTTAAGGTTGGAATGAAGTCTACTAATGTTGCAAAAATTGACGGATAAAGTGACAGGGGTCACCTTGGACTTATTGCTCCGTTTGCCCCGAGCAGTTTTATTAGTCTGCGGAATTTTTCGCCCACCCCCTATACGCTCAACCCAGCAGCAGTATGCCCCTTGGATGCTCAGGCTGCCCCACAATACGCAGGGCAGCCTGAGCATCCATGCTCAGGAAGAGTAGGGTAGCTTGATCGTGGATGCTCAGCGAGGGATTCTCTGTTACCGGGGGTGCTGGTACCCTCCTGAGGTATTTTTTTTGATTCCGTTACCATGTTGCGGGGAGGGGGAGGGAGGAATTGGGCCTCTGGCTACCTGCTACTACTGTAAAAATATAAAGATATGTGACGTAAGAATAGAAGGGGAATTGGATGTGTTTAGAATACGTGTTAGCAGGGATGGTAGACTTGAAAAGTATAAAGAACGACGAGTGACTGCAGGACACGTAGTAACTGTGAATCTTCACTCTTTCGTTTTCCTCTCTCTCTCTCTCTCTCTCGCTCTTATTTTTTAATTAGGCCTTTTCCCATGTCGTACATAGCGTTCGATACAAGAGCTAAAAACTGAGTTTGAAGTAGATTTTTCGAAAGAGGAACTATTTGCACAAAGACCACTATTACGAGAGATTTGCACGTTTTTTCTTTAAGTTCTATGCGGACAAAGTCGCGGGTAATAGCTAGTTGAGGATTACTTTTAAAACCATTTAAAATTAATTCGCAAACTACTTTAATATATTTTTTAAAGAAAAGGCCAATTCAAAATTCCTTCAACCCTCGTATAATATTTAATACGAAGAGCTACAAATTTAGCGCGGCGGTTAAATTAATGTGATTGCATTGCTTCCGTAGATTTTAATTACGTTCCATTAAAAAAATTAAATGAATGACAATGGAAGACTATTGTAGCTCTCATGTGAAATCTTCATAAAACTTTAAGCTATTGTCGTAGGTATTTGGGCTTTCGCTTTGCTAGTTACCATATCATTTATCTATTTAAAAGATATTTTTATATAAATGGTTTTCCAATCGCTTTGTCTTGATAACGCGATAGCTGTTCAAAATATTTGAAATTTCACCATAGAACGCTATACGTTTCAACAATGCGTTGAAATTGTTAAAATTTATTATCAAAATCAGAGCTCTGTACGAGTCCAATCTCTGTTATTTAGTGAATAAATTTCAGACAACCGAGTCGCTGATCGATGAAACAGTGCTTGTACGTCAAAGAAACTCAAGATCATTGGAGGATTACCGTTCGGGACAGTTTGCGAGAAAACCCTAGGCAGTCCATTCCGCGTCTAGCGCAAGTGCTGTCTGCGTCATCAACGTCAACGTCATGGGTCCAGACTTGAGTTTTCATCTATATAGCGCCTTGTATCCGCTAAATGGCCTTTAGAGCATTTGGCGGCTGACCCTGCCTTCGGTGAAAAATCATCTTCAGTGATGAGGCTCATTTCCGTTAGAGGGGCTTTGTGACAAACATATTTGCCGGATTCGGAGCGACAAAAATCTACAGGAGATTCATCAAGTGCCTCTACACTCCGAAATAGTTACTGTTTGGTGTGGGTTTTGGTCCGGCGGATTCATCGGCTCTTAATTTTCTTTTAAGTAGCGCAAGGAGCTGCGCTCACTGTCAATGACGACCGATATCGGATGATGATAACAAATTTTTGTCACCTAGGATAGATGATATGGACCTCACAAACGTGTGGTTACAACAAGATGGCGCCAGTTGCCATACTGCATGGGAAACATTGAATTAATGAGATGATAAGTTCGAGGAATTTATCATCTCGCATGGGGGTGACATCAACTCGCCACCGAGATCGAGTGACTTCATATCGCTCTTTCTGTAGGGTTACGTGAAATTTTTGGTCTATACAGATAAGAAAAGACAATTACCGACCCGAAAACCGACATCACGCGTTACGTTCTTCATGAAATTGAGCCCCATTTATGCGTAAATGTCGTCGAAAATTAGTCCACTAGGGTACACCACTACCGCGGAGTCAGGTTGGCCGTTTGGTTGCAATTGCATTCCGTACATCGAATATCTTCTAAAATAAAATAAATATTGCGGCGGTATCACTAACATAGGTTGTTTTTCAAGTTCGTGTGCTCTCAATGTAGTAAAAAACCCCATATAGAATTCGTCTGTGTTTGTCACTGAACTCCTCCTTAAGAGCTGTACCGATTTCGATTATTTTTTGTGTGTTTGTATACAGCAAAACTACACTAAACCTACGTGGTACCACCGGGTAGGATCGCGCTTTCACAAGATGAAAGATACCAACGGAAATAATTGACATAATGCTATTGTGTGTCGAACGGTGACTGACGAGATTAGAACTCGTGTTTCAGTAGTAACAATGCATTCTATCTCTGTCATTTATCTCAGGCATTTTGAAGCTTAGTTGAAGTTAAAGGAAGGTGTCCATATGGCCACAGCATCCATTTATCATGAGGTGGATTGTGCGGTCGTGTGCTTGTTAAAAATTCTATATTAAATCTTAATGCTATAAAAAATCTTAGAGCTCTATATGCATAGATACATAGATGTCAGCATAACGTGTGAGGCATAGAAAGTTCCTTTTAGTTGGGACCTAAATTTACTCTAATACAGTTTCAGTACAGATATAATACAATTGCTATCGATCCAATGAATATATAGGTAAGCTCTTCGTCCCTAACAAATTTACGACGATCGATCCCTGCCAGACGCGATTAAATTGCAAATTTGGAAAATCCAAAAGTGCACGCCTCATAAGCACATTTGAATATTATATAAAAAGAAAAATATCTCTTTATCCATATTTGAGACGAAGGAAGAGATCCAAGAGAATATTTGTTTGTAGAAAGGTACCAGTTGTTTTTTTTTACATGCTTATTAATTACAATTAAACGAGACCAAATTACTCAGTGATTTTTAAAATTAACCTGTGCGTTGAAAAAAATATTTTGATACTATAATTCTAACTACCGTAATCGTGCGCCATCCACACATACAAACATACGGACACACTCGAAAACATTTTTTCAATCAGTTTGTTTTTATACTAAATACAGAAAATTACTATTGAAGATAATAGAAACATGAAAACGAGTGATTTTCTTCGATATAATATGTGTATTTTTATTATTCTAAAAATGCAATAGTAAAATAATAGGGACATTTTTAGCTCAGAAATATACTGGATTCCCATTAGGTGAGAGTAGAGCACAACCTCAACGCTTCGCTTATGAGCCGCGCAATTGCAATTTTAATTGCTGAATTAACACGTGCTCAGCAGTGACAGAAAACACCGTGAGGAAACCCTCATGCTTGAAAATGAAATATTTCGATATTATGTAACTCTTAGTGGCGCTGAAAGGATATCCATCGCCCCATATCGTTCCGTGGGTGTCGTAAGAGGCAAAAGAGGGAAACAAACCAGACTATAGGGCACTGCGTCTACCCAGTAGCATCTAAAAAATAAAAACTTCTTTTGCAAACTCACTTGCCAAGCGTGGCAACTATGACAATCTGTGGCGACGCCTATCTTCAGCAGTGGACTTTTGTTAGTCTGGCGGACTAATTGCTCCGTAACCCTCTCAGAAATGAGACGAGACATCATTTATTTAGAAGATAATTTTGTCAGACCACCAACGGATAACAAAGTCAAAGGTGTGAGACGTTTGGTGTTACGAACGCCAATTCGTCTTCGAAATTTGACGATTTTGACAAATCTTCCCAACCACGGAGTAGTGGTGATGAGATTAGTGGTGACGGGGATAGTGCATGCATTTGAGGGGCGATATACTTTGAAACTAGATAAGGTACATCATTTTATTTTATTACGCGTATTTTAACCAATTTTTAACATCTTTGAGAGAGTTTTTTTTTTACACACCTGCATTTCGATTCTTATTCAAGTATAAATTAATGTTGGAGTAGACGAAAGTATCAAATTAAAATTTGATGTATAAAATATATTACAATAGTCTAGTATAGAGTTATTTTAAGCTGTACGTTACTGTAACAGACATTCGGTTACACTGGTATGTAAATTTTGAAATTCTCTTTGTTTAACACGTTAACTACAAAAGTTGGCACAAACTCCGGGAAAACATTATTGTGGTTATTTTATAATTGCTACCTAGTTAACGACGTAGCTTGTTTGTGCACGTAAAAGAGCGAAAATTAATTTATTTTCTTCCATAGATATATTACGTGGTGTAATCATAATGCCATTGTGATGGTTCAGATCCAGAGACCGTTTTTTACTGGAAACGAGGCATTCCATCTTAGTCGTCAGAGGTGACAACGCATCTGCGTTTTGATCCTTAATCAAGGATAAATATATATGTCTATGGGTCACAGCATCCATTTACATCAGGTGGACTGTGTACTCGTTTATCACCCTTATTCTTTAAAAAAATATTGAAAGATAGACTTTTGCAATAATATAATATTAGTAAGTTTTTAATATGAATACTTTACAAACATACATTTAAATTAGGTTAGATTCCCCGATTAAAACTAACTTAGTGTCCTAGAGGAAAATAGCTACTTACGATTTGACAGCGCTTACCGCTTACGATCGCTATTTTGCTTACAAGCGCTTGCTAGCGCTTTTTCATTTCATTTTCACCCATTACGTGTACATTACTTGTTAACGATGCAACGACGAGAGAGGGACACAGAAACAAGAGACAGGCGGCAGCGTCTTGCTGATAACAACCTAAAATTATAGAAAAGCTGCAGCTGCCACTCCGCCTGCTCAGCATGTCTACTAGTATTGCAAATGTCTCCTATGAGGCAATGTATGAGGGAGGATTGTGTTCAGCAGTGGACTTTATAGATTGTACCTATTTGTGAAATCAGATCCAAACTTTTACATGACTGCTTTTAAAAGCTACTATAGACAATTACGTGACAAAAAAGATTAGACATAGAAATACCGTACGGTCGTACAGCACTATTCAATAAAAGTATTCTTTGTATGGCATCACTGATTCACAACAAACTGCCCGATGATGTCAAAAATTGGCTATCTCAAATCAAAAATTGGATATTACACAAATTTCTGATTAATAAATGTTATTATAATGTCAACGAGTACCTAGAGTTTTGTTTAACCAAATTAAACCAAATTAAAACAATTTAATCGTAACTTAATAATAATAATTTTAATTTAATTATAATTGAATAATATTAATTTATACATTTACCTAATATATGTGACACATTGTAATAATTTAATAATTTGATAAGAAGAGTATATTAAATTATAATTTTAACTTTTAATTTTGTATGACAACACTTTAAATTTGATTGTACGTATTATCAAAAATATTTAATTTAAAATTTATGTAACATCAAGATAGTATGACAACAATTAGCACTATAGACGTAACTCAACTATTGACAATATTTTTACTATTTTTCGTTGAAGTAATATGTACTTACGTACTAGAACAGCTATCTCAAACAAAAAATGTGCGCTACTCTGTGTTCGCGCGGTTGTTTTTTTTATCATAGAATAAACATAGATAGAATGACCCGTGGGTAATAGTAGATTGTATTGTTAAATTGGTAAATTTTATCGAGAACAATATTTAAATTTTGTCATTTATTTTGTATAGGTATTATATTTGCTTATTTAATTTAATATTACATAATATTAAATCACAATTTTATTTCAATGATATTTTTATGTGAATATTTTTAAAGGTATCTATGTCAAATATAAAAAAACATACTGAATGTATGTTTAACAAAACCTATTAACATAACATTTAAATTACAAATATATTTATTTAAATTATAATAAGAGTCATTCATTAAATGCTGGGCACGCGAGAGATAAAAATGGACGAATTTATTCCACTTTGACTTTGTTGTGGAAACCTAAAAATGAAATAAAAGAATAATAAGCAGATTTAAACATGAAAAATTCAGCCTTATTATAATAACTTATACATGTTTCTACAAAAAAATGTGTATAATGATATATTCGTCCTATAGTTAAGTACCTACAGAAATGTCGCATCTGAACATATTAATTTCATAATCTATATTCCATGACACGAGATGGCGTCTTAGGAATAATTTGTTTTATTATTAATTCTTAATACTTTTTTATTGATTAAGTATCTTATTAATAGATGAAAAGTAATTCCTTGGTTTTTACTGACATTTCTTGAATTATTTGTACAATATCTAAGTACACACGGTGGCATATTTTTATCAAGAGATTTTTTTTAAATCAACACAGTACGTTACAGCTCTACAAGCGCCTAGCGAGTGACTAATTAAACTGCGGTGTATGCACCGCAGTTGAGTGTAACAGAGTAGCCGAATGCAGTGTCGCCTCTAGTACGCAGTACATAATAGCTCAATGTTATTTTTTTCTTCTTATTCTTAATTTTTATTTCAAAGCACCATTATAGAATTAGTAATGTGTAGTCTATACTTTAGTGTATTTGCACACCTCATAAGGTAATAATACAGTGTACATATTCCAATCTTTTGTAACAACTTTTATACCTGTATTAAGCAAATAAATGAATTTGATTTGATTTGTAATGGTATATTATTGTATATGTGTGTGTATCGCGTTATATTTATTATAAATTATTTTTGTCTTGCTTATTTTATTGCTAAAGTGTAAATAAAACTTAATTTGTTGGATATATATTTTGTTTTAATTACTATGAAAGGCATATTTTCACTAAGAATATCGCAAACGACTATTAATCTTTGTTTCAAAGCGCTCGTCGGCATTTTAATGGCAAAAAGCGGTAAGAGCTTGCATTTCTTTCAGTTTGTTGTAATATTGGAAGAATGACAACGTTATTTTTTCCTGGAAAATGTGAACTTGCTTAAGAGCGACTAGTCGGTTGTGACTGCTGGTGATAATTTTCGTTGAAAGTATAGCCATTTAACGAAGAAATGCAGCCAGCGTTCTTGGTATTTCACCACGGGATATAGGACTGTATAATTATTTAAGTTTTTAGTTTTGGGTTTTCTTGTTATAAGTTTTTGATATTGTTTTTTTTAAGTGATATGTAAGTTAATAATGAATTATTTTAAAATCGTTATGATATAATAATGTTACATACGAGTTAAAACAATGTAAAAAAAATATGTTGCGCATCGATAAACAGGGGAACTTGATTGGAAGATCTTCTTTAATAAATTAAGTAAGAGACATTTGAGCTTAATAGGCAATAAAACATTACAGAGGTTTGCGTAGATTTCAATGAAAATTTAATTGAAAGCGTTGAATCGAGAACATAATTTGTTTTGGCACGTTAATATTTAAACTGCTTATGCCTCTGTTCTAGAGATTTTAGAATTTGTATTTTATATACTAACGTAATAAATGAATATCCACTACATTATATCATCCAGTGGATGTCTTAAGAGGGGATAGAGGCAAGACGACTAAATGTAGAATAAGGGTGACAAACGATTAAAGAGTCCACCTAACGGCAAGTGGAAGCTGTGACCAATGGATATCTACATTTATCCTTGATTAAGAATCAAAATGCAAATGCGTCGTCACCGCTGAGGATTAAGATGGATTGACTCGTTTCCCGGTCGCCTCGACCGGGGAAGGACCACGCTCTTATAGAATAATACTGCTTTGTTTCGTATGGTGAGTGTAGAGAACCGGAGACTATTTTTGCTGGATACGAGGCATTCTATCTTAGTTCTCAGGGGTGGAAACGTTCTGGAGTTGATTCTTAATCGCGGATATATGTAAATATTTACGAGCCACAGTGTCGATTTTACATCAGGTGGACTGTGTGTTCGTTTGCCAATTTTATTCTATAAAGAAAAATGCGAAGACATTTTCCCAAACTACTCTTACAACGACGAAGCTACTCTGAACTACTGGATCATGAGGACTGCATTTTAATACAGCTTTAATGACACTTAAATATTTCCAATACACATGAAATCCGCCAACACGCATTATCTGCGCATTTCTTACACGCGTGGTGAGAACTTGCTTGCCCTTTTACCCTCTCGGACATGATAGGTCTAGACCCAGGTGTGTGACGTGCATTGGCTTGTAACTTCACTTTAATGACATACAGTTACCTTTGAATATGTGATTTCTTTACGAAAAAAAACGTAGTTATTAACTCCTGTGAACAGATGATCGTTCAGGCGTACGATTTGTTTTCCATTCGAATGGTAACGTGGGTTTTTGCTATTGTGCTATTATGTACTACGTACTAGAGGCGACACTGCATTCAGCTACTCTGTTTCACTCAACTGCGGTGCTTACACCGCACTTTAATCAGTCACTCCCTAGGCGCTTGTAGAGTTGTCACGTGTTGTGTTGCTTAAAAAAAATCTCTTGATAAAAATATGCTGTCGCATGTACTTAGATATTGCATAAATAATTCACGAAATGTCAGTAAAAACCAAGGGATTACTTTTCATCGGTTAATAAGATACTTAATCAATAAAATTATTATATATTAAATAATAAAACAAATTATTCCTAAGACGCCATCTCGTGTCATGGAATATAGATTAAAAAATTATTTTGTTCAGATGCGACATTACTGTAGGTACTTAACTATAGGACGAATATATTATTATACACTTTTTTGTATAAACGTATATAAGTTATCGTAATTAGGCTAAATTTTTTATATTTAAATCTGCTCATTATTCTTTTATTTTATTTTTAGGTTTCCATATCAAAGTCAAAGTGGAATAGATTCGTCCATTTTTAACTCTCGTGTGCCCAGCATTTATGAACGACTCTTATCATTCTAATTTAAATAAATATATTTGTAATTTAAATGTTATATTAATAAGTTTTGTTCAACATACATTTAGTATATTTTTTATATTTGACCTGGAGACGCCAGTAACTTAAGGTATCTTCGATAAAGATTTAGTGGACTGTAATTTTGGTGCATACGGCAAAGGGGAAAATAAATAGGTGGGATAACACGCACTGACCTGATGAGGGCTGCCGCGCCTTCCTCCTGGAGTGTCTGCTATACAGCAAGCTCGCCACGTGGTTCGGCGCACACGCACTCTCGGAACAGTCTCGTGCAGTCCCACACTCTCCACCTTTGCCCTTACGGGGGCGTCTCACACTTTTATGAGTTACAAAGACACAATGTCTGATGCGGTGAATATTAAACATAAACAGGAGAACTCAATGTTCATCCTGCGCGGTTTGCAGTTAATGTATATATAAGACGCGACGGCTGGCCGTGCGGTGCGGAGAACGTAATGTCACTTAGTATACTGACGCGCGCCGAGATCCTCTTTTTCACCTCGGCGGCAGCGCGTGCGGTAGGAAAGGGAAGGAAGGAAGGAAACAAAAAATATGCACTATTCATGTTGATAAAGTAGATATAACTTAGGACGAACTCAATGCGATATGTAATGTAATGTTGATAAAGTAGATTGTTAACTGGCGTTACCATTTCCTCCCGCCCTTAAAGGGTCACCTTTAAAAGACAACCGTAATATAAAAAGTAAAAGGAAAACAAATAAATAAGCGGTATATAAAGTGAGAGGATGCGCTCAATGCGCATGTCTCATCTACTAACCTTACTTGGTAAGCGAGAAAATGTATACATAAATATAATATTGCGGTTTAGTACTTTTTTAATATATATAAATATAAACTTAATTCCTAATTTAGATAAATAATTATAATCAAAATAATCGTGATTTATTGTCTTGGGAGAGGGCAAATACGAGCAACAGGACGGAGATATGTTCCCTTAGTAGTTCTCACGGTCACTACTCGAACTACGCCATCCTTCGAAGGATGAACAGACTCGACAATCGCTAATGGCCAAGCAAGGGGCGGTTCATTATCATTTATCATAATTACAACCATGCCTGGTACGATAGCCGTAGACGGGGTGTTCCACTTCTGACGAACTTGTAATCCGTGAAGGTATTCCGTCCTCCACCGGTCCCAAAACGACTGAACTAATTTATCCAGTAAAGAATGCCTGTGTAACAGACTGGTAGAGTCAGATTTGACTTTGGGTGCGGGTAATGACAATAAAGGTGCGGTATTCAAAAAATGACTCGGAGTAAGAGCTGAAGGCTCTGCAGGATCAGAACTCAATACTGTCAAGGGCCGCGAGTTTAGCAAGCACTCAATTTGCGCAAGAACAGTATTAAGCTCTTCGTATGAAAGAAACTGATGTCCGATAACTCGGAACAGATGCGTTTTTACGACTTTGATCATACTCTCCCAGGCGCCTCCAAAATGAGGAGAGTTGGGATAGATGAACTTCCATGTTATACGATTCTCAGCACACTCTTGCGCAAGCTTTGGGCGGTATTCAACGTTTAGAAATTTATAGAGATCGCGAAGATACGAAGCGGCACCTTTAGAATTCGTTCCATTATCCGAATATAAAAACTGAATCGGCCCTCGTCTAGAGAGGAAACGTTTAAGCGCAGCGAGGAAACTAGAACTACTAAGATCTGTAGCGATTTCTATATGTACAGCTCGAGTCGTGAGGCATGTGAAAACACATAAGTACGCCTTCTCGCTGCGTACACCACGACGACGTACAGGAGTGTATGCGATAGGACCGGCATAATCGCAGCCCGTGTGTGTAAATGCCTTAATAGCTTGTCTTACACGACTATGGGGAAGATCAGCCATCAAAGGGTAAGTTGGACGGGGTCTAAGCCGGAAACATATATTACATTTGTAGACTCTGCTTCTCACAGTGCGGCGTGCGGAAAGTATCCAAAATTTTTGACGGAGCAATGACAATAACAATTCAGGCCCAGCGTGTAAATTTTTAATATGATAATAGTCAATGATCATGTTCACTACATGATCACTGCGCGGGAGTATAATTGGATGTTTTTGTGTGTAATCTAATGCGGAGTTCGAAAGACGACCACCAATGCGGATTAAACCATTCTCAATAAAAGGCCTTAAACGATTGAAAGCGGGCGAGCAAGGTTTGTTACCTTCAATATTTAAATATTCTACTGCAAAATGCTGTTTTTGCAGGGCGCGGAGGATTATAACCTCAGAGAAACTGAGATCATCAGCAGTCACTACAGTAGTGCTGCGGCGGGGCAATAATTTAGCAAACTTACATCATCATCATCATCATCATCATTACAGCCTTTCACAAGTCCACTGCTGAACATAGGCCTCCCCCAAGTAATGCCACAAAGCACGGTCCTGAGCCACCTGCATCCATCGACTTCCTGCATGTCTTACCAGGTCGTCACTCCATCTAGTGGGGGGTCGCCCTACACTACGCCTACCGGTACGAGGCTGCCACTCGAGAACCTTTCTTCCCCATCGGTTATCGGTTCTTCGAGCTATATGGCCGGCCCATTGCCACTTCAGCTTACTAATCCGTTGGGCTATGTCGGTCACTCTGGTTTTACTGCGGATATCCTCATTTCTGAGTCTATCACGCAGAGAAACTCCGAGCATAGCCCTCTCCATAGCTCGCTGAGCGACCTTAAGCGTCCTCATACGGCCAGCAGTGAAGGACCACGTCTCAGATCCATAAGTCATCACTGGCAACACGCACTGGTTGTACAATCTAGTTTTTAGAGATTGAGGTATACCTGACGAAAAGATATGTCGTAATTTCCCGAACGCTGCCCAGCCGAGTTGAATCCGTCGATTGACCTCTCGGTCGAAGTTGGACTTACCTAGTCGGACTATTTGTCCCAGGTAAACGTACTCGTCAACAACTTCGAGCATAGTGCTCCCAACAACTACCGGCATAGGTGTGACATGGACATTGAACATGATCTTTGTTTTGTCCATGTTCATCTTAAGACCTATCCGTTGGGAGGCACTATTGAGGTCATTGAGCATAGTGCTTAAGTCCTCCAGCGATTCTGCCATAAGGACTATATCGTCGGCAAATCGAAGGTGAGTGATGTACTCGCCATTGATGTCAATACCGTATCCTTTCCAGTCCAGTAGCTTGAAAACGTCTTCCAATGCAGCGGTGAAGAGTTTCGGGGATATAACGTCACCCTGTCTTACACCTCTCTGCAGTTGGATAGGTTTCGAGCTCTGGTTCTGTACTCGGATAGCCATCGTAGCCCTACTGTACAAACACTTCAGCACTTCGATATACCGACAGTCAACTTGGCACCGCTGAAGGGACTGTAGCACCGCCCAAATTTCGACGGAATCAAAGGCTTTCTCATAGTCCACATACGCCAGGCAAAGTGGCAGATTGTACTCTTCAGTCTTCTGTACAATCTGCCGCAGGGTATGTATGTGGTCTATGGTACTGAAGCCTTTTCGGAAACCGGCTTGTTCGGGAGGCTGGAAGTCGTCAAGTCTGCGTGCGAGACGATTCGTAATGACTCTCGAAAACAGCACGTAGACGCGGCTCAGAAGGGAAATCGGTCTGTAGTTCTTTAAGAGAGCGTTGTCGCCTTTCTTAAAGAACAAGACCACCGCACTTCTGCTCCACGCCTCTGGAGTAGTGCCACCATGGAGGACGGAATTGAAGAGCTTCTGAAGGACTACAAGTACCGGTGTTCCACCCGCTTTCAGAAGCTCCGCTGTAATTCCATCCTCGCCTGGGGCCCTGCCGTTTTTAAGGTGCTGGAGAGCCATTCTAATCTCGCTTAGACTGACGTCCGGGATATCATCGGAATAGTGTCGGATAAGACTTGCTCTTGGATCGTTACTCACACTTGCGTGTGGCTCCAACGATGATGTGTACAGCTGCCCATAGAACCTCTCAATCTCACTCAAAATCTCAGGTGTCCCGGAAACGATGTTGCCACACTCAGTCTTCAGCTTTGACAGTTGGCTCTTTCTGGCAGACAGATCTCTGGCAAAGACTTTGGAGCCCTGGTTCCGCTCGATCGCTTCTTTAATACGAGAAGTATTAAAGTTGCGTAAGTCTCGCCGCATGCATTTGGAGATCTGTCTGTTCAGTTGCCTGTATGCTGTCAAATCTGTTGACGATTGCAGCCTCATCTCCCGTCTAACAGCCATGAGATTAAGAGTGTGATCGGAGAGTTTTTGTGTTCTTCTGCGGCGGGTCTTGCAGAACTTAGCTCCGACCGCATGGACAGTTTCCACGAGCTTCTCGTTCATATCGTCCACTGCATTGCAATCTTCTAGGCACTGGAAGCGGTTACGTAACTCGAGCTGAAAGGTTTCGGGATTCTGGATTAGAGCACGAGGGGGACGGAGCGTTGACTTCATTAGACGAGACCTCTCCAACTTAACGTTTAGGTTCAGTGTGCCTCTAACCATTCGGTGATCGCTGCCAGTTTTCACCCTTGCGATCACTGAGACATCACTGAACAGTTGGCGTCTGGTCGTCATAATGAAGTCAATCTCATTTTTTGTCGAACCGTCGGGGCTCGACCAGGTCCACTTCCTGTGGGGCCGCTTCTGGAAGAAAAAGTTCATCATAAAGAGTCCCTCTTTCTCCATAAAGTCGGCCAGCTGCTGGCCCCTTCGGTTCCGTTGCCCTACTCCAAATTTCCCTACCTTCAGCTCACCGCTTTCTCTTGTGCCTAGTTTTGCGTTGAAGTCTCCCATCAACACCGTGTAGTGAGTTTTGGAGGAATGTATGGCTCTGGAAATATCCTCATACATTTCCTCCACCTCCTCATCGGGGTGTGCCGAGGTTGGTGCGTAAACCTGAATGACCTTCAGCGAATACCGTTTGGTGATTCTGAGTATCAGGTACGCGACCCTCGTCGACACACTCCCAATCTTTACAACGTTGTTGACGAGAGACTTGTGGACGATAAATCTGACACCTCCTTGGGACAGATGGTCGCCCTCCCGATGATAGAACAAGTTGCCGGACTCGAGGATTGCCGTGTCCTCCCCCTCTCTTCGGACCTCGGATAATCCAATAATATGCCAGCGCAACTTGTCTACCTCTTCTTCCAGCTCCAGTATCTTCTCGTCAGTCCTCAGGGTGCGTGCGTTATATGTTGCCAGGTCGAGTCGTCGTAGGTGGCAACCGAACCTCCACCGGAGATTCTTAGCACCCCCTGCCCCGCCGTTACCATGGTCGCCACCGTAGCCAGGAATAGCGGGGCCGCCGGGGACTGGGGGCCGTCTTTTTGTGTATTTGTTCATTGGGGGGTATTTGCCGTAGTTGCCACGCTTGGCGAGCGGGTTGGCAACCGCAGTTTTTTATTACGTCACAGTTGTTATCAGGAAGATGCTGCTGCCCATCTCCTGCCTGTCTCCCTCTGTCGCCTCTTACGACACCCACGGGAAGATATGGGGTAGTGGATATTCTTAACCGCCACTACACGGCATGCAATACAAGGCAAGCAAACTTACACACGTACGCAATTATACGTAGAAGTTTACTCCAAGAAGAGATGCGGAGTGCGAGCTCATAAATCGCAGAATTACAGACGGATGTGCACACAGTGTGCGACAAAATCTTCTTCTCAGGCATATTTGCAATAACCTCATTGTCTAAAGTACGAAGAGGCCATTGAGATGGATCTAACGAAGTCCACTGAGGCCCATGGAGCCACAGGGGGTTTGAAACTAATTTATTTGGCGTAACGCCACGTGAAAGTATGTCAGCGGGATTCTCAGTACCTGCGACATGATAAAAGTTATCAGCGCGAATATTGTCGATAATCTGAACAACGCGGTTTGCAACAAAGGTCTGCCACTTGTGTGGCGAACTCTTTATCCAGTACAGAGCTACTTTTGAATCTACAAAGGCATAGACTGATATTGCAAGGTCAAGAGAATAATTGTCGAGTACTCTGCGAAGCAATTTTGAGAGTAAAACCGCTCCACAAAGCTCAAGGCGTGCAATAGATAGTGGTTTCGTCGGTGCGACTTTAGTCTTTGCACAAATCAACTGGACGGTGTTACCATTGACGCTCCTTACATGTATGTAGACTACGGCACCGTATGCGTGCTCGCTGGCGTCGGAAAACCCCAGGAGTGACGCAGTACAGTTTTTGGATACACCAACATGTCGCGGGATACGTAAATCATTAAGAGCTGGTAATTCAGCACAGAATTGCCTCCACATCTTAATAATTGGCGGTGGTGGTATGTCGTCCCAATCTAAATTAAGTTGCCAAAGCTGCTTTATTAACAATTTGGCGTACGCGACTGTGGGAGCAACGAAACCCATTATGTCCCACAGGCGAGCGACAGTAGATAAGATGGCGCGCTTAGTGCACGTCACATCAGCGGGAACAGATATCTTAAAATAAAAGGCGTCACTATCGGTAGACCAATGCAATCCTAGTATTTTATGTGGCATTGATTTATCGCACTCTACTTCTCCTGTAATTTTATGGGAAGTAGGGAGGTCATCTAAAAGCGATCGACGGTTGCTATGCCATTTTATCAGGTCCCATTGGGCACCCTTGAATAAGTCTATCAGCTGCCGAGAGGTCTCACTGGCCTCGGATTCACTGGGCATAGAGAACGCGATGTCGTCCATATATAGCGAAGTAAATGCGATACGACTCGCAAGTGGATACTTTGCGCCGTCGTCATCAATGAGCTGTCTTACCGTGCGCAATGCATGGTATGGACTCGAAGTTAAACCGAAGCACACGCGATTGAAGTGGTATAACACAAGTGGGTCTTGTGGACGGAAGCGGTATAGGAAGCATTGGTAACGACGATCAGAATCGCGAACAACTATTTGCAGAAATTGTTGGCGACAGTCGGCTGTCATAGCGATTGGATGTAAGCGGAAAGTTAAAATTATATTGAACAAGTCGCCTTGCAAATTTGGTCCTGAATGAAGAATATCATTTAATGATCGCCCAGTGCTAGTCTTACTGCTAGCATCCAGGACGATGCGCAGATGCGTTGACTTCTTATCTTCGCGTAAGACTCCATGATGCGGTATGACATATATTGGAGCGGGTTCATGAGAGTCATACGGCGGTGCTATATAATTTTTAGCTAAGTATTCCTTTATGACGTTATCATATGCTAACCTTAATGTAGGCGAGGCTTGAAGTTTCCTCTCCAAGCACATGAATCGTCGTCGAGAGGTTTCATAAGAATCTCCGAGAGAGTAAACGTCATCTTTAAATGGCAGGCCAACAATATATCTACCAGTAAAAGGATCGCGGGATGTCGTAGATTTATAAAACTCTTCACATTCAATGTCTGAAGGACACTGAATGGGCGGTGCGGAGGGTGGCTGTTCAAGCTCCCAAAATCGTTGCACTAATTTGTCAACGATAGGAGACTCTAAAACTGAGCAGCACGTTAAAGAATGATTTACCTGAAGTGTCGGCACTGAGCCCATAATAACGTAACCAAATACCGTATTCAAAGCCGAGGGCCCGGACAAGTCGTTAGACGAATAAATTACGTCTGGACATAGTAAGTGCGGGAAAAGGGATGCGCCTATCAAAACATCAATTTTATTAGGCATGCTATAACATTCATCAGCGAGTCTTATGCCATGGAAGTGTGATAAGACAGATGTGTCTACCACAGCGGTGGGCAAAAGGTCGGTGATTTGATCAACAACTAGCGTTGAAATATTGAAGTTAATATTCGAGTCGAATCGTGAGAAAATTTTAATATCAATTGATTTCTATTTTACAATTTTTTCAACTCCACCGAATCCCTTTACTACAGTACATTCGGTATCGTGTTGTTGAACGCCTAAACGATGACAGCACTCTTTAGTCATAAAATGGCTTTGAGCCGCGGAGTCTAATAATATACGAATAATTTGTTTCTCTCCCTTAGCATCGTAAGCAAATACTTGAGCGGTTGATAATAAAACAGTTCTCTGCGAACGACTTGCGCGCGCGGGAGGCGGTGAACGTTGAGAAACATTCTTGAACGAAGTACACAGCGCGACGTCTGAACGCGCACCTGCGGTGAGGGGTGGCGAGTGTGCGGGCGCGGGGGTTGTAGACTTCAGTGTAACTGGCTGAAGCGGTGGAGAACGCGTCAGCGCAGGGGAAGCATTATCGCTTCTGCGGTGGAAGTGCAACAATGTGTGATGTTTAAATTTACAAACTCGACAACTATAATTTGAAGAGCAACTAGACACTCGATGACTTAAACTGAGACAATTCACACATGCATTGTTACTCTTTACGCATTTAAATCGTTCCTGCGGCGTCATTTTATTAAAGTCTGCACACTTAAATAGGTGTTGATGCACAATATTATCGCACAGACACTTTGAGCAATTAGTCGTCGTGCTTACGTACGCCTGATACTTCGGCGACGAAGTATTATTACAGCGACGATTATTACCGTTACCTCGTCGATTGTTTGGTGCGCTATTAGAATTTGTACTAGAATCGGTGCGTTGCAAAACTTTGGAGCGGGTCTTAATAAAATTTACTAAATCATCAAAGGTAGGTACCATCGAGTTATGACTATATTCGAAAGAGCGAATGGTATCCGGGTCCAGCTTCTTAAGCGCGATATGAAGAACAATTAAGTCCGCGAGATTATCTAACTTTAAGTTTTGTAAAGCGCGCACTGCACTTATAAAGTTATCAGTAAATAAATCAAAATTATTTGCGGTGGCCGATTGCAATGGCTTAAATTCGAACATCTGATTAATATATGTAGATGCTAGCATACGCCGGTCTTCATATTTGTCAACGAGTGCTTGCAATAAAATTTTATAATTTTCAGCGCAAGGAGTTATACCTGAGCATACAGATAGGGCTTTGCCCGTTAGTTTACCTAGCAAATAGTATAACTTTTCAGCGTCGGTAAGCGATGTGTTGTCATGGACGGTTGATTTAAAGCTAGCATAAAATAAAGGCCACGAGCGAATGTCACCCGAAAATGGCATAAGTTCGATAGGCGGAAGTGAGAATCTGGCTTTAGATGGTGTACTAGTACTTTGTGAATTAGATTGCGAATATTGTAAATAAAGCCTATTTATTCTACCGCAAAGAGACTCAAACGCAATGAGGCTGTTATAATCAGGTTTAGCAATAGGGTTTATTTTTAATAGATGTGAATTATAATTATCTAAGACCTGTTTAACTCAATACGTAAAGCATTAATATTAGAACTTCCATCAAGAAAACGCTCCATCGTGGAAGTGTTTATGTGGATGTCCGAGGACATATCATATATTTTTTGCACTATTTCAAATAAAGCATCTCGTTTAGCTAACAATAAAACCAACTCAGCATCAGGTGTGCCCTCATTATCCGAGGAATCGCTATTATTCGATGCTATTTGTTTTTTAGGCGGCATTACAACTTAAGTTATGCGGCAAAAATAATATAATTATAAGCGGGTAGTCAGTAAGCGACCTCGCTACGCGGTTGAATTATTAAATATTAGTTTCGTTAACGATGAACTTTAATTGTTAACTTTTATAATAATTATGAAGTTATTTATAACGAATATAATCCTTTTATATATGCAAATAATAAAGGTAATTAACAGTATAATCTATAGATGTAGTTAAAAGTTGATGACGTGATGTGAACATACAACAAATAATTTATATAGATAATTATATGCTTATTCATTCTATGAATATAGTTTTAAAATTACTATGAATGTCACCTATTAGGACCTATTCTAGTGTTCTAATAAGGGCGGGGTTAATCCGAAGTCGGATTAAAATATAAATAATTAATTATATAAACGCTTATTACGATAACGATCTAATAAGGGCGGAAAGTCAAGGTCAATCCGGCTCGAAGGACCATTAAAAATGGAGACGCCAGTAACTTAAGGTATCTTCGATAAAGATTTAGTGGACTGTAATTTTGGTGCATACGGCAAAGGGGAAAATAAATAGGTGGGATAGCACGCACTGACCTGATGAGGGCTGCCGCGCCTTCCTCCTGGAGTGTCTGCTATACAGCAAGCTCGCCACGTGGTTCGGCGCACACGCACTCTCGGAACAGTCTCGTGCAGTCCCACACTCTCCACCTTTGCCCTTACGGGGGCGTCTCACACTTTTATGAGTTACAAAGACACAATGTCTGATGCGGTGAATATTAAACATAAACAGGAGAACTCAATGTTCATCCTGCGCGGTTTGCAGTTAATGTATATATAAGACGCGACGGCTGGCCGTGCGGTGCGGAGAACGTAATGTCACTTAGTATACTGACGCGCGCCGAGATCCTCTTTTTCACCTCGGCGGCAGCGCGTGCGGTAGGAAAGGGAAGGAAGGAAGGAAACAAAAAATATGCACTATTCATGTTGATAAAGTAGATATAACTTAGGACGAACTCAATGCGATATGTAATGTAATGTTGATAAAGTAGATTGTTAACTGGCGTTACCATGACCTTTTAACATATTGAGATAAAAACATCATTAACATGTAATTGTGATATAATATTATGTAATATTATATTAAATAAGCAAATATAATACACAAAATAAATGACAAAATTTAAAAATTGTTCTCGATATAATTTACCTATTTAATAATACAATCTACTATTACCTACTTATCATTCTACCTACGTTTATTCTATGATAATAAACCAACCACGCGAACCCAGAGTAGAGCACATTTTTTATGTGAAATAGCTGTTCTAGTACGTAAGTACATATAACTTCAATGGTTTTTTCTTTTATGTCATTTCTGTTAGGAACCTGTTTCCAAGTGATGATGAGTACATACAAAGACTTCTATGTACAATGCTATTCAAATAAGAATAGGAATGTCAATGACTTCGAATGACCGCGATCTGTCAACTGTCACTTCAAAAGTACGGCTTGCAAAGAAAAATAATTTGCAATACCAGGTTTTTTCCGCTTTATTTAAGTGAGTCTTATTATTACCAAATCTTTTTTTATATAATTTATGGCAAAACGAGCATGCGACTCATGCTATGATGGCAAGTGACTACCGCCACCCATAAATAAATTCAACACCAGGGGAATTGCAGGTGTGTTGCCGGCCTTTTAGATAGGAGTAAGCTCTTTTCTTGAAGGTCCATAAGTCGTCTGGTCCGGAAAAATTGCTGATGGTAAAAGATTCCACAGAGGGGTCGTACGAAGAGGGAAACTCCAAGTAAGTAGTATAGTGGTGGACCGCCAAGTATCCAGATGGTGTGGATGGTATCATGGCCAAGGACTCCGATGAGGAGATAGGATAAAGGAGTTCTTTTTAGCGGTAACCGCGCAAACATGTATCTTCTGGGGATTGAGCTGGACTTGATTTAGTCACTCCCAATCCGAGACTCTGTTCAGCAAAGACATGACTTCAGACACTAGTTTGTTTAGGTACTCGGCAACGTTTTCCCGTGATCATCATGGTGACATTACCAGTGTTGTCATCCACTTTGTAATGAATGTCACCGGTTTGTAATATATCATTGATATGCAGAAGAAACAGCATTGGTGACAGCATGTAGGGTTATGGAACACTATCGTTAACGAGCTTGTAATTGGAGCATGCACCGTCTATCTTGACGCTCCGATCTGCAAGAAAGCTGGTAATGCAATGGCACAATTTTTCGGCAAGCCCATAAGATTGAAGCTTCAAAAAAAGTGTTTTGTGCCAATATCCATACTAGCCGCCAAGGCCTCTCCCTTGGACTCGACCGCCTGCGCCTATTGGTTTGTTAAGTAAACAAGAAGACCAAGATACCGCGTAAACTGCATTAAATGATCGACTCCATGATTTTCGAGATCGGTGGTGGTAGTAGGCCACTAATTGGATAGATCAGAACAGTTACCTTTTTTAGGGATCTGGTGCACAAAAGGTGTCCTACACAAATTTAAGTCTACGCCTAGGGAGTAGGAGTACCGGAAAAGACGTGTTACAACCGATGCCAATTTTGGTGCACACGTCCTCAGCACACTGTCACTGACATGTATTATGTCCAGGGAGAGGAATGCTTTGCGAACCGAGTGCTTTGTGAACAGCAAATCCAGCATGGAGCACTCACACCGAGGGATGGACAGCGATGAGCTCATCCTTTCATCCAGGGTCAAGTTAAACGCAAAGAAAAATATATCACATCGGCTTTCTTCTTTGCGGTATGAGCCAGTGGGTCGTTCTCCCTGTGCAGAGATGGGAGAGATGGCTGGCAGAATTTACCTTGAACAACCTTGGCAAGAGACCAGAATGCACGGGTTCCCAAAGCAAGGCAAACTAGTTTCTCGCCAATTGAGCCTATGTGCTCTGACTTTGCCTTGGTGATGACTCTTTTGAAGGACCTTGAGGTGGAAATATACTTTTTTTTAAGGGCGCTGGTGTTTACGTCCCGGGACGTTGATGCGTCAACCCAGGCCTGGTAGCATTCTTGTTTATAGCGCGATGCTATTTTACTGGTAAGAACAAATCATGGCTGGGATCTGCCTACGATGGGCACCACAGAAGAAGGAATAAAAAGTTTTATACCCTGAAGTACCACATCAGTGACAGAATTAGCACTCATGATCTATTGAATGATAATTAAAATTAATTTAGAAACATTTAAGCCGAAATTATTTTTATAACTCAATTTAAAATATTGATATAGTTGGTGATATATTTTAAATACCTACATAATTCCATGTTCTATTTTTATAAAGGTGAGCTGCAGTGATGCAAATGATGGCAATGATGACTACTGAGACCTTGATGCAGAGATGAGCGATATTGAAATGCTAGATTCAGATTAATCCTTTTCGTTAATGGTTCTTTAGTAAATAAATATTATTTCAAAAATATTTGTTTTGCATACCCTACCTAACTAGTTTGAAATGATAGCTATGTCGTCACAATATGGCGCCAGGTCAGTTCTATTCTTATTTAAATCGCATAGTATACTACTAGATGGGCTATGTGGCCTTAATACTCGTACATTGCGTACTCACTTACGGTCTATTCACCGTAACTCCTTTAGTCGACAACGAACGTGCGAGTAGATAAGTCCATTGTTTTGTAAACATTGAACGTTGTTTTCGACAATTAACATATTTTGTTTATATGTGACTATTATGTGATTAAGAAAACGCTATCATTATTTATATGTGTACTTTTTCAAAGCGATGATTTTATATCGTATTTGCCCAAAAACAGTAACTGTCGTAATAGAAAACACAATTACGTCGCATATTTAGCCAGAGAACTACCAGCCCGCGCACACGTGATCCACAACTGTGACTTAGTTTTTGTTCTGAATAGATATTTGTATGCGGCCGCTGTAGTCTTTTACTATCAGGTGCCTAAGTACCGTACTAACAATCGTATAATGAACCATTAACTTGTTAATGTGTCTATAAAAACCATAAGTCTGGCGGATGGCGATCCTTTGTTGACTTAAAAAATCAATTTTTATATCTTGACATTTTGAATTTAGCATTTAGCTTTGGCATTTGACATATAGGTGTATGCCCTTATAATCTGAAAAAAAAAAATAATGAAACGGTGGCGTAAGTCAACCCACTTTATATCCCATTTCATTCCGTCAGTGTCGTAAGAGGTGATAGATGGTAATGAGACAGGGGATAAAGAGATGGGCAGCAGCGTGTTTTTTTATAGAATAAGGGTGACAAACGAGCACACAGTCCACTGGATGGTAAGTGGATGCTATGACCTATGAATATCTATATTTATCCTCCATTAGGAATTGAAATGCGGATGCGTTGTCACCCCTGAGGATTAAGATGGAATGCCTCGTTGCCAGTAAAAAGGGATCTCCGATTCTCTACACTCACCATACGAAACATAGCAATATTAAGGTGCTATTTTACGCTGGTATTCTGTGAGAGCGTGGTCCTTTCTCGTTCGAGCCGATCCATTCGTACTACCACCATAATATAGCTTTAGCGTGGCTCTACCACATATAAAACATTCTTGATAACAATTGGAAATAAAAAACAACTGCGGTTGCCAACTCGCCTGCCAAGCATGGCAACTATTAAGTGTCCTTTAGTGAACTTTTTATATGTTGTAATGATGGTTACGATGATGTCGGTCTGAGACTTGCAGGTCCCGTAGTGGCCCCCAATTCTGTTGGACTGGGGAATCTGCTGACTAATATATTACGTGCCTAGCATATAAAAGGTGACTAATGAGATAAGTATTAGGTTAATGTTTGTGAGAGCGATGGGCCACCTATCACTTCTTTCACAATTTTCCATCTAAAGCCATGTGTTTTGCCTATACGTGGCCAAAGTAGCTTGCTGCTCTTTGGACCGCCTCAGGGATTTTTAATGCTTTGCTTTTAATTTTGTTTCATATATTTAATAATTGTTTTTATTAACCGTGTACTAGCAGTATAAGAATATCCATTACCTCATTTCAAAAATAGAAGATGCACAGCACCAAAAATTAGCAAAATTTTTAGTTAAAAATTTTGCTTACATTTAGTTCATTTACATTTACTTTCTTATTTTTACATTTAAATTTACTTACATTACTAACAGCCATCGATCAGCATCTGCAATAAAAAAATGTCGTTAATTATATACTTTATTAAATATATGTGCAATAATAATTATAAAATTATTACCTAATTTTACGAAGTGAATCCTAGGTAAATATCGTGTTGGTTTAATGAAGAAAACTCTTTTAGAATAATCTCCAAAACGCCGAAATAATCGTCAGGTTGTGTAGTGTGGAAATACGTTATTGCAGGAAAAACGTTTTATAAAAATAGTGTAAAATTTCGTGTATCGTTCAAATAAATTTGTGTGATTCTAACCGACTTCTAAATTTACATCTGGTCAATAATTTGTAAACCTTTCTAATGTTAATTTTGTTAAATTATAATAATTTTACGGATCTTATCGCGTGGAGGGGCGAGGTGTTCGGCGACCCAATGTCATCAAACCTGCAGAATCCTATACTATTAAACGAGCAATTCATGTATATATATATATATATATATATATATATATATATATATATATATATAGGGGTAGGGGATATTCTTACACCGCCACTACACAATCATCTTCAGTAGTGACGTTTTGTGGCACGACTTCGACGTACAAAGCAATATTTACGAAATTTCATTTTTTGTCCATAAATTAGTAAATTGTTGTACATCAGTTTGTCTGTACCGAAAAAGTATTTCTTTCTTTCTTCCTTTTCCGTTTATTTCTAACTGCTTATGATTCTACGATTGATTTATAACTTAAAATCGTTACTGTGAAATATTCCTTTCCTTCATATATTTATGAGAACAATTTCTAACACTATACTAACCAATAGACGCTGTGTGAATCGTCGACCGCAAATCTAGAGCACTCTGCGGTACGAGAAACGTGATGGCAGTAGCACTTTCGATTGCACTGATTGTTTGCGTGAAATATTTATGCTTTACTTAGAAAAATGGATGTTTATTTTACCATTTTGTAGCGGTGCTAACACTTAATGTTTAGAAACGTCCTCCATTTAAGAATCTGAAATTGTTTCATGATTTTGTTGTTGTTTGAAGTTAGCATTTGCTTTTTGTTTAAAGTAATTTTTGAAAACTTTCAAATTAACTAAGAAATTTTGAATTTTTTATCATATAGCGTAAATTTTTATTGATAAATCTATTTATTTTTACCCCAGTACAAAAGAGAGGTTCTCAATTCGTTTTTAATTTTGGTGTCTTTGGGTACGTAATACCTTAGCCGATTGTGAACTGAGTCTATTGTTTTTTTTTTAAATTAAATATGCTACACCTCACGATTAGCACCATTAAAATTAGAAAAAAAATCTAACTCTGCAAGTGGAAAATAGGGATGAAATTTTTCACGTACTTTTAAAGACGTTCGAGTTACAACCTAGAGACTTGTTATTATTAATTCTATTCAAATAGTCAAATAATTAAACTTTAAAAAAGTAAAAAACGATACCAAAAAGGTAAATTAAAAAAAAACTCCAAATAATTTACTAGATTCTGTAGTCGAAGTTTTAGTTATTTTATGCGCATTGTTTTTCACACAGACCACAGAATTAAGGAGGCTATTAAATTTTATGAAAATTACTTTTTTTGGTTTTTAAAGTTTTTAGTTTATAAACCTAATTATTTAAGGTTACGTCATGTTGTCATTAACTGTTTTTTATTTCTTTTTCAGGTTTTGTTAAGAATAAATCAGGTGTTGTGCAGTGCTTGGTTTTCTTACACTTTTTCATTTGTCACATGGTAAAGCTACACTACAGCGTATTATGGTTACAATAAAGACGGCTAGCGTGTAATAATGGCGTAAGAGAATCTACTTGCCCATATTATTCTGTGGTTGTAACAAGGGAGCGAACTAAAGAAACGAAACGGAAGAAACATGTTTTTGATAACAACTTAAAGTATCTAACTCTCGTAATATGACGCATATTATGTGTGGGAGCCACGCTGCAGCCACATATATTATGGGTATAACACGAATGCGTCGGCTCGACCGGGGAAGGACCACGCTCTCACAGAATGCAGCGTAAAATAACGGCTTAATGCGGTTATGTTTCATATGGTTAGCGTAGAGATCCGTAGACCCTATTTTAGTGGAAACGAAGCATTCTATCTTATTCCTCAGGGGTGACAACGCATCTGCGATTCGATTCTTAATCGAGGATAGATGTAGATGTCTATGGGCCACAGCATCCACTTACCATCACGAGGAATGTGTACTTGTTTCTCACCCATACTCTATAAAAAAATCTGCGTCTACCAATCAGTCTGACAATGAACCAAATAATCTCCTATTCCCTCTTGTGCAAGTGTCCCTAATAGACGCAACTACGTTGTGAAGTATTTCTGCATCATTATCCTTTATAGGTGCACACGATTTTTCAAACTAACGGAACATTCACAAAACAGCCTACTTTGTACAATCCCTCTAGGGAGAACTTTGACGTCAAGTTGTACGAGCTACTTTGAACAGTTTTATTGAAGTAGGAATGTTTGCTCATTTTAATGTCTCTCTTCGATAGCGCTCTTACTTTGGTAAGCGTGACATATAACAAATGCATCACTCACCTTCGTTTCACTGACGATTTATTTATAGAATAAGGGTAACAAACGAGCACACAGTCTACCTGATAGTAAGTGGACTCCTAGTCTCATAGACATCTACATTTATCCTCGATTAAGAATTAAAATTCAAATGTGTTGTCACCCCTGAGGACTTGGATTTAATGTTTCGTTTCCAGTAAAAAGAGTCCCCAGTTCTGTACACTCACCATGCAGCAGCATTATTCTGCAATTTTACGCTGGTATTAGAGCATGGTAATTACGCGGTCGAGGCGTCCCATCCGTGTTACAAAAATATAGCTACAGCATGCCTTTAGTTATGGCAAAATCTCGGGATAACCTTGGCATTATTCTCTGAGCTCAAAGAATAGAAGCTCTTGAAATAATGGGTGATATGATTCACATGGATAAGGCAAAGACTATGTATAACGTCTTTATCACTAATAATAGTAATGAAGATATTGACGGCAGAACAAGAGTAACTGATATTGCTGGCAAATATGTAAGAAAGCTTCTCGAGTGGCAGTCTGTTACCTATTAGGAATATCGAGACTTGCTCCCCACTACATGTATTGTCGACTTGGTACTACATGCATGAAGTCAAAGGATGCAGATGGCTCAAGACCGTTAACATTTTAGGGACTGTAATGGTGACGATGATAAAGAGGACATCAATTGTGAAAAAATGTAATTACTTTTTTTTATTGCACAACTTACAATCTTTCAAAAAATTTAAAATATTATTATTAACTTACACAGATTATTTGCTTTATTTTTATAACATTTAGTACTCTAAATCATTTTAGTATAATGTTCAACTTATGATAAGTGGCCTTATAAGTATTATTACGTAGCTAGAGTTAACTATGTCATTAGGACATCCAACTTCTCCCCCCTCTCGTAACCATGGGTGCTGTGAAGCATGCGAAACTTGGGGAATTCAAAATTAATAAAAATAAGTCAAATTAAACGCGATTAAAACCACCCAAAAAGCCTATGATCTGCACTGGACCTCCGAAAAGCTTGATGCTTAATGGGCGGAGAAATGGGATAGATTACTAAGAATGTAACACTATCAATATTATTACATAATTGTGTTTATTTAATATTATAATTACGAGTTAAGTTAAGAATAAGCAGTTAGTAAAAGAACAATAGACTACCATCCACGTTCTCAAATATTCTGTCATCTTTTGCTTATGCAAAGAATTCATGCTAAACCAAAACATGAGTGTGGATAGCAACGGAAAGTATTTGCTTGATAGCTTTTGAACTTGAACCCACCACTTTAGGATCTTGAACAAATTTTTAGATATATTTTGAGTCATCTTGTGAGTTATTCTAAAATTTTGCGATTATGACACCGAGAAATGAGGATTAATTTAAGGTGGATAATAATATTCGTCAAAATTAGTTGAAATTATTCGTCAAAATTTAGGGGAGCATCGACAGCATCGAGTATGATCCAGAGGAACAAAATAAATTTTCAATGAAATTCATTAACGCTGAGTCCACTAGAAATGCATCTACAGTGAGACTAAAGTGTCTAACATTGAGACTAAAAGATTGTCTTGCTGCAGCGAAACTTAAGGACAATGACATTGGAACACGTCCCATTTATTCATTAATTTATTAAAGCTTATAAAATGTCCACTGCTGAACATAAATGATGTCTCCCTCATGTGTACATTATGTACTTTAAAGGGGATACTTGCCAAAGTTGAAACGATTAGCAGGCGGGTTGCCAACCGCAGTTTTTTATTATTTTGTATTGTTATCAAGAAGCTGCTGCCTACACCCTGCTTAATTTTTCTCTATCGCCCCTTATGACATCCATGGGAAGATATTGGGTAGTGGATTCTACTTTACGCCACCACTCCACAGCGATGGAAAACGACTGATTATCTGTATGTGTGTATGTCCGTTTGGTGACGTTTTTGTGACAGACTCCTTGGATCAAGGACAGATTGAGCATCAAGTTTGGACTCAAAATGTGGTATATCGTAATCTTATTGTGAACAGTCTAATTTTCTTTTGGATTTCTTGGATAATTTATTATAGTCTTATAAATTTTTTTTGTTTATACATAACTAATTCCTTGCCTTAACAAAAAGGTAAATAAAGAGGACATGGGTAGATCAGGTTACCTAAACACTCTAATATTTGAAAAAGTTGGATGTTTCCTGGGATGTTGCTAATAGAAAATTGCAACGGGTGCATGTCTAGTTTTTCAATAAATTAAACGCGTTATTTATATACCTTTAGACTTTTAACCTGGACGCACCTTCTTACCCCGACACACTTTTGCCATTCGTCTGATTAACTCTTTTTGTCTGCATTAATTACTACAAATGGGCTACAGTAGCCACTTACCATCAGGTGAACTGTATGACCATTTCTCAGAATTATTCTATTAAAAACGTGTGTAGTAGGTATATTTATGTTAAAACCGCACACAAAATGGTGTGTTAATATGCGCATAATTGCGAATTATGAGAGCTCGCTGGGCCGTCACTGGCAATATACAATTTGAATAACATGCATTGTTCTGACAGCAGTAGCGTTGTACACAGAAGATTTACATAGAGATTGCTACGGACAACGAATAAAATGTTTTCCTACGAACGCAGTCAATTCTAAATTTCTTTTTAATAAAACTGAATTTTACAAATTTTATCTCGTCTATTAACATATTTTATACTCCCAATGTTTCGAGCGCCTTACAGCACCCATGGTCACGGGGGAAATAAAGCGTTTGACATTCCAATGTCGTAGTTAACCATAACTACCTCCAAATTAAAATTATTAATTTTTGCCCTGATCTACACAGTATGAACTTATAGTATCTTGATGTTTTGAAGTTGTATGCTGAGGTTGGGATTTAAGGTTATTAATTATAGGATCTCAAGCAGATGATAGCACCCGGCCATCTTCGTTATTGAAGTTAATATTTTTTCATTTAAATAGAATATCATCTTTGGAAGGGATCTCGGCTTAGCTTTTTCATTCGCATTCGCAGAGATCAACTCTCAATTTTCTTACTCTCGTAGTCGGATGAGGCACGGAGGTGAAATAAATAGTTGGCGGAACTTTCTGACCCGGCTGCTATTGAAAATATCTTCAGAGAAAACATAATAACTGATTTTGGCACGATCGGGATTTGAACCCAGAACCCTATGATCAGCGGTCGTTCTTACGACTACTAGGCTAATGAGACAAGTATTGCATTTACTTGTATTTACTGGTCTTTTGCGTTGAATTACTTTCCTTAACGCTAATGGCCAGTTATTGCATAAAAATTAAAAATAATTTTTATTTTTAAAGATTTCTTATTATTTAAAAAAATATTTGTGTATTTGATGCACAGCCATAGAGTTCATCAGATTGCAGTTAAAACTTTGTCAACTTATTGTATGCACAAGCGCGAAGGTTATGGGCCGTAGACAGAGAAACCTACAGAAAAATTGACGCCTTTCGAATTCGCACACGAAAAAGATAGATTTATGCATACGTCTTGCGTAGAAATGAGACAGAGCAATGTGATTGTTTGTCCCTTTCTCCGTGCCAGTTTTTTTGTTTAGCAAATTACACTTTGCCAAACAAATTTGACAGTTCGTAGCGATCTAAGGAGTTTACAAGTTGGTTTAGTGAGAAAAAAGTATTTTGTGAGCTTAGGATTGGTGAATCATGTTCAGTTCAGTTCTTAGAACAATTAAAATTTTTATTTAAATATGTTTAAAAGTCATAAAGATTATTGTATAACCTAAAACTACGTTATCGTCCTTTCTCACACGAGACCACGCTAATCATTAGTTATAGACGAATGATTAGCGTGGCCTCGTCGGTTTCTCTGTCTGCGTTATGGGCATAGTACAATTAAGTTATAGTAGGTGGGACGCGTATTACCAGCAAATTTATTTGTAAGTTATTATACATAATTCGATTTCAATGAATCTACTATCATTCCTAATTAAACAATGAACTTCTCAAAATTTTAAACGATATTTCCACAATTATTTCTACTGCGGCAGCAACGTGCCGGATACCAGCTACTTTAAAAATAAAAAAAACGGTAGAAGTCGTCTCATTTAAAGCTGTAACTGCTATTGCTTTTACTATTCGTATATTTTGTTACATTTACAGTATTAGTAGATTTTATCGCAAAATATTTTTTTATTTCACATTTCACAGATTTAATACCAAAACATATTTTTATCGATTATTAAAAATCTCTCAAGTTTGTCTACAACGCCAGTCATACACTACACATCAGTCAGCTTAACATTGAAAAAAAATCAAATAAATGGAAAACATACAAGAAACATCTGCGCTCGATTTCTATTGTGTCTGGATTTTAATTTTCTTTTTGATATTGGAGAAATGAAAAAAGTATGTAACCATCTTTGGAAATAAAATATGTTATAACAACTTCTACTCTAACCGAGTCATCGTCAGTATCGCAATCGTCCACGATGTTGAATGTGATGTTGAAATGGGCAGCAGTAATATAAAACAAAACAAATAAACTGGAAATTATTTTACGACCACTACATACTTCCTATTGCTCTACTTTCCCAATGTCCTAAGGTCCTAAGAGTTAACATAAAAATTAGTAGATATTATAAAATAATGTATTGTTGTGTGAATAAGTCAACTAGCGCCATCTAGTGTCAGGAGCGAGAGCGGGGGGGGGGGCTTTGGAGAGAATGACATCGCGGATCTCTCGACCGACAGCGCCGCCCGAAGAACTAAGTTTCTAGAAAATCTATACTCGATTTCTCGGTACCTTGCGCGTGTTTACTTGAACATTCCGGATATTTTGCTGATTTGAATAAATAGGTGGCGCAAGATGCGATCGAGACAGAGTTTAACTCGGTGACACAAGCGAAGCTTCGGAGTGAAATTAAGTGAATTAGTGTGTTTAATTATTAGTGTTTTTTTACTTTAATTTGTATAAAGTAAATTAAAGTGTTAATTTAGGTAATTTTATCGGCAATTTTTATTGTCACGAACCCTCAAGCTCGTAACAATTGGTGTCAGAAGTGGGATAAAATAATGCCGATTTTACCCAAGGAGGAAACGGAGGGTGTCCGTACCCGAAGTCAACGCCAGCAGGAGACGGACCAGAGGAGATTTGGTGGTGCAACGCCGCAGATGTCTGAGGGCCAGCCGCCGGCCACGGAAGCCGGTCCGTCAGCAGCTTCTACGTCCGTGGCACCTGACTTAGGCACCCTGATGGTGATGCTGCAGGAGCAGGCTCGTCAGCAGGCGGAACAGGTTCGTCAGTTGAAAGAGCAGTTTCAGAGTGGACAAGAGGAACAGGCCCGCCGACAGGAGGAACAGATGCTCCTCATGAAGGACCTTCATGCTACCTTTGGGAAAGAGATAAGGGAGGTGAAGGATAGGGTTGCTCAACATGACAACCGCCTGGTGGAAGCTGAAACCCGAATCGAAGAACATGAAACCCGAATCAACCATGTGAACAATCAGGTTGACAACGTGATGGCTGACGTGAAGAAAACGCTGAACGACCTCAAACTTGGGGATGGAACTACAGCTCCCGTAGTAGCTGCAGCACCTTCGCTACGTGGATTCAAAGTGCCGCCGTTCGACGGGACCTCTTCCTGGTCGGCCTACAAAATCCGGTTCGAGGCCGTCATGGAGGCGAACGGCTGGAATAAAAGCCAAGCCATGACTGCACTCACCCTAGGCCTGCGCGACCAAGCCTTAACTGTGTTGGAAGCTCTCGGTAAGAAAGTGACCTATGAGCAGCTTCTTGAGGCCTTGGAGGCGAGATATGGTGACGCTCACTTGGAACACGTCTTTCGCGCGCAGCTTAAAGATCGCGTGCAACGCAGCAACGAAAACCTGCAGCAGTGGGCCCTTGAGGTGGAGAAGATGGTTCGTAAAGCATACCAGTCTGTACCTGCGCTCATTGGAGGGAACCTGGTGCAAACATTCATCGACGGCATCCGCGACCTGGAAGTCAGAGCTGCTGTGAGGCTCGGGCACCACGAGACGCTTAAGGACGCCTTGGCCCATGCACTGGAGGTAGAAGCCGTGCGGCAGGATCATTGTTCCCATCGCGTCAGGGAGGTTGCAGCAGCTACAGTTCGCGACCGCAACAAAGGATACAGCCCTAGGTGCTATGGCTGTGGGGAAAAGGGCCATCTTCAATCCAGCTGCCCTAAGCGAACCCTAGAAAGGGAAGGTGAACGATCCCAGGAGGGTAGTGCGGCCAACAGCACCGCCCAGCAGCAGCAGGGAAACGAGTAAAAGCCAGAACCGCGGGGCGGGTGCTGGCTGATGTTAAAAGAGCCCCAAGGATCTCGATCTCACAAACCCATGATGGGAACAGTCTAATCATCAAGGGCGAGGTCAACGGAATGCCGTGTAAACTGACCATAGACACTGGAGCCTCTCGTACGGTTGTTAGTTCCCAACTTATAAGTCAGTTCCTTGGGGACTCCACATACAACCGAGAACGCATTAATTTGGTAACAGCCACCGGTCAGCGTATACCCGTCCGTGGAGAGAAGGAGATGGAGTTGAAGCTTGGCGACGTGATCTACCTGCATAATGTCATCGTGGCTGATATAATGGACGACTGCATCCTAGGCCTAGACTTTATGAGGAATAATTGTTGTGAGATCGACGTTAAGCAAGGTGTTTTGAAATGTGGACAGGAGGAACTTTTTATGGAAGGTGCGTTACCAGGGAACGTGTACAGCATTAAGAAGATTGTTCTTCCGCCGAGATCGGAAACGATTGTTCCGATTAGTCTTCCCCGAAACACTGGGCAAGCTCACCGTTGTGTACTTGTGGAAAGGGTAAACAATGACCTTCCATGGAAAGTAGCTCGAACCTTGGTCAGGACCACGGACATCTCAGGAGTACGTGTGCTGAACCTTTGCGACCGGGACCAGATTATAGAAAAAGGCACATTAATTGGTACTTGTGATGAAGTGGATTGGTTACGTCGGTGCCAATATATATCGAGTGGGACCCCCAGCAAGGATGCAGAAACGAGAGTGACCACACTTTTGGAAGACTGTCGCAGTGTTCTGTCCCCGAACGAATTGGTCAAGGCGAAGAAGTTGTTACTCGAGTACGCCGATGTATTCTCGTCAAACGATGCTGACATAGGAAAGACTGGTTTAGTTCAACACAAAATAAACACAGGTGAAGAGTTGCCTATCCGTCAGCGGCCAAGACGATTGCCGGTAGCACGTGAAAAGGAAGTGGAAACCATGATTGAAGGAATGGTGAAGGATGGTGTTATTGAACCTTCCTCTAGTCCATGGTGTTCGCCAGTGGTGCTGGTGAAAAAGAAGGATGGCAGCATGCGGTTCTGTGTTGATTACCGCCGTCTGAACGACGTTACAAAGAAGGACAGCTATCCCTTGCCAAGAATTGATGACACGCTGGACATGCTTACAGGAGTAAAATGGTTTAGCACGCTGGATCTAAAAAGTGGCTACTGGCAAGTTGAAATTGACCCCAAGGACAAGGAGAAAACTGCGTTCTCGACGGGAAAGGGTCTGTGGCAATTCAAAGTAATGCCGTTTGGGTTGTGCAATGCTCCAGCAACGTTTGAAAGGCTGATGGAACTTGTACTTACCGGGCTAATTGGCGATGCCTGTCTGGTCTACTTGGATGACATCATCATCGTGGGCCGTACGTTTGAGGAACACCTTGAAAACCTGGGACGCGTGCTCATGAAGATTCAGAGTGCCAATCTCAAGCTGAGTCCGAAGAAATGTTCACTGTTCAAACGGTAAGTCAAGTTTTTGGGGTATGTAGTGTCGGAAGAAGGTATCCGCACGGATCCAGAGAAAATTGCAGCTGTAAAGGATTGGCCGGTTCCAAAAGACAAGACGCAGGTTAGAGCATTTTTGGGTTTGTGCTCCTATTACCGGCGATTTGTGAAGAACTTTGCAGATATAGCCAAACCTCTGCATAAGCTAACCGAGGAGAAGCGACATTTCTGCTGGGATGAAAGTTGTAATATCGCATTCCAGGAGCTCAAGGACCGTCTGTGCAAAACACCTATTTTGGGATACCCTGATGCAAGCAAAGAATTTGTAGTTGACACAGACGCAAGTGATATAGGACTTGGCGGTGTGTTGTCTCAACGGAATGGTGACCAAGAGGTCGTGATAGCGTACTTCAGCAAGTCGTTGTCAAAACCGGAAAGGAACTATTGTGTCACAAGACGCGAATTGCTAGCTGTGGTAAAGTCGTCGCAGCATTTTAGCAAATATCTTCTGGGGCGAAAATTTCACTTACGAACTGACCATGCTGCACTAAAATGGCTATTGCAGTTTAAAAATCCAGAAGGACAAGTTGCGAGGTGGATTGAACTACTGCAGGAATACGACTTTGAGATCGAACATCGCAGCGGGAAATCTCATGGCAACGCAGATGCATTATCACGAAGACCTTGTCCTGAAGATTGCAAACATTGTATCCGTGAGGATGCTCAGGGCAGACCACCTCAGCAACGAGTGGAAGGACAGCTTACAACGTGCACAGCAGGAAGATCCGGACATCAAGCCGATCCTGGAATGGATGAAGGCCTGTGCTCCCAAGCCCAAGTGGAGCGACGTCTCAGCGATGAGTTCGATCACTAAAAGCTATTGGGCCCAGTGGGATAGCTTGCTGCTTCAGGATGGAGTTCTGTGCCGTAAATGGGAAAATTTTCGGGGAGACAGCTGTCATTTACAAATGGTTGTCCCTAAAGCTAAAGTACCGGATGTTCTACAGCTGTACCATAATGATTATTCAGGAGGCCATCTGGGAGTTAAACGAACTCTACTGAAGATCCGAGAACGGTTTTACTGGGTCCACTGTCGAAACGATGTCGAGGACTGGTGTCGCAAATGTACAAGTTGTGCGGCTGTAAAGGGACCTCAGACTCGTAGTAGAGGTGCATTGAAGTTGTACAATGTTGATGCACCATGGGAGAGAATAGCCATTGACGTGGCGGGGCCGTTTCCGGAGAGTGAAAGCGGTAACAAGTATTTCATGGTTGTGATGGATTACTTCACTAAGTGGCCAGAAGTTTTCGCCATTCCAAATCAAGAAGCTTCAACAGTTGCAGATAAACTAGTTCATGAAGTCTACCTTTAGAGATTCACAGCGATCAAGGAAGGAATTTTGAGTCTCAAATATTCCAGGAAACTTGCCGAGTTATGGGTACTCATAAAACAAGAACGACTTCTTATCACCCGCAATCTGATGGAATGGTGGAACGATTTAATCAGACATTGGAGAGGTACCTAGCAAAAGTTGTAGACAATCGGCAACGAGATTGGGACAAGCACATACAACCGTTTTTGTTGTCATATCGAAGTTCTGTTCACGAAAGTACAGCAGTGACACCAGCTTTCGCAAACTTTGGAAGAGAATTACGGCTGCCTGCAGACCTGATCACTGGGATACTACCTGATGCCCCACGCAGTATAACCGATTATGCATATGACTTGCGGAACAAAATGAATGACATTTATGAGCACGTCAGACAAACGGGCCAGCAAATGTCTGAGAAAATGAAAACCCGGTATGACCGCAAAATGAACAATAAAGGGTTCAACGAAGGTTCATTAGTGTGGTTGCACAATCCAGTCCGCAGCAAAGGGAAATCTCCTAAGCTTCAAGCTAAATGGGACGGCCCGTACCGGATTGTAACCAGGATCAACGATGTGACCTACCGGATACAGAAAGGCGCAAGAGGGACTCCTAAGATCGTCCATGTGGATCGCTTGGCGCGTTATTATGGGACCGATAATGCTCGGGACGAGCATGTCTTAGGAGGGGGCAGTGTTGTGTGAATAAGTCAACTAGCGCCATCTAGTGTCAGGAGCGAGAGCGGGGGGGGCTTTGCAGAGAATGACATCGCGGATCTCTCGACCGACAGCGCCGCCCGAAGAACTAAGTTTCTAGAAAATCTATACTCGATTTCTCGGTACCTTGCGCGTGTTTACTTGAACATTCCGGATGTTTTGCTGATTTGAATAAATAGGTGGCGCAAGATGCGATCGAGACAGAGTTTAACTCGGCGACACAAGCGAAGCTTCGGAGTGAAATTAAGTGAATTAGTGTGTTTAATTATTAGTGTTTTTTTACTTTAATTTGTATAAAGTAAATTAAAGTGTTAATTTAGGTAATTTTATCGGCAATTTTTATTGTCACGAACCCTCAAGCTCGTAACAGTATTATCAATACACCAGCCGCCATGGCATGGTCAACCAGAGCCAAAAGGTGCAATAATAGGACATTTTTTAGGACATTTAAGTTTTTAAGGTCTATATTTTGTCTTTTTTTAAATAAACCAAACTATATAATACACACTTTCAAAATCTACGGCCCTTTACCACGGGCCAGCCTTCACAGTATCCAAGCCACGTCATCTAAGCGCCCTTGCCACGATGAAGCAGGAACCCGTAGAGGAAGTGCACAGTTCACATGATGGTACATGGATGGTATGGTCCATTTCGATTAACATAGTCTTAGGTTACAGTAAACAGTAACAGTTGGAATATACTTGTACTCCGTGTTATTCTTTTTTCATGTTGTGGTAACTGGAGGCACAGGCATAGTTTACTTTACGAATTGTTATAAACAGGTCTTTAAGATGTTTTAGTATAAATAAATAATTAATTTAACCTTTTTACCTTATTTTTTACCAAGTTAATATTCTAAGAGTTGGGCCTTATTAGGTGTTAAAATAAGGTTAACGAGTCTTGTGTAGCTTTAAGAGGCGATAAGCATCATTGAAAGGTAGCTTGCTCGGCCCTTTATTACGCTATGGGTATTTTTGTCCATTAAAGTTGTTTCAGAAGACATATTGAACAACTTAAAGCAAAAAAACTCTTGATACTGGCTCTTAAACAGCTTAAAAAAATCAATTTAAAAAAAGAACTTTCGAGTATTTTACTCGTACTTTGCATTCCAAACAATAAAATAACGCAGTTTGCTTCGTCGTTCGTAGTGTTGAACGCAATGGTGTGGAACATTCTGAAAGCATCTGACTTTTTTATAGAATAGAGTTGACAAGCGAGCACACAGCCCATTTGATGGTATGTTGATGTTGTGGGAAATTGCATATGCGTTGTCACCCCCGACGACTAAGATGGAATGCCACGTTTCTTGTAAAAGGAGTATCCAGTTCACAACCCTCAACTTACGAAATACGCTGCTATTTTACCCAACCTTGTCAAATTAGCCCATTCATGCTACAACCATAATATAGCTGCAGCGTTGCCCTGCTCTAGTTTTATTCAATGCATTGTTTTCTTTTTAAATATAATAAGAGTAGATTGATTGATTGTTCATCTGATGGTAAGTGGATGTTGTGGCACATAGACATCTAAATTTATTCTTGATAAAGAATCAATATAGAGATGCATTGTCACCCTTGAGGACTAAGATAAAATGTCTCTTTCTAAGAAAAAGGGTCTCCAGTCCTCTACAATCAACATACGAAGTACAGCAGCATTAATCGAAATTTTCGCTGGTATACTATAATTTCGCACAGCCACCATTACTAGTATAGTTTATTTATTTGGTAGTATAGTTCCCACAATTCACATGTTGCCAAAATGGAAATTGCGGTACAATCACCATCAACGCTCGAGTGCTTTTCAATTTCCCGCATGAATGTACCTGAATGTAAAAGTTGTTAAAAACCGGACGTGAAACGTTCAATTTATAATATAATACTTTATATTTGTTTCTGTTAATCAAAAGTCAAACGTGTAGATTTAGAATCGTTCACACTCATACGAAAGTTTTTTTTTTATAGGATAGGGTGACAAACGAGCACACAGTCCACCTGATGGTAAGTGGTTGCTGTGGCCCATAGACATCTACATCTATCCTCGATTACGAATCAAAATGCAGATGCGTTGTCACCCGTGAGGACTAAGATGGAATGCCTCGTTTCCAGTATAAAGGGTCTCCGGTTCTCTACACTCACCATACGAAATAAAGCAGCATTAAGCTACTATTTCACGCTGGTATTCAATTTTTTGTCATAATTTGTCGTAAAGCGACAATTAAAAACTAAAGAACCTAACCTAACAACGAAACAACCAAAAATAAAATAATTTATTTAAAATTTGTAATGATATTTACAGTTTCTTTTATAAAAAAAAGGTATGAAGGTGATGATGGGCTGTAATGATGATAGTGAATTACAATTTTTTTAAAAAAAAAAGTTAATAACAAAGATAAATGAGTACTAAAACAATGTATGCACAGGCTATGCCTATGGTAGGTGCACAGCGCCTGATCTAGGTACACGCAGCGCTTGAAGTAGGCACACACAGCGCCCGGAGTGAGCACACACAACGCCCGGAGTAGACACACACAGCGCCTGGAGTGAGCACACACAACGCCCGGAGTAGACACACACAAGCGCCTGGAGTAGACACACACAGCGCCTGGAGTAGGAACACGCAGCGTCTGGAGTAGGCACACGCAGCGCTTGAGGCAAGCACGCACAGCGGCCAAAGATAGCGCGGGCACTAGCAGGTGGAGGCGTAGGCGTGGCTAGGCGACGACTTCAGGAGAAGGCAGAGGCTTGCAAGATCCCGAGGCAGTGCGGATAAGGCCTTTAGGAGGTGCTTCTCGTATGAAAGCTGAAGTGAGACTCCCCCTTATTGGCCGATTGTTCGGCTTTTATACTTTTTGACGGATCTGGGATAAGAACGGGAAGAAAATTATCAAATTGTTAAAGAGGTTGTTATTAGTCTGGCGGAGATTGAACCTGGGTTGCTCACGCACTTTTAAATTTAGGAAGAGGGCTTAGACCCTGAGCTAATTAATTTTTACTGCATCGTTGGTCTAGCGGCCGTAGCTGCAACTGCTGATCAAGAGATCCCGGGTTCAAATTCCGGGTTGGGCCAACAAAAATCAGTTATTAAGTTCTTCTGTCAATAACTTCTCAGTAGTATGTATACAGGAAAATATCTTAGTGTGTAGCAAAAAAAGCCAAAATCTTATCAAACTCAGGGAAAGGGAAGAAAACCGGTGGATGATGCAGGCGGTATCAAGGAGTACCGCCTTTTGAGCCCGGGGCGCTCCCTAATGGAGTCTCAGATATAAAAAAACCAGTCTCGGAGAGGCTGGTTTTTTATATCAGTCTGTAATAAAAACAATTAGTATAATATCAACGATGTATTTTCTAAATTCATATTTGTATGCAGAAAAAAGTGACATGATTATGGTCTAATATAGACACAAGTACTAACTCGTGTCTGTATTAGATCTACAGCCGTCCTCGATTAGGAACCAAAATACATACGCATCCGGTAAAAAGTGTTTCCGGTTTTCTGCACTCACCTTACGAAACACAACAGCATTAAGCTACTATTTTCCGCTGATATTTAGCTGTAGGAATCTTTTTTTCATTATATACCATAAGTTATAAACACAGGTATGCACAATGCATAGTAATAATATGTATAGCCTACAACCTCCTTGACAATTTTATTATATAAATTTAGTTACATGTTCTGCGCACATCGAACGGGAGAGTGATTGGGGTTAACCGACTGTCGACCTGTCAAGGTCACTAAATCGGTAAAGTATATTATTTTTATACCGCGCTAAAACAAGATGAAAAGCACATTAATAATAGGTCCTCACATATGAAATTGGCGTTACTTACGGGAGGAATATAATGTCATTTTTTTCTGTAAAATATATTTAATGAATCAAAGTATGCACCGTTGTACATCTATGCACTTTTTCCATGTCATATGTAGTTCATTGACCCCTTTACTAAAAAAACCATAGGGACGAGAATCAATAAACTCTTTGAAGGCGATTTGGACCGCCGCATCGGAGTTGAATTTTTTTCCTTGTAATAAGTTGTCCAAATTCCGGAAAAAATGGTAATCTGTTGGAGAAAGGTCCGGGGAGTACGGTAACTGTCGCAGATATTCCAATTGTAGCTCATCTAACTTAGTGGTTGTTTGTTGTGCAGTGTGTGGTTTTACGTTGTCGTGAAGCAGAATTGGCCTAGAGCGATTGACCAATCTCGGTTGTTTAGCAGCTAGTTTTTCCTTCATGGTTTGCAGTAGCTGACAATAGATATCTGCCGTAATCGTTTGACCAGATTTTAAAAAGCTGTAGTGAACGACACCGGCGCTAGTCCACTAAACACTCACAAGTAACCTTTTCTGAGTCAAGTTTCTAAGGGCAGGATTTGGCTGGGTCTACAGGGTTCAGCCATTGCGACGAGCACTTCCGATTATCGTACAGTGTCCACTTTTCATCACAAGTAATGATTCAATTTAAAATTTCTTCATTTTTGTGTCGTTTGAGCAAAGTAACACAGCAGTCGACGCGTGTTTGCAAGTTCGATTCACTCAATTCATGAGGTACCCATCGTTCAAGTTTTTTTTTAATTTCCCGGTTTGCTTCAAGTGGATTAATACAGTATTATCACTTACCCCGAATCCAGCAGCTATCTCTGAAGTGCTTTGTAGTGGATCCGCTTCCACAATAGCCTTTAATTCTTTATTTTCCACCATTTTCCACTTTGGTCTCCGGCTGTACACGGGGTTGGTTCTGAAGGTCAAAGTTTCCAGAACGAAAACGTTGAAATCAAAAATGTAGCGTGCTTTCTTTTGCGACATCAGCACGGTCACATCATTAATCCTTCGAGTTGTTTCTGCAGCACTGGTGCAACGTTAGAACTAATATCTCGTGTTTTCCATTGTGCGGTAATAAGCGACGCCAAAGAAAGAAATAATGAGGAAAAAACAAATGAATGACTGTTTTCAAAACTCAAATGTACCAGATAAATTAATTTATAAATTTGAATTTGGAATTCTTAACCAAAAATGAGATATTTCAGATCAAAGTAGTCAGTAGGACTAAACGCTAATTTCATATGTAAGGACCCAATATTAAAAGGACAAACTAGTGATTAGCCAGGGGTTTTTATCAGGTCCTTTTTATTTATTTTAGTTTTATCTGTCGTGTTGCGAATATAAACATTTAATATTAAATGCTATAACATCCTAGCGTTGCCCTATTAAAATTAAAACTAGCTACTGGTGACGAGGCATTCCATTTTAGTTCTCGTGAGTGACAACGCATCTGCATTTTGCCACACACACCACAGTATCTACCGTTTGAATACTCAAAGACCGTCGACTTTCATTGGTTGAATTCCATACATAGAATCTGTGCTCGTTTGTCACTACTGTACGCAAATAACAACATAAATAAGAAATATGGTTGAATGTAATGTCAGAAACATTTGACGGATAAAGTCCTTACGGATAAAGAATAGAATTAGAAATGGCGGCTTATCGAGTCCGTACCGTACACAATACTAAAAGCGAAAGCCTGCAAATAACGGTATATCGTTATAACGTTGTATTATTTGGTTAATTGCAAGTTTTATATTAATGGGACATATTTGAATAGTATTGTATAAGCAAGTAGGTAAATTAATTTTAAAATAACATAACTAGTGACCCGCTCTGGCTTCGACTGAGTGGCATCCATTAATAAGGCGTTATTTAATCTTAAGATATTCATTAAAGACTATTTATTTTATCTTATCCATATTTCTATTTGAAACCTATCCAACTGCAGAGAGGTGTAAGACAGGGTGACGTTATATCCCCGAAACTCTTCACCGCTGCTTTGGAAGACGTTTTCAAGCTACTGGACTGGAAAGGATACGGTATTAACATCAATGGCGAGTACATCACTCACCTTCGATTTGCCGACGATATAGTCCTTATGGCAGAATCGCTGGAGGACTTAAGCACTATGCTCAATGACCTCAATAGTGCCTCCCAACGGATAGGTCTTAAGATGAACATGGACAAAACTAACATCATGTATAATGTCCATGTCACACCTATGCCGGTAGTTGTTGGGAGCACTATGCTCGAAGTTGTTGACGAGTACGTTTACCTGGGACAAATAGTCCGACTAGGTAAGTCCAACTTCGACCGAGAGGTCAATCGACGGATTCAACTCGGCTGGGCAGCGTTCGGGAAATTACGACATATCTTCTCGTCAGGTATACCTCAATCTCTAAAAACTAGATTGTACAACCAGTGCGTGTTGCCAGTGATGACTTACGGATCTGAGACGTGGTCCTTCACTGCTGGCCGTATGAGGACGCTCAAGGTCGCTCAGCGAGCTATGGAGAGGGCTATGCTCGGAGTTTCTCTGCGTGATAGACTCAGAAATGAGGATATCCGCAGTAAAACCAGAGTGACCGACATAGCCCAACGGATTAGTAAACTGAAGTGGCAATGGGCCGGCCATATAGCTCGAAGAACCGACAACCGATGGGGAAGAAAGGTTCTCGAGTGGCAGCCTCGTACCGGTAGGCGTAGTGTAGGGCGACCCCCCACTAGATGGAGTGACGACCTGGTAAGATATGCAGGAAGTCGATGGATGCAGGTGGCTCAGGACCGTGCTTTGTGGCATTACTTGGGGGAGGCCTATGTTCAGCAGTGGACTTGTGAAGGGCTGTAATGAATGAATGAATGAATGAATATTTCTATTTTAACAGTCTCTAAATTTTTTGGATAAAATTTAGTCTTTTATATAAATTATTGTTTATTATGAACAAAACTCTTGTAATGGGTCTAGCTCACAAAATAGCGAAACCGGACAAAATTTTTCTTTGTAGCTTACGGCATTTTGTTATCCCTGATTCAAATGACAAGTCGGATTTAAGTTATAGAACGTACGAACAACACATGTTGTAACTTATTTTTTGCAGTCAGTGTGACTACAGATAGTGACAGTGTGCGAGCGAGAGGTGAATAGAGGAGATGCCATTTTCAATCTCATTCTTTAACTGCACGGGTAGTATAACACAATGAGACCAATAAACTTTTTTTTGTACAAAAGTCTTGACTTTTTTCCTTTTTTAAAAATTGCTAAAACAAAAAATAAAAATATTATGTAAATGATATCAAATCTTGAGGGATTTGATATCATTTACATAATATTTTAAAACTTAACTTAACTTAAAACTTCAATGTTATCTATAAACATTAAAATATCTATTTCTATGTAATGAAAGTTGAAATATACACAAAAGGAAGAGATCTCGCACTTCGCAGCCCGACATACTCGCCTAGATTTTGACTTTCATTACCGTTACCGTTACAGTCTATTGAAGTCCACTGCTGAGCACAGGCTTCCCTCATAGATTGCCTCATAGGGTGGATATTTGCGATAGTTGCCACGCTTGACAAGCGGGTTGGCAACCACAGTTTTATAGTTTTAGTCGTATTAGGATGACGCTACTGCTCATTTCCTGATTTGTTTCCCTGTGTGGGCTCTTACGACCCCCACGGGATGATATGGGGTATATTCCTACACCGTCACTATACGGCGGTGGGCTACTTTCATTACAATGAAGTTTTGTTTCTGATATTCCTTAGCGAAGGGCGCGTGTATACAAGATTATTTTCTTTAATACATTGATTTAGGACTCGCTTTTTATGTTTTGCTTCTGAACTACACGCCTCACGAATAAAAGCTGTGTTATTAAAACAATTAGACTCATTGTTGGACTGCAATATTTCCTAACTTGTCCAAAATTTTAGCGAACTGTGTAGTTTTAGTGAGTTGGCTCAGCGAAACTAGTATACAATTTCACGCTCCGTAGCACCGCAAAGGTATCGGCCCACCGCATGTTTTTGTAATGATGTTGTTTCTATCTCCTTGACTGCATCGATAGAGATCGTAAACGCGATGGTTAATCATGAGGTCCCGGGTTTAAGTCCCGAATCGGGTCAAAGTCAGTTACTAAATTTTTCTGTTTAGAAATTCTCAGAAGCAGCTGGGAGTCACCATGTTGGTCGTGTTTTTATCAGTGCCTCTAAAAGCACGTAAAGCCGTTGGTTTTGTGCCTGATATCTCTACGTTCGTGTGGGATTAACGTTCCATCGGACTAAGAGAGTGATGAAGTAGAGAGTGCACCTGTGTTTGCGCGTATACTTGGGTGCTATAAACCAGTCCTGCAAATATGGCTAGCCTCACGTTCCTATGGAAATAATTATTGTTACTTCATTTCGTTCTGGGTAAATGTAATTTTTTACATCCCTCCGTTTTTCTTATGTAACAGAGAGCAGTGTCAAGGACGGCTGCAATTGCAATCACCAATCCCCTTTTCGAGGGTGACTAGTACAGCTAGTCCTCTTAGAAATCTCGGGTGCCATAAAAGTCTGACACAACTGGTTACTTCGCCTACGCGGATTCCAGATGTATCATTCATGCACCTTTACAGTTGGATCTTCTGCTGACCTCTTATCCGGACGGATATCAGATTTCTGTCGACGCCCCTTTAGGCTACTCGGACCAATGTCTTGTCCGGAGTGGAACTTTTTATTCCTTCCTCTGTGGTGCCCATCGGTGCAAATAGCATCATGCTATAAGCAGGAGTGCTACCAATCCTGGGCTGATGCGTCAACGTCCCGGGAAGTAAATACCAGCGCTCTAAAAAAGGAGAATGATTCCGCTTCTAGGTCCTTCAAAAGAATCATTGCCAAGGCAAAGTCAGAGCACATAGGCAGAATTGGCGAGAAACTAGTTCGCCTTCCTTCTGGAACCCGTGCATTCCGGTCTCTCGTCAAGGCTCTCCAGGGGAATTTCTGTATGCCATCTCTTCCATCTCTGCACAGGGAGGACGACTCACTGGCCCATACCGCAAAGGAGAAAGCCGATCTACTAGGTTCTTTCTTTGCGTCCAACTCGGCTCTCGATGACGGGGGAAGTACGCCGCCAACCATCCCGCGGTATGAGTGCTCCATGCCGTAAGTGCAATTCACATAGCGCTCGGTTCGCAAAGCACTCCTCTCCCTGGACATCCACAAGTCGAGTGGGCCTGACGGAATCCTCCCAATTGTGTTGAGGACGTGTGCTCCAGAGTTGGCATCGGTTTTAACGCATCTTTTCTAGTACTCCTACTTCATAGGCGTAATCCCAAAATCATGGAAGACGGCTTTCGTCCACCCGATCCCTAAAAATGGCGACCGCTCAGACTCGTCCAACTACCGGCCTATCGCCATCACCTCCTTGTTCTCCAAAACAATGGAGTCCATAGTTAATTGCCAGCTCAAGAAGTACCTTGAGGATCACCAGCTGATTAGTGACCGCCAATACGGTTTTCGCCGTGGTCGGTCAGCTGGTGATCTGGTCTACCTAACTCACAGATGGGCGGAGGCAGTAGAGTCCAAGGGGAGGCATTGACCGTTAGTTTGGACATTGCGAAGGCCTTCGATCGGGTTTGGTACAAAGCGCTTCTTTCGAAGCACTCCTCCTATGGGCTTCCCGATCGAAAATTCGAATCGCAATTGTGCGATTAGATCACCAGCTTTCTTGCAGATCGGAGCATCAAAGTCGTTGTAGACGGTGAAAGCTCCGATTGCAAGCCTATTAATGCTGGTGTTCCACAAGGCTGCGTGCTATCGCCAACGCTGTTTCTTCTGCATTTCAATATGTTGCCAACCCGTAACATTTATTGCTATGCAGATGACTGCATTGGTGATACTCTGATATACCGGCCATGCCAATATTTTTCGGGAAAACGTCTCCAAGTACTGGGACAAACTTGTGTCTGCAGTCTGAGTCTGAGTCTTTGCTGAACAGAGTCTCGGATTAGGGGCGACTAAATCTAGTCCACTTTAACCCTCAGAAGACACAAGTTTGCGCGTCAACCGCTAAAAAGAAGTCGTATCTCCTCAGTTTCAAGGCACTCCTCTTGTTGCCCCAGCCAGTATCAGAATCCTCGGCGTTGACATATCGAGTGACGTGCAGTTTCGTGGTCACTTGGTAGAGAACGCCAAATTGGCCTTTAAAAAACTTGGCGTCCTCAGTAGAGCGGGAAAGTATTTCATGCCGCCACACCGCCAGCAACTTTACAAGGTGCAAGTTCGGCCGCACATGGAATAATGTTCCCATCTCTGGGCTGGAGCTCCCCTGTATCAGTTCCTTCCACTTAACCGTATCCAGCGCAGAGCAGCTCGAATCTTGGACGACCGAGTGCTTTCCGATCAGCTCGATTCACCGGCGCTGCAAAGAGATGTTGCATCTCTGCGTTTTCTTTTGCATATACCATGGGTGGTGTTCTGAGGAATTGTTCGGAATAATCCCAGCTACCAAATTTTGTGAACGCACTACGCGGCTAACGTTCCGATACCATCCACACCATCTGGATGCTTGGCGGTTCTACTACTGTAAGTTTCACAAGGAATTTTCTTCCGCGTACGACCTTTCTGTTGAATAGTTTACCACCGGTGATTTTTTCGGACCGATACGACCTGGGGACCTTCAAGAAAAGAGCTTACTCCTTTCTAAAGGCCCGGCAACGCACCTGCAATTCCCCTGGTGTTGCGGTTGATCATGTCACTTAACATCAGGTGAACCGCATGCTCGTTTGCCCTCTTCTATAAAAAGTCAATTTTGTAATGAGCCATATCCTGGGTGACGTAAAAGGCGACAGAGGGAAATGAAGCTAGCGATGGGCAGCGGCATCTTGCTGATAATAACTCAAAATAATAAAAGTCTGCGGTTGCCAATCTGCCTGTTGAGCATGAAAACTATAGCAAATATCCACGCTCTGCGAAAATCTATGTAGGTATCACTTTGGTAAGTTTTAATGAAATAAATAAAATAATGTATTAATGTGGGCAATCAAAACTTCAGAATGTAAAACCTACTTGTAATGTGAATAAATTCCAAAAGGTAGCTTTATTTTCTTTATAGACTAAGGGTGTCAAACGAGCACACAGTCCACCTGATGGTAAGTGGATACTGTGGACCATAGACGTCTACATCTATCCTCGATTAAAAATCAAAACGCAGATGCGTTGTCACCACTGAGGATTAAGATGGAATGCCTCGTTTCCAGTAAAAAGGGTCTCCGGATCTCTACATCCACCATCCGAAACACAACAGTATTAAGCTGCTATTTTACGCTGGTATTCTGTAGGAGATTGGTCCTTCCCCGGTCGAAGATAAAGATAAAGATATTTTATTTTGCAGATATGGGTACAGTACATGGAAATATAAGTAGTGAGTTCAGCCATATTTTACCAGTAGGCATGCAAAATATACAGAAATATAAACTAATCACCTAAACAGCTATAACAAAATAAAATAATAACACAAAAATAAAACATAATTCAATTTATTAACATTATACAGTCTTAATCTCAAAATGAAAAATTTTTTTCAGTCAAGAATTCTGTTACGCTATAGTATGCTTTGACCGTCAAGAAGCTACGAAGCCTTTTTTTAAATATCGATAGCGGCAATTCTTTCCAACTTTTTGGTATTTTATCATATATGACTGAAGCCATGCAGTATATACTTTTGCGCATTAGTGCTGTCTTAGCGGATTGATGACATAAAAGGGTATTGTCGCGTCTATTACGTGGAACTACTTGGTCAAGGCGTTGAAAACGTTTCGGATGCAATTTAACAAACACTGCTACTTCTAGTATGTATAAGCAAGGTAATGTCAGTATTTTATACTGTTTAAAATATAGCATGCAACTATCGGTAGTTTTGAGCTTAAACATCGCCCTTATGCATCTTTTTTGAGCCTTAAATGCTGATTCTTTTTCGGTTGAGTTACCCCAAAATATTATTCCATATCGGAGGTGGGATTCTGCTAAGCCGTAGTAAGCAGTGAGGAGTGCATCCGTGTATACTATTGAAGTCAAATTATGTAAAGCATATGCGGTTTTACTAATTTTTTTTTACATAAAGTATTAATGTGTGCTTTCCAGTTAAGATGTTTATCTATTTCGAGACCCAGGAACTTTGCAGTTTCAACTTCTTTTACAACATCATTATTATAGTGTACATTTAGGCTCCGTTGATTGAAATGGGTAATTTTTGTTTTATTTATGTTTATTTTTAAATTGTTTTCGTCCAACTAGTTTACAACTAATTTTAAGGAGTTATTAATGTCATTTTCATAGGTCTCTACACTTTTACATGGTATTGTCACTGTGGTATCATCCGCCAATAGTGTTGCTGGTTGCTCAATGCATTTAGGTAAGTCATTGATGTACAATATAAATATAAAAGGACCCAGCACACTCCCTTGTGGTACTCCAAATTTAACTTCGCGCTTTGACGATCGAAATATCTCTTCCTTCTTATTTGCTTTATTAATTTGATTAATTTCAGTTATTTGTATTCTATTCTTTAAGTAAGATTCAATTAGATTAAGAACATTGCCTCTAATGCCGTAGGCTTCAAGTTTTTCTAAAAGAGTAGCGTAATTTACATAATCAAATGCCTTTGTCATGTCGCAAAATATGCCACAGACATGTCTACGTTTATCGATATTGTTAATAATATTGTATATAAAGTCATATATGGCCATATTGATTGTCCTATGTGGTCTAAATCCTTTTTGTTCCTCACATAAAATGTTATATTTTTCAATAAATTTATATATTTTCTTATATATATATATATATATATATATATATATATATATATATATATATATATATATATATATATTTCTCAAATATTTTTGAAATTATGGGAATAAGTGAGATGGGCCGATAATATTCCATTAGTTCTCTATTTTCCTTCTTAAACAGCGGTTTTATAATTGATGTTTTTAAGGCATCTGGGTAAATACCTGCGCTAATACTTAGGTTGATTAGATGACTTAGATGTCCGCATATTTCCATTAATATGTGTTTTAATATTTTTGTAGCAATGCCATCTATCCCACGCTAATTGTATTATTTAACGACATTATTATTTTTTGAATATCTAATGGAACACTAGGCGGCATGAACAGAGATTTACTGTTGGTGTTTATTTTATAAGATTTATGTTTGTTAGTGACATCTATGTTTGACTGATTAATATCGATAAAATAGTTGTTAAATGCTTCAGCGATGCACTGAGGATTTAATAGGGGTTGATCATTTACCTTAATTTTATTAATACTGCGTGTAGGTAAGTAGTATTTTGTTCGTTTAATAATTTGCCAAGTTGTTTTAGACTTATTCTTAGATGCTTTTATTTTTTGGTTATTTTGTGCCTTTTGTGTCAATCTAATAATTTTTTTATATAACTGCGAATAATTTGAAAATAAAATTTTGTTCTTACTGTTAGGATTTAATCTTAGCTGCCACAGAAGTTTTCTTTTCTTTCGACTGCATAATTTAATTCCTTTAGACAACCACTTTGGTTTTTTTATTATGTTTACTTTAATCAATTTAATCGGAAAACATAAATCGTAAATAAGTCTAAACGTATCGATAAATTTATTATATGCTGCGTTTGGATCATCTGTATCGTATATTTCCGAAAAAGAGACATGTTTTATGTAATCTTTAAATTTCGTTACATTTTCCATATTACAATCCCTTCTAGGCGTATACCAATAGTTTATTGCATATATTTTTTGCACTGGAGAGTGCAGCAGCTGTGCTGTATGATCGTACAGCGCAAACTCGAAGACATCAGCCTTAAATGATTTATTAAAATTGTGCGCAAAATTGTCTAAACATGTTAAGCTAGCCATGCGGGTCGGTTGTTTTAATGCCAGTTTCAAGTCATATCTAATTAATAAACATTCAAATGCATTTGTGAGACTACTTTCTTTAAGAACATCTATATTAAAGTCTCCACCAACAACAATGTTTTTATATCGTGAATGCGATATTCCTTGCAAAAGAGTTTCTAGTTTATCCAGACAGTAGTTAAGATTATTCACATTTGGTACTCTATATATACACACGACAATTATATTATAATCGGTAAGCTCAATAGCACAACATTCAAATATGCCTGGAGATGATAAACTCGATATTTTAGGTAGATCCTTAAATTGAAGACCGTTTCTCACAAGAATGCATGCACCACCCCTCCCTTGCGCCTTTCTACAGTAATAAGTAGCCAGTCAATAATTCGGTACAAACAGTTGTTTCTGATACCCCTCCTTAATAAAATGTTCCATAATGCACAGTACATCTACCAGTATTTTTTTTCACATAGCTCATCTAAGCACATGGTAAGTGCGTTAGATTTTTTTATTAGGCCTGCAATATTTTGGTGTAAAATTTTAATATATTTATTACAGAAAAAAGGGTTCATTCCCGGAATCTTTAGTGCTAGAAAGTGAAAGAGGAGATGACTCATACCTCTGTTTCGTATCACGGAAGTGGTTTATATTATCTTCGTAACTTAAATCCACAAATTCATTTACCATTAGCCTTAGATTAATGAATATATTGGCCATACCGTGATTATTGAGACATCCATTTTTCTTTCAAAACATTTTATAATCGTATGACAGATACAAGTTAGAATCAAACAAATATGCGTAATTATGAGTATTTACATCCAGATATATTAGACTGTAGAAACGTTTTTATTCTTCCGTTAAATATCGCGGAATAATCGTTGAGTTTAAATGTAGGCGCGCATATTATGACATTTGTGTTTTGTATTTTTAAAAGCGTTTCCCGTATGGTAATTGTTAGATTAACATACATAGTTTGTAGTACGCCGAAAGTCCTCTTCACCAACGAAAATCACGCAATAGTCGTTCATTGTATAGTTTTTTAATTTTAGATCAATGTTATCAATAAGCTTCTTCATCCCACAATTCGGTGTCAAATAATGGCAAATTTGATAATTTGGAAACGTATCTTCTGCGATCGTTAGTATCATAGTAGATACATAGTTTGTGTTCCTTGTTATTTGTGCGAATATACGTGGTAGAGCCACACTGCAGCTATGTTTTAAAACCCTCTCAATAATGAGGGGAGGCCTGTGCCCAGCAGTGGGACATATATATTTGTTATTTAAATTATTATGTTCACTTTTTAATTACTGCGCTACTGCAATAACCGTGTAATTTTTACGTAGGTAATAACTATTATCTAATCTGTGGTAATAGTAACTTTAAGAATCTGTTAATCAAATAAATAAAAATATTTCTTGTAGAAATAGTAAAAATATAAAAGATTTTTAATTTCAGGAAATATTTATAAAATATAACATTGTATTGTTTATTCCTTGCTTAAGTTTAAAACGTCAAATCATTTGAAATAATACTAGTTTTTACGGAATTTATCGCGTATATTTAACTTTTTTACCCGACGTTTCGAGAGCTTTACAGCACCCATGGTCACGGGAAGGACTGAGATGTCAAATCATTTTCAGTCCTCGGCTACTGAGCTCGTCTCTGTGGTCTTTGTTTCTACCAACGCAGCGCACCGTCGTTTAGTAGCTGGGATTCACTTAATTTAAAGAATATATAGCAACAAAGATTTCATTTGTGAGCTTTTCAACTTTAAGTTGCCTCAAAAACGCAACAAAAAGTATCATTGTTAATGTAAACTAAATTATATATTTCTGTATAAAAATAAATAACAAAGGTACAAAAATTTTTGCATATAAATTATTACTTATTGAAAAAAACAGAACTCAACCGCTGTGCTTTTTTGTTACCACCAGTTCACACTTTTCAAGTTTAATTGATTCGGTTTCCTAATACATTTTGGCCATACATATTAAAGCGTTCTCATTTCACAGACGGTTTTCTGTGAGCCCATGGCACAATAAACGAACTATTTTAATTCTTTCGTTAAGGTGATATGGCCAATAAGATCGTTTTGGTTTTTAACGTACTCGTACGTCACTTCCGGTTTACAGTGACAAGATACATAAAATAAATTAAACATTTTTTACCGCATTAGGTTAGGTCATGTAGAAAATATACGCATAAGTTTGCATACGCTACTGGGAAACGTATTACAAAAACTTTTCTATATACCACAATGTGTTATGTAATAGTAATTCGTGGAAATTCGCTTTGCTCAGCTTATATTAATTAAGTAAAACAATTAAGTATCGAATAAGAACAATCGTCGAGCCGTTAAGGTTACATAATATCATGATAGGACATACATAAATGCAAACTTTCAAACAAATTGTATATAAATACAAATACAAACGTTCATAGACCAGAAAACATTACCCTCTTTATGAGGCATTTGGTAAAGCCACACAGAACACTGAGAACACAATATTATGTTAGCATAAAATAGCAGCATAATACTGTATTTCTTGAGTGATGATAACCAAAAACGAATAAGCAATAGTGATGCGACTTGGGTCCATTTCTACTCGAGTCATTTAGTACTTTCAATCGAGTGTCGCCAAACTGACCTAGTAACTGGAGTGGTGCTTAAGTCACTCGGCCACTTGTATCACTTGAGTGACCTTGTACAAGCAAGAAGAGGCTCAGATTATAAAATTTTTTGTATAATATATTTTATTACACAACAGTTTTACAAATTCAACATTAAGTTACAAATAAAAAATTAAATACTAATACCTGTTACAATAGACTTATAACATACACTTTTTCTATTTTGTTTTCATTTTAATACTGCGATTATTATCTTTGCTGAACGCAATCTGACAACATAAGTAATTGTAGGTAGTATAACAAGCCAACAGTACTCAACTCGTTACATGAGCACTTATAATATTTTGGAACGAGCGTCTGTTTGCTTACGTTCGTTCTATCAGGAAACTCGGAAACTTACGAGTACACGAGTATTTACAACGTGCGAGTAATGGCATGTTGAACTGACGACTCGCTTTTCACTCTAATATAAGTCGATTCAGTCGATTAAAGTTGTATTCTTTTTGCATCACTGGTAATGACGCATTCCACCTTAGTCCGAGGAATGACAAGATATCTGCATTTTTATACTTACTCGAAGATATATGTCGATGTATTTGGGTCATGGCTTTCCTTTAGCATCATCTGAAATTTATGATTTTTTGTCACCCTGACTTCCATAAAAAACACTACTGATCTTAACTACATTGTTAAAAAGTGATTCTCTTGTTGACGATGAATTTGGCACTTACTTTGGTTTGGATGGTCTATTTTTAATTTAAATATTTCTCATATTATTGTATTTTTTAAATATTATTTAATGTGTCTATATTCTAATGACAAAACAAGTTGCAGGTTTCAAGGACTACCGTGGCCTCTCCCTTCGTCGAACTATAAGCCTTTTGCTTTTCAACATAAATAATAGTGACACAAAAAAAGTAGTTTTGTATGTAATTAGAGTGACTAATATGTATTTTTAAATATTCTAAAGTAAATTCGATTCAGAATATTTCGGAGTTTTGCGCAATTTTGCACTGAAATTATGAGAGAGTCGTCTTTCGCCAGTCGAGTTGAACAATTTAACTCATTTTGAAAACGAAACCTATCACAAGTTTACTGCTGAACAAGAACCTATAAGATTGTGTAAGTGGTGAGTAAGTAGTTTAATTAAAAATAAAACTACTTACTCACCCGCATGCCACGCTTGACAAATATGGCAACAAGCTCCTATAACTACAAAATGAGAGCCAGAAATTATAGACTGCGAGGCATTCCATCTTAGCTGTAAGGGATGACAAAGCATCTATATAAAACTATCCATACTCACAAAACATTAGAAAGATACAGTTTTATTTTTCATTTCGTTTATTATGAGTACTAATAATAACTCCAATTCTATTGGTTATATATCTTTATTTCGTTCCAGAAATACAAATGTCAATATTCACTATTATTATTCTTTAGTGAAATAATATGAATCGCCCGTTTTTACGGATTGTGGTTTCAATTTGTAGCCAAAAGGCCTCTACGCATACTAACGAGCGCGGAGCACAATGCATTTCATAAAAGAAATTTAAAAATATAAAAATATTTTCAAATTTTTCCATGCTGGGTGTTTAAAAATTCTTACTTTACTAAATAATATTTTTATTGAAGATATTTCGTTGTCGTTTTTCCTGTTTCGTGTTATTAATTTGCAATTCCAATTGAAAAGGAACCAGGCTCGGGGGGTCCTCCTGATCCTGCTGCGAAGGACCAATTGAAAAGGACTCCTTTTTCGCTAGGACCAATTGAGAAGGAACCCAGCGGGCTTAAACGTTCAACTAAGAAACAGAAGGGAGGAATCGAGGCTTCTCTCGATCCAGCCTCCTATCACGCCTACGTTGGGTTCGGGAACAACGTATGTGATCTCCGCAACGGAGTAACACACAAGGGCGATAACCTCTTCCTTTTCAGAAAATAGGTTCAGGCGGGGATTACGGGTCTTCCGAAGTCGTCCCGGTCCCAACGCCTTAATTCTTCGATGTGGACTGTATAATTTTGAGGGACGAATTTCTTGGGAATAAAACAGCAATTATCTTCAAACCGTTCCGTGAGAGAGTTTTCCCTATCACTTCCCTGAACTTTTTCTTCTTATTGACTGCTGGTCTTGCACTTTTTCCTGAAGTTTCTCCGAACTTTCCCGAAACTTCCCCGAGAGTCTTGTATGCTGTCGAATCTTTTGAAGACTGAAGCTTCATTTCCCGTCTAACTGAGGTTAAGACTGTGATCGGAGAGTTTTTATGTTCTTCTGCGGCGGATCTTCATCCACACGAACTATTTCCACGAGCTTATTATTCATATCGTCCACTGCATGGCAGTCTTTGGGCACTGAAAACAGTTTTGTAACTCGAACATAAAGGTAGCACTGAATACTTTGGATTAGAGCACGAGGGGGACGGAGCGTTGAGTTCATTAAACGACACCTCTCTGACCTAAAATTTAGGTCTCTCATCAACATGAAATGTTGATGAGATCGTCACTTCATCTTATGCTACAATTCATATTAAATCAATTCAACATCTGCCTGGAGAATATTTTAATAATATAAGTGCTGACATTCAATTAGGTCAAGTGTAAAGAACATTATTCAGTGTTGAGCGTTAATTACAATATTAATTAGTGGTCTACAATTAGAAGCAAATCACATCCTATTCGCACACGCTTCTTGCGTAGGAAATAAATACTTGTTTTGTTTGTATTTGATCGCCAAATGTTGAATTTTAAGTGGCAGTGGCACGCTGCAGCTATGCTGGCTTTAAGTTTGTGCAACGTGCTCTCGCGAAATACCAGCGTGTAACAGCAGGATAGTGCTGCTGCTGTGTTTCATATGATGAGAGTAGAGAACGAGAGACCCCTTTTACAGGTAACGAGGGGGGATTACGTATATTAACTTTTATTTTTATTCGATGATAGATGCAGATGTCTATAAGCCATAGCATGCACTTACCATGAGGTGAAATATATGCCCGTTTGTGTTCCTTATTCTAGAATCATATGTTGGCAAATAATAGTCTTCTTCTTATGAAATGGTCCAAAGAATTTGTCTTATTCGTCACTCCTGGCAAGTTGATTGGCGATTCCGGTACCAGACTTGTGGCAACACTGACTCTGCTTTCCGTCACCGGTATACTCGTAGGTGTAGACCGTCTATCCAAAGCTATGAAGTATTTCCCATAGTCACCTCTTTCGATACCCACAATAGGAAATAGTGTGATGGATTTCATTACACCGCCCAATATACGAAAAATAATAATCTACCTACAAACAATATTTCTATACCTTATTTATATGTTAAATTGCAGTATTACTTAAATTATAAATAGGGTAAATACGGCGTACGGTGTACCACATCTAACAGTTCCTTTAGCCCTAAAGCTGTTTTTGTTATTTTTGGTATGATTTATCTCACACTTGGCATATTGAGTCAATCTAAAACGCATATTAGAAAACAGAGACTAGACATTATGCAATATATTTGTATAGCATGATTACTTTATCGTATGATATCAGTTAAAGCATTGTTTTGCATTACTAAATAGTCGATACTATTATTTTTCTCAAAATGGTACATTTACATTACACTTACTATTTAATCATAAATACTGATAAAAAAACCACATTCTCCTATTTACTTAACGAGGATATTGTAGCAAATAAAGAAAGAATCACATAGCGCAACTAAATAAAATATCGACAAGACATGAGAGCGGTATCAACGTCAGTTTGATATCAAGTCAGACATCACATCGCGAACGTACGGAATATTAAAGATCTTATTATTTTTCTTCCACGGCACAATAGTATTTTTTATTTAAGTTTAATAATGATTATCATTAAAATCGTAAGAACAGATTAAAACAAAAATTAAAAATTTATAAAACAATATCTTTGCAATTTTTGGGGAATTGTGACGACGCAATAATTTTGCATATTTATAAAAATGGTTGATGACAAAAGTTTTCTAAATTAGGTTGAAATTTGATAAAATACTACCATTATTATCCCGCTAGTGATTTACGCTCTGGAATTCCGCCAGATAATTGTGATTTCTTTAAATAATATTTTTTTTTTTATAAAATAAGGGTGACAAACAAGCATACATTTATATTACAATTTGAAGCGACAGTAGCCTAATGGCAGGGCGCGGACGGTCCCCCCCGAACGGGTTCCCGCCTTGTCGTGGCGGGGGTGCTTAGTAGCCGTGGCTTGGTCTCCCGCGGTGAACAAAGAGGAACCCACTTGGCTGGCCCGAGGGGAAGGGCCGGCCCGAGGTGGCCACTCCGAGTGGGCTTGGGAAGCCCACTTCGGATGTGTGCTGGTGGACTGCAGCGAGAGGGGAGTCTGCACCCTCTACCGCTGCAGCCGAGGTGGAGTCGCGGAGGAAGAGGAGTGTTGGTATGGCGATGCGCCACTCGCCCTATCCTCCGCGACTCAAACGGGGCCGCACCGTTGATGCGGTGGTGGTGGGGCTGCGGGGGAAGAGGATTGTAAGTATTGCGAGGCGCCGCTCTCCCTATCCTCCGCAGCCGAAACTTGGTTGGCGGCGGAGCCATAGACCAGATCCGCCGCTGGGGTCGGGAAGGCTAGTACTTCTAAGTGCTCGTTTTTCCTGGCCCCATGGCCTTCGCGCATCGAACGCGGGGGCGTCTGATGCGCATATTTAATTGGAGGCCGTGGAGGAAGGCGCGCCATGAGTTCTGGTGCGCCTTACCTGGGATGGAGAACGGGGAGGAATATTCCTCTCCCGAGGAGGTGCTGCGATAGGGCGGCAGGCGCTGGTAGGGCCGCGGAAGTGTGCGAAAGCGTTCCCGCGGCCCTGCCAATATGCGACGAAGGTGTAACACCATGGGGTTTTAGTCGGTGCGAGTCCGACATAACCCGTCATTGCCCCCGCGAGGCGGGTATGCGTAGGCATTTCCCCATGTAAAAAAAAAAAAAAAAAAAAAAAGGGCGCGGACGGTCAACTCAAAAAGGTCGTGGGTTCGAATCCGCCATTCGACTACTAGCTTGAACCACTCGTCACACAAGCAATTTTAGCTTAACACGAGTGGTTAAGGGTAATATTAGTAATGTTTACAGCATTGTTAATATTCTTTATATAAAAAAACAATCCACCTGATAAGTGTATTAAGTGGATTGAGATCACCACAGCATCCACTTAACATCAGTTCAATACACTTATCAGACACCTGATAAGTGTATTGAACTGATGTTAAGTGGATGCTGTGGCCCATAGACATCTATATATATCCTCGATTAGGTATCAAAATGCAGATGCGTTGCCAGCCCTGAAGACTAAGATGGAATGCCTTGTTTCCAGTTAAAAGGGTCTTCGGTTCTCTACATTCACCATACAAAACACAGCAGCATTGAGCTGGTATTCGGTGAGAGCGTGGTGCTCCCCCGTTCGAGCCGACCCATTCGTGCTACAAACACAATATAGCCGCAGCATGGCTCTACCATTTATAAATATTTATTACATGTTATTATTTCAAAGCTGGTTTGCTCATGTGGAAAGAATTAATGAGGAAAGAGTGACTATTGGCGCGACTACTAACGCCGCCTAGCGACGCACCGGAACACCAAACTTTATCTACGAATCAGAGCTCGTCATTGTTGGCAACCAATCACAGCACGTCGTGCAATTAGTTATAAGATCTGTCTGTTTAAATTTTGATTATTACCTGATACACACTGTTAGCAATAAGACGACTTAAATATAACCAACAAACGTTCAATAAATCAATCATTGAAGAGCACCTGCCTCCCGTTCCTGTACATAAAGTGGTCCTATCGAGCCGAATAAGGAGTTCAAGCTTGGAATCTCCGAAGATTCGTCGCATCAAAATACGAAGAGGAGATTCACGTATCGAGCGAAGAGCTGCAACGTTAAGGCATCGACAGACAGGAGTGGCAGGTTTGAACTTCCCGTCCGTTTCCCCATCTAATCCCTCGATAGGTGTTGATTTCGTGCTGATATTCCATTTCCAGTGCTCAAGTGGCGGTACCTACCTGTGCAACGGCACCCACCTTGGTTCACACGCATCTACCAATTGGCAACTGTAAGTACTCTTGATTTCCTTAAATCCCAAAATGAGTGAGCCCAAATTGTCAGATTTAATTAAAAAAAGAGGAGTTTTAAAAGGTCGATTAACTCTGTTTGAAAATTATGTTAAAAAGTGCACTTTACCCTTGACTGAACAACAGTCATTAGAATTAAATTTACATGTCGAGAGTACTTCGAGTTTGATAGAGATATATAGTGAAATACAGACTAAAATTGAAGAAGAGGTAGCGGAAGATCTCGATCTTGTAAAACAGCTGGAAGAGAGAGATCGTTTCGAAAATCAATTTTATTGTGCTGTAGCCTCTGCAAAACTTTTATTGAGAAAGGAAGTAGCTGAAAAGTCTAGTATTTCAACATGTAAGCCGATAGGCATAAAGTTACCCGATATTAAAATACCTTCCTTTGACGGTTCATACGATTGCTGGCTAGAGTTTAAAAATTCTTACGTTAGTATGATTCATGATCGCGATGATTTAGGTCCCGTTCAAAAATTTCATTATTTAAAATCGTCATTGTCCGGTACCGCGGCACACGTCATAGGTGCATTAGAATTTACGGCTCACAGCTACTCTCACGCATGGGAGCTATTAGAGAATAGATTTAATAATCCGCGACTATTAGTTCATAATCATGTAAAGGCATTATTTAAAATTAAATAAAGAGTCCGCTTCCCAGATTAGGAACTTAATAGATATTGTTTTGAGAAATTTGTGTGCCCTTAAAACGTTAGGTGAACCAACAGATTCATGGGACACTTTAATCATTTACATGGTCGTTTCCAAATAAGATCAGGCCACTGAACGCGAATGGGAAAATTTTCAAGGTACAGCTAGTTCGTTAATTTAATCAAGGTCAGCTTTGAAACTGGATGACTTACTTAAATTTCTTAAGGACCGCGCCGACGTTTTAGAAATGATAAAAGTGAACCATAACAAATCCCACGAGAACAAAGGCGGCGAACAAACGCGCTCTAAGAAACAATATACACATACTCATATTGCTACGAAAGTTACTAACAATAACAATAAGGGTAATACGAAACTAAAACAAAGCCGCGTGTGTGTGATGTGTCATGGTAATCACGCGATTTATTCTTGTTCAAGGTTTCTTAATTCGTCTATCCAAGAGAGGAATAAGATAGTTAAAACGCATCAGCTGTGCATCAATTGTTTACGCGCAACCCACCCACTTGACGAATGCAAGTTTGGGCCATGTAGGTTCTGTGATAAAAGGCACAACAGTTTGCTTCACATTGATGGGCAGGTAGACGGCGCATCACAGGTGAGCGGGTGGAGTGCATCAGTACAGCCGATCACCGCTAACGTCTCCACTGTCTCGTCATCATTACACGTTACGGCTAACCATTCAGAATCGCAAAACAGTAATCAGGAATATTCGTTATTACCCAACGTTTTGCTGTCCAAAGCGTTAGTGGACATAGCAGATTGTAATAACAAATATCACACTGTACGCATTCTGCTTGATAATGGTAGTCAACATTGTTTCATAAAAAAATCGTTATGTGAAATATTAAATGCACCGTTAATACAGTCCACTTATCACGTTGCTGGGGTAGGTCAAACGATTTCGCAGTCCACCCACATTTGTAAAATAAAATTACGTTCAAGGTTAAATTCGTTTTTTATGAACATTGATTGTTTAGTGTTGCCGTGCATTACAAATCAATTACCCACATTTAGTGTCGATGTAAATAATATGAGTTTACCTGATAATATTAAACTTGCGGATCCGAACTTTCACTCACCGTCAGACATCGATATACTGATAGGCGCGGATAAGTTCTGGGAATTATTGTGTTATGGCAAAATTAAGTTGAATAAAGGACCTTATTTACAAAATACAAAATTGGGTTGAATAATGTCGGGACCTTTACATAATAACCCACTTACCGTTAAGAGTGTGCAATGTAATTTCTCCCAAACAATTGACACACAGTTGAAATTGTTTTGGGAACTCGAAGAGATAAACAATAACGTTAATAAAAACATCCTTAGTGCTGACGAACGTGCGTGCGAAGACATTTTTGTCAAAACGACAAAACGTATGGAAGATGGTAGGTTTTCCGTACGCATTCCTTTAAAGGAATCAGCTGATGTGCTCGGAGACAGTTACACAGCGGCTGAAAAACGTTTGTTGTCGTTAGAACGAAAATTCGCTCGTTCGCCACAATTTAGGGAAAAATACGTAGATTTTATGGGGGAATATGAAAGGCTCGGTCATATGAGTTGCGTTGAAACTTATGAGTCACCCCACTATTTTTGCCGCATCACGGCGTTATTAATGAACATAGCAGTACGACTAAACTGCGCACTGTTTTCGATGCAAGCGCAGCGACGTCGTCCGGTAAGTCGTTGAACGATATTCAACATACTGGTCCACCACTTCAGAATGCCATTTTCAGCATTTTATTACGCTTTAGGCAATATAAATACGTGGGTTGTGCGGACGTTAAGAAAATGTTTCGTAATTTTCTTGTACAACCAGATCAACGAGATTTACAATTGATATTATGGCGTAAACTTCCGTCGGACCCAATATGTGTATATCGCCTAAACAACGTGACGTATGGCACCGCGTCTGCGCCATAACTTAGTATGAGATGTTAACGTCAGCTTGCGCTGGAATGTAAGGATCAGCAGATTGCGAGAGTAATCCGAGAGGATTTTTTCGTTGATGATGTCATCCTGGGTGACAATGATTTAAATAGCTTACTCGATACCTGAGAGAAGTTACGAAATACTTTAAACTCGGCTTGTTTACCGTTGCGTAAGTGGTTGTTTAACGTTGATATCAGTGACCACGACATATCTAAAGACTTGTCATTAGGCGAACATTGCCAAACTAAGACTTTAGGAGTGGGTTGGTATAATAAAAGTGATGAACTTCATTTTACCACACGAGTAGTTATACCGAATCTACTAAATAAACGTACAATGTTGTCGATAATCGCACAAATATACGATCCTCTAGGAATTTTAACACCGGCTGTCGTAGTAGCTAAAATATTGATGCAAAAAGTGTGGTTGTGCAAGATAAATTGGGATGATCCCGTTCCCAGTGATGTTGCTTTATCCTGGGAAAAATTTGTTGACACACTTCTATATTTGCATAACCTACGTATTCCACGTCATGTTATGAGCGCACACACACAGTTTATAGAATTACACGTATTCACGGACGCGTCGCAGAGTGCGTATGGTGCATGCGCATATGTTCGCACCTACTCTGATGACTCATCGGTGACTATTAGATTATTGTGTGCAAAGAGTAAAGTTGCACCAATTAAACCAGTCAGCATACCCTGACTAGAACTGTGCGGGGCTTTAATAGGCGCAAGATTATATTATTTAGATATTATCCAGTCATTGCGTGTTAATTTTCACAAAATTTACTTTTGTCTATATTTTCTATATTTTCTGACAGACTCAACTATTGTCCTTGGATGGCTACGTATGTCACCACATTCGTTAAAAATATTCGTTCAAAATAGAATAGTGTAGATTAATGAAATAACAAGTAATGCGTTATGGTTACATGTAGGAACCAAAAATAACCCAGCGGATCTGGTCTCGCGCGGTCTTAGTCTTGATGTACTCATTGACAGTAATCTGTGGTGGAGCGGACCTGAGTTCTTAAAAAAATTCTGAGTCGGCATGGTCACAGCAATCTTCGACTACACACTCCGACTTACCAGAACTAAAATCACAAATGACAACGGTTATGGTTTGTGATGTAACAAAGAATAAAATTATTAATTTTGAAAGGTTTCGTTCTTATCAGCGTATCGTGCGCGCCGGCGCTTACCTGTTGCGATACATACATAACTTACGCACACCAAAGAAAGACACACGTACACAGGGGCCGTTATCAGTAGATGAATTGAATGACTCATTACAGTCGTTAGCACGTCTTGCTCAACGCGAATCGTTTCCGATGGAATATGATAAGTTAAAACGTAACTTACCTTTAAAAACTTCAGGTTCGATTTCCAGGCTTAATATATTTTTAGATGAAAGGGATATAATTAGAGTAGGTGGCCGTCTTAGTAACTCACCTGACTTTAATTACGACAAGAAGCACCCGATACTTTTATCAAGTAAACACAACTTCACACAATTGTTGTTTCAACATCAACTCAAAGAGCTTCTTCATGCTGGTCGCCAGCTGCTATTGGCCACCGTGCGTGAGAATTGGTGGCCGTTAGGGGGTAGAAACCTAGCTAGAAAGGTTGTCCACCAATGTGTCCTCTGCACTCGAATGAAAGGTAAAACCCTAACGCCAATCATGGGCCACCTTCCGTCTGAACGAATAGAACCTGGTTTCCCATTCATTGGATGTGGAGTGGATTATGCGGGTCCCATAAACGTACTGAATCGCAAATGAAGGGGAGCTAAATTGGAAAAGGGTTATATTTGCATATTCGTTTGTTTTGTTACCCGGGCCATTCATCTAGAAGTTGTCAGTATGTTAGCTGCTCAAGAATTTATATTAGCACTTAAAAGATTTATCTCACGACGAGGTAAACCGGCTCAAATTTTCTCAGATAACGGTAGAACTTTCATTGGAGCCATGAAAGAGATTAACAAAATGTTAGAGCGAAATTCAAAGCAAATAATTGATAAATTATCAACTGACAATATTGAATTTAAATTTATTCCCCCTTATGCTCCTCATTTTGGGGGATTGTGGTAAGCAGGAGTAAAATCCTGTAAGTTCCACCTTAAGCATGTCGTGGGTACCGCTAACTTGACGTACGAGAAGTTCAGCACTGTGTTGGCACAGATTGAAGCAGTCCTAAACTCCCGTCCTATAAGTCCTATATCCTCAGATCCACATGATCTTCACCCACTAAGCCCAGCTCATTTCCTCATTTCTATCGGCCGACCACTCACTGCACCAGCCTGCAGAGATCTCACCGAAGCACGGACTCACAGCTTGACATGGTTTCAAAGAGTGGAACAAATAAAACAGCACTTCTGGAAACGCTGGTCACAAGAGTATGTTGCTGAACTTCAGGCAAGAACGAAGTGGAAGGCGAACAGTCAAGACATAGCATTAAACACGCTTGTCGTTATTAAGAAGGACAATTTACCACCCCTTAAATGGCGTATGGGCAGAGTTACCCATATTTTCCCCGGAAAGGATGGCGTGTCGCGTGTCGCCACCATCCAAACTGCTATGGGTCCCGTACAACGAGCATTCTCGAAAATCTGCCCTCTGCCTGTATCATCAGCAGAGGACGACAACATGAATGCAGCCTGCGGCATCTCCAATCAAGCGACAACGTAGATACATCATTGGAAGCTGGAGCTTCCAAGGCGGCCGGCATGTTGGCGTGACTACTAACGCCGCCTAGCGACGCACCGGAACACCAAACTTTATCTACGAATCAGAGCTCGTCATTGTTGGCAACCAATCACAGCACGTCGTGCAATTAGTTATAAGATCTGTCTGTTTAAATTTTGATTATTACCTGATACACACTGTTAGCAATAAGACGACTTAAATATAACCAACAAACGTTCAATAAATCAATCATTGAAGAGCACCTGCCTCCCGTTCCTGTACAGTGACAAAGAAAGTTTATGTTGCAGAAGTGAATGGCAGAGTCGGAAAGGGACGTCCTAGGCGGAAGTTTGTCGACCAAATTGGCGATATACTAAAAATGGGCCAAATTAGGAGTACCCTTAACCGACGAGCATGCATGCGTAGGTATATGGATGTGGAGGAGGCGAGAGAGTTGTGTCAGGATCGTGCTAAATGGAAGTCTGTAGTCTCTGCCTACCCCTCTGGGTGACAAGCGTGAGTGTTTATGTTATATGTTATGTTATATTTCAAAGCTAAAAAAAAAACAACGTGTAGGTATTTGTGCAATCCTTTACTGTGCAGTATAATCTAAGTTTTCTAAGTGTTGCATTACACGTTAAGCACTTCTGGTATGAATTAGCCCAGTCTTTAAGATTATAATGTGTGTAACCAACAGCCTCGTTGGTCTAGTTGTTGGAAGTGTGATTGCTGATCATGAGATCCTGGACTCGAGTTCAGGCTCGATCCCAAATCAACTATACCTTTTTTGTCATGAAATTCTCTGTAGCAGTACATAGTCAGGAAGCGGTGGTTGTGGCGGTATTTCAACCTCATGCCTCGGAAAGCACGTGAAGCCGTAGTTCTGCGCTAAACCGTATCTATGCCGGAGCGCAGTTTGAACAGGATTTCCATTCCATCGGAACATGAGAGTACCTGTACTATAATCCTTTCCTGCAGAGAATTGCTAGACTATCTAAAAATAGTAGAGACTTGGCCGTGATCGAAATTCAGTCTGTATGACATTAACCTCTCAAACCCCAAGTAGTCAGATCCAACCAAGGCAATATTGTGTAACCTCATCATCATCATCATCAGTACAGCCCATCACAACTCCACTGCTGAACGTAGGCCCCCTCTAAGTTATGCCTCAAAGCACGATCCTGAGCCAATTGTATCCATCGATTTCCTACATCTCTCACCAGGTATTTACTTTTTAATGGGGGGTATCATTTAATAAATAATACCTATTATACAGTTTTAGGACTAAGTTAAATCTTGGTATACTATAACATTCATAAAAATAAACATAAATAAAACAGCAGTCTTGTTGGCTACGTATGTGAGGGAATATATTTCACACCTACTCTCGATTTGGTCGTTAAGATATAAAGAAGGCAAACGTGACGTTATCTTTCATTCTTTATTACGGTTATGAAACATCACGTAGAGGCACTCACCTATTTTATTACCTTTATTACAAACAATAATGAGATGTAAGACAAATGTCCAACTCATGGTGGCTTTTTTATATTTCTTTGGTTATGAACATAGTCGTATTATTTGCTACGGTAGAATTTGTTTTTTATAGTTTATAACTTTGTCTCTATTTATGATAACAGTAAGGACCTCAACGCTTTGTGTAAGTCTTATTAAAGCGCGAAAAGCGAATATTTTTGCTGCGCAGAACTCATTTTGCGTGAGAAAAACGCAAGTGGCAACCACTTGCGTTTTTCTCACAACACGTGCCGTCTTTGTACTGCTGCAATACCGCACCCAAAGCTATATCCGAGGCGTCAGTAACAAGAGCGAGCTTGGAACGTGTGTCAGGGTGAGCTAGTAAAGCTGCTTCAGATAGGCTTAGTTTACAATCATCAAAAGCCTTACTAGCGCCTCCTGTTAAATTTATTGGTTGTGAACCTTTTGTGGCTCCTGCAAGCAATGCATTTAAGGGAGCTTGAATGCGCGCAGCATTAGGCAAAAATCGCCGGTAGAAATTTATCATGCCCAGAAATCTTCTGAGCTGGCGAACGTTTTTGGGCGAAGGAAAATCTTTAATCACCTGAACTTTCTCCTGGAGAGGCTTAATACCATTGGCGGAAATTTTATAACCCAAAAATGTTACTTCAGACGCACCGAAAACACATTTAGAGGTGTTGATCAACATCCCATATTCCTTCAATCGGTTAAATATCTGGCGTAAATGCTCCTCGTGCCCTGACTCGCTCCTCGAGAATATTAAAAAGTCATCCAGGTATCAGTTACAAAAATCTAAACCACGCGTGACCTCATCCACGAACCTTTGGAAGGTTTGACTTCCATTACGCAAACCGTAATTCATATACTTAAATTCGTATAAACCAAATGGTGTAGTAATCGCGGTTTTAGGTATGTCTAATTCACTGACAGGTATCTGATTATAGGCCTTAACAAGGTCTAAGGTAGTAAATATGTTACATCCAGCGATGCTGTGAGTAAAGTCATGGATGTGCCTTATGGGATACCTATCAGGAATAGTCCTAGCATTAAGCAACCTATAATCGCCACAGGGTCGCCAGCCATTCACTTTTTTGGGAACTAAATGTAAGGGAAAGGCCCATGAACTCTCTGATGGTCTGACGATACCGCTAGCAAGCATTGTCTCGAATTCTTGTTTCGCGATTTTTAATTTATCCGGGGCAAGACGTCTGGGAGAGCATGAAATAGGAGGACATGGTGTAGTGCGAATGTGATGCACGGTGTTATGTGGAATGTTACGTTGCGTCCCAGCCGGACGTGTTATTTCTGGAAAATTGGCTAGAATATCATGGTACCTCGTGTCACCAGTCGCAACCTTAACGGACGAAACAGCATCTAAATTTTTAACATACAAATCATTGACAGAAACAGTTGTGGTATTATCTACAAGGCGGTGATTACGACAATCTACAATTAAATTATAAAAAGAGAGAAAGTCTACACCAATAATAGCCTTTGTTATATCGGCAACTACAAAACGCCATTTAAAGTCTCTACGAAGGCCAAGATCAAGAATAAGGTGTACATAACCATACGTGTTGATGACACTCCCGTTGGCTGCGCAGAGTTGGTAGGTGGTCTTCGTACGCCGCTCAGGAAGCCATGCACGAGGGAAAACACAGAGGTCGCTACCCGTGTCGACCAGGAACTGCATTTTCGATCTTCGGTCCGTGACAAAGAGACGACCAGTGGAACTTGGGCAATCATCAGTCGCCATTAACGACTGCCCTTCATGTTTTCCGCCTGGAAATCACATGGGCGAACACAACTTTTGGCGTTGACACCGAATTTCGCATGGAACCAACATTTAGGATGCCTTCGATAGGAAGATGCTGATCGGGTTGATGATGAACGTCTGCGACGCTCATGATATTTCGTGCGAGAGCGAGATCTCCGATGAAGGCTTGTTGTTAGGTTTTCCACTTGCTTTCTTAACTCTGCAATTTCTTTGGCGATCAAATCCATCGTGGAACCAGGAGTTGGAGGTGCACAGTAACTGGTGGTAGCTACTTGAGGCGAAGATATAGCAATGTCCTGGATTCTGTCCGCTAAATCTGCTAATATCTCGAGCGAGGCGGTCGGTTGCGCTGCCAGAACTGTCTGGATGTTTGCTGGCAGTCTACTCGTCCAAATTGTCCTCACGAATTCATCCGGAACGCTAGGACCCGCTAGACTTTGCAGTTGCCGGAGAAATTGTGACGGTTTCCTGTCACCGAGCTCTTCATACATGAGCAATTGCTTAACCTTCCTTTCATGAGACGCACTCAGTCTTTTAATAAGCTCTGACTTAAGCTTTTCGTATTTGTCACTGGCACAATCACAATAATGTCTTTTACTTCCTTAGATACCTGATGTTCTAATTGACCAATGACATAATTGAATTTAGTAGAATCATTAGTTATACCTGAAATCGCGAATTGTCCTTCTACCTGAGCAAACCAAATCTCCGGTTCTTCTGGCCAAAATGGCGGAACACGAACTCCAACTTTGCAAATGTCGGAAGGCCCGACAGACATGTGCTCACCACTGTGCTCGCGTTGTTTAGCCATTATAGTATTAAATACGTATTCAGCTCGGGGTCACCAGTTTAGCGAGATAAATAGTCTATACAGATAATTCCACAACACTGACAGTTAAAATGTTTACTTGTGTGTATTACAAGCAGGAGATACACAATTTAGCACAAACAAGCAGAAGATATACAAGCCAAGATGAAAGAGTTTATAATAAAAATACAGTCTAGAAAAAGCACAATCAATATTAATCGTAATACTTAAAGTCTATGGCGAGAACAAAGGATTAGCATTAGCGAGCAACATGCGTTCCGCGTCGTATCGGTAGAACGACTGGTGAACGCGGTGCGCGGACGCAGGCGATCCTTTTGCCAGCTGTGTCAACGGAATTCCGGGCGGCGCGTTCAACGCCCGGCTGCATTGTGTTGAGAGTATATAGTGGTGTAATATATAGTCGTGTAGAAGTATTGTATATGTTGGGTGTGAGAGAGTATGTATGTATGTATCTGTGTGGCATATGTGTGTGTGTATAATGTAGGAAAGTAGCCTACATGTGTAAAACAAGCGAAAGGGGTGTGTTAGAATCGTGCCAAATAGAAGTCGGAATTCTCTGCCCAATCTTTTTGAATGACAGGCATTAGAATAAATGTTTGATACACAATCAATATATACGTATGTATTAAATTACGTACGTATTCCCGTGTAGTGGCAGTGTAAGAAAGTCCACTTTCCCATATCCTCACGTAGGCGACAGAGGGGAAGTGAAACAGGAGATGGGCAGTAGCATCATTCTGGTAACAACTCAAATAATAAAAACTGCAATTGCCGATGCACCTGCCAAGCGTAGTAACTATGGTGAAATCTCTCTCGTCTTCCTATGAGGTAACCTATGGGAGAGGTCTATGTTCAACAGTGGACTTTAATACGCTGTAATGGTAATAGTACGTATTAAAAAGTATACTATGCTATAAATACCACAGCAATAAATACCAAACAAATTAATCCTAACAACTAATAATACATGAATTTTACAGTAATTCCACAACTTACCTACTGTGACACAATACATGATATTATATCTGGCTAATCGTATTTTTTGCACTCTAGCGCAGGTTCCCATGACTGCCACCAGTGCGGCGCCACTTACAAATGAGGTGTAATATTGGACAGATGTCATAGCGTGGAAGTTAATTTATACGAAAAATTTAATGTTTAATATTTCTCAGTGTACTATTAGTTATGTTTCATATTTATTTGATTAAAACAAATGAAACAAACCACAGATATTCATAAAACTAAAAAAAAATCGTAAAAAAGCAAAAAAATTAAAAAGAAAGTCACTCAGGCATTGTTTTGTGTATTAATTTTATAATTAGTAATCCAGAAACTGATAAACTTTCATTTCAAACAAACTTCATCTCACTGTCAACTAGCGACATCTCGTGGTGATTATTAGCCGTCATTGGCGGTTGACTGTGTTTTGTTTGTTATACTTACCCTTAAGCGCCTGTGATAATAATAATAATAATATTTTTAAATTACCGTTTGTGTTTTATACCACATAATTTTTTATGCACAAAGAAGAGGACTTTACATTCTTAATTTTAACGCTTGTCGCTATTTCATGCTTAGTATGCTATATGTTTCTCAGTAAGCGAGTATATACTCTTTTGGGAAATAAAGTTTTTCAACCTAATATTGTCCGAAAGTTTTAATTCAATTTCAATTATTTCTCCTGCTTTCTATCAATCTGCTATGCTGACCTGAATCAGAGTCAATTAACATAAATATATTTTGTAAAATTTATCAATTTCTATGAAAAACAAACAAACATAAATCATACTGGTATCCGTAGAATACACCATGGCCGCGCTGTCGTCGCGCCACAACCGTAAACAAATTAATATCCAAATCGTGCGGGAGATGTCCCTTTTCCTACCACGGCCAAAGTGTTGGCCTCTACGTGATTCTGTTCCTAGTGGCTTATACTCATATATCAACATCATGCTTAGTATTATTTGTTGACTCATGTTGAATGCATCTTTTAGTTTCTTTACCTTCTCAGTATAACCGGGTTGTTGATGAGTATTTCGGAACTTTCGTCCCTGTGAGAATTTAAAGTAGTAGATGATAAATGAACGCCTGCACCCAAGCCGGAGAAGGCAAGTGGGTGCATTTTTTTAAAATTAAAGAAACATTATTAAATATTAAACAACCATTAAATTATTCAAAGCGCAAAAAAATTCGTGTGGATCTTTTTTCCTCAAGGAAATAACTAGATATAACGTATGTTAATTATCATGTTATGTCATAAAAGTAAAATAAAAATGTGTATATAATACTTTGCAAAATACATTTAAATTAAATTAAAATAATAAAAATGCGAAACTATCAGGCAACCTAAAAAAGGCTACCTAATTAATTGTTTATTGAATTGTTGATTTTTTTCAATTCTATTAATATTCAGCACAGTGTTCGTTCAAAAGTTTAAAATATCGTACAATAGTGAAACAATTTAGCAAATGCCATATGAATATACATTTATTCTTAAAAACGTAATGAACAATATTATTTTCTTTTGTAATTTTGTTTCTCTCTTGAAGATGTATATATCTTATCAGTGAGGAAAATATTTTATTCCCCCATATTGATAACAATGTTGTACTTTCCAAAGATAATCTTAATTAATTATGAAGTGGCAACAACCAGGCGCAACAAGAGCTTCAAGAGATAAAATTCAAAACAAAACACTTTGCTTTGAATACGTGGTTTAAATAAAAATATGATAACTTCATGGAGATGCATGATGTGAAAGAAACGAAATAAGTTTGTCAGGATCATACCAAATGAAAGTCTGTGGTCACTACCTACCATTCAGGGTTACTTAGTAGGCCTTAACTCTTTAAATATACCAATAAAATAGTTAAAAATCTCTGGTTGGTTCATATCGAGCGCACAATTCATTCACTCGTCGCTTTCTAGGTTTTCTTCAGGTCTCCGTCCTCTCAGATATTTTAATCTCGGAAATAGGTATCATAAGTGCCTTCTCTCAGGTATTTCTAACCTCATCAGGATCATCACAATGACCAAATTACGTGGCATGACGTTATCTTGGTGAAACATAACGGTCTTTCGACCGTTATATCGACCCTTTAATGAGTCCACTAGTTATTTTCTTATCTATAAATATAGTTACAATAATCGTTACAGTTTTAATTAATTTAAATTTCGATAATATAGGAAAGCTAATAGTTAAGAACTAACAATAATCAAAGATATATATATATATATATATATATATATATATATATATATATATATATATATATAAATTTTATATATTAATTTAATTAAAAATAAATACACTTAACCATAGCTATACATAAAAAGAGAAAAATAAAAAATATAAAATATTAGTATTATATATAATTAGTGTATTAATATAATACCGTAGAAACTGATCAACTTTTAATTAAAACCAAATTATCAATTAAATGACATTGTGTAACAAAAATTTTCACCTCAGCGTAAACTAGCGACATCTGGTGAGCGTAAGATTATTAGCCCTCATTACTGAGCAGTTAGTTAGAATGGGTGAAAATACATTTAAAAACACATGACGGTTCAAACATTCATAATTTAAAATATTTGATATTTTCTTGACTAATTTGAAATACGATGCTTGGATATCGAAGCTATATTCAAACTCATTCTGGTTGCACAAGAATTACATAATATGTCGAATCATATGTTCGCTAACGAAGCGACGTTGTACGTAATCAGAGCGAGTAGCAACACTGAGGCTAAGCAAATAACGTTTTGCTTCGTTGTTTGTACATGTGTAACTCATTCAGCAGTAGAATGGAATATTTGTCTTTTTATCCAATTAAGATGTGTCTTCATGGCAAGAGCGAATAGCCTTTTGTTAAGAAGTATATACCATTTTCGGTATCTCTACCACTTACCATCAGGAGGGCACAACCCCACCTGATGGTAAGTGCCTTTTCAACTTTTCTAAACCAATGATTGACTACTAAGTCAAGCACTGGTTTTAAAAAGTTAAAAAAATGAATAAACGATTTACGAGCGACTTAACAAGCTTAAGTCTCCTTTTCTTCGTTAGACCAGAAAGAGTAACGTTGTGCCGGACTGTTAGCTGGTTTACCATTTTATTCTTAAAATTCTTTGTATGAGAGAGCGTACATGTGTGTTCGAGAGTGTGTCTGTGTTGTGTAGGCGTGTGGAAAAACTAGGCATGTACGTGCGCACGTGCGACGTTAACTAATTAATGTTCTCCAGACTGAAGTTTGGTAGTGGCGGTCAGTCTTAAAGGAGACTAGCCTGCGACGCAGGGCAGGATTATAGTGCCTAAGCGTATACGCTAGCACAGGTACACTCTCTGGGGTGAATGACCCCAATACCATCCCTGCATACCAACCAGCCAAATACCAGCCTTTTCGCCTTTCACCTTCATAAATAAAGTTCTAGTGGCCTTATCTAAAAATATTGTCAACTAAGAAATTCTTCATCATAAGAAGAAAGTGTATTTCAAACATTACCACACAGTTATAAATCTATTAGTGTTAAATTTAATATCAAAACACGTAGCCAACGGAAAACGCTCACTTTCCAAATTTTTTGGCAAGTTATGCTCTCGATAAAATTAGGCTTATTTTATATCACCTCGTCTTTAAACTTTGTGAGTTGCATGAATATGACTAAAGACATAATCATCCAGTTATCTTCGAATAAATTTATGAGTTTTTATTTTTATTTTAATGGATATTAATGGGTCTCTAATTATATATACCTACGATATAAATGGAGTGCATAATATCAGCCGTCAGTCGGTTATTTGATTTAAGGTACCAAATAAGAAGTACTAAATTTCAGCCACGTAATGTAAATCTAGGTTGTCATAAACTGAAATAAGTATGCCATCAAAAACATTACTTGTAAAAAAACTAAGTCTCGCAACTCAATTCTTCTACCGTAAAAAGTTGTGAGATCCATGTAATACCAAGCCGTTTAATTTATTCAGTCCACACTTGAGGATCCTTCTGCTTTAAGTTATTACGTAATTAGCTAACCTAACAATATTTTATAGTGACCATATCAATATTAAAAATCTTTTATTTTTTAAATATGTAGATTGACTTGGCCATCGCATTAAAACATGTCACAATAATCTGTGCAAGTTTAGGGGGTAATCTGTGCAAGTAATGCATATTATATTAAATTAGATTGCTTAGTGCGCATTAAAGACACAAAAGGATGACATTCGACACAGGGTGTCAGAAGGTCGACAAGACACAGGTTACCTCCATTATTGAAAGTGTTCTTGAAATCATATAAGTGTAAATGAATATTCATTACATTTTTCGACCAATAACCTATCGATTAAACCGAGATTTAAAAAATATTGTGTTCTTATTAAAATGATACAAATTTTTAAATTTGAAATTGGCACTAAAAGGCTGGTAAAAGACCACTTTCCACTATCCACTATCTCTCTTAGTCCGATGGGACGGTATACCGTTTGACCCGACTGGAGAGATATCAGGCGCAGGACCAACGACTTTACGTGCATACCGAGGCACGGGGCTGAAACACCGCTAACTTCGTGACTCCAAGCTTCTACTGAGATACCGCTAGCTTCCCGACTCCGGGCTGCTACAGAGACACCGCTAACTTCCTGACTCCGGGCTGCTACTGCGACACTGCTAACTTCCTGACTCCGGCTGCTACAGAGACACCTTTAACTTCCTAACTTCGGGCTGCTACTGAGACACCGCTAACTTGTTGACTCCGGGCTGCTACTGAGACAGCAAGAACAACTGAGACTAATGATAAAGAATTAATTAAGAAAATATTTTTATTAATTAATTCTTTATCATTAGGAGGGTTACTAGGGGGGTATTTAGGTTTTAGGATTTTTCCCTAAATGAATTATTATATATATTCTTATTATGAATAAATTATTTATTATTTGATTTATTTTTATTATAATAAGATTAATTATGTTATTTTTTATATTCAAATTATATATTTATCTATTATATTTAATTATTTAAAAATAAAATGATTTAAAATTTTTATGAAATGTGTGCAGTTGACATGCGGTAAAAGTGAAACCAGAAAACTGAGCTTCAAGAGAATGAAAACGAAACGAATGCATTATATCAGGAGTAGGATATTTCAATCATTATATTCTATCTCAGTTTAAACACATTTTATATGTATTCTATCTCATTCTCTCGCTGGCTAAGTACTATAAATGTATGTTTGTCTCTTTTTAGTGTCACTTTTTCGTTTCCTCGAGTTTCTAATCACAACGATTCTAACGAGGTTTTCACTACATTTATTATTTAATATTTAAAAAAAAAGAAAGAAGACAGTTGTCGAATGGCGGATTCCAACCCACACCTTTTGAGCTCGCGGTCTACACTGGTCTACACAGTAGTTCTTTCTCATTCTCTCGCAGAATAAGTAATGTATATGTTTGTCTTTTTTTTTATTTATTTATTCTTTATTGCATCCTTAACAAAAGAATACAAAGGGCGGACTTAATGCCTTGAGGCATTCTCTACCAGTCAACCCATGGAGTGGTGAGAATTTGACGTAGGTGTGGCTCAATCGCAACGATTATAAATAAGTTTTCACATCAAAATAAGTTATTTTTAGTTCGGGAATTTGACAGCAAGAGATGATAAATGAATTTTTTTTGGTATGTGATACAGACGGCTATTCGTTAATTTACAAACGTTCATTGAAAACACGCTAGCAACATTCCAAGCAGTTTTCACCGACAAACCTTGGAAATGTTTAATGAAAATTCCCCAGTGAAAGTTTCCAGTGAAACCTACGCTAATGTTGAAATAGGCAACTCATTAAGCAATGAACACAAGAAGTAACTTCGTCGCGAGTGACGAGGTTACTTCTTGTGTACCTCTCGTAGTTCTGGCAGCTTTCGAATTCATTATTCATTGGTTAGAAGAACTGGTAAGAAAGTGTTGTGAGGAATTAATAACTATTAAAATAGGAAATAAAATATAATCAATAAAGGATCAAAATGCGAATGCGTTGTCACTTCTGAGGTAAAGATTAAATGTCTCCGGTTCTCTACACTCACCAGACCAAACACATCATCATTAAGCTGCTATTTCATGCCAGTATTTTGGAAGTGTGGCGTGTAATTAATAAGCGGTAATCTAGTCGCTTAAATAAAATTGTACTGCTTATTACACACTAATAGTAAAATTGTAATAATGCGAATATATTAGCTAGTCCCGTAGACACGTTATACTATTTGTATCGCATGATTAGTCCTATCTAAGAGATACTAAAAGACCAATAAAAACTCGCGTAAAAAACACGTAGCTGATGTTAGGAATTGACCCTACGGTAAGTCTGCAGTTTGTAAAAATGTACAGGATCGTCACTACTCAGATTTGATAGACCACAAATCCTTGCAAAAAACACCACTTCCTTCCAAGGTTGATCCACAAGTAATTAAATCAAAAAACATTATAATTTCAATAGAAAAGACGGCTGTGTGCTACCATCTGCTTGAGGTCCTATATTTAATCAAATTAAATCCCAACTCAAGCATACAACTGCAAGACTTCTTGACACTATAACACTACGTAGATCGGACCAAAAATTTGAATCTGAAGGAAGCCATGGTTAACTATGATATCGGGACATCGAACACCTCAGACCCCCCGTGACCATGGGTGCTGTAAAGTACTCGAAACGTCTGGAATATAAAACAAGTTAATAGTAGTTTACTTTAAAGTTTAAATTAATGAAGTTGTGTGTAATGGAACATTACAGTTTCTCACAGGGACAAGAGTTATATATGAATGAAATGAAAACTTTTTCGACGTAAAACAAATAAAATTTTGTTTGCCTAACGACAGGATGTTTTATATCCGTTTCAAAATAAGGTTTCTACGTCAAGAGAAGAAACGACGACAAAAATTCCGCACGTATTCTCATCTCTATATACTTTTTTTAGTGCTATTAATGTGATATTCCTAATTAAAATTGAAAAGCAATAGGTAATCAAAACATGTTCTATAGTAAGAGTACTCAACAAAACAAAAAATATACGTAAATTTGGAGGTAATAAATGTGTTAACTAGTCCCCAAGCAGCACCTGTTCCCAAGTATGACACATGTGGCAGCCACACAGGGACGACGCCAAAGCAAAGACTTACAATATACTTTAATAATTAACTCTCCGAAATCGAATTATACCATAGAGTATTTTACACCATGTAAAAAAATCAAAAAATATATATTTATGATAGATTTTGTAAAAAGTGAACGGGAAATATTGATTTCTGTTTATAAAATAAATTTTACATTTCAATTTTAAGAATACTTTCTTTTGTCTGTCTCTCAAATTTACGAAACGCTGTCCGCCATATTAGTACTATCGTGACGTCACTGATCCCGTCTAAGGGTACTCGTGTTCTGTATCACTGATTAAGAGAACTAGCTAATGTGCTGTGTTATTTCGACATTTTTCAAGTTATCATTACGATTATTTAATTTATTTCGAATTTTATTGAAAAGGTATCTTGGAAGACGAATTCGTAACAGAAGAAAGTACTAATCTACCAAGGTTAAATAAGTTGGTTTTTGGCAAAATTCAAATTCCAGTTTTTGTCCTGCTGAGATGAGGAACGCAAACCAGCAATAAAAATATCTATTACCAACTTTTGTTTATACAAAAACACAATACCAGGTGTATTTGTGTATTTTACCAGTGTATTTTGATAAAACATAGTTTAGTAGATACCATAGTTTAGTTTACTTATAGTTACAATATTTAGCAAACATTCATTATATTATCTAAGTTAACGATATTTATTACAAAATTCGACCAGCGATACCCTTCACCTCATGATGTTTTGTTTTTTACAAACTATAGTTAAATATAAGCCATATATCAAAATGATCTTCACAGAAAAATAGTCTAGTTTTTGGAGACAATGTATTCGGGTATCTTCTTTCCAGTTTTAACCAAGTATTTTTTATATTTAAATCAGTTGGCACTTGAATCAATAACTTTCCAGGCGTTCTTATGCTCGTATTTTTGCATTCAGGCACAACACAACAATGATAAAGATGATAACTTATTGCTAAACATTAAAAAGTATCTTATGCCTTTGCAAAATCGGCAAAATTCTAGGACGTTACGAGTTAAACAGCATGGCGGCTAGCATTTTTACGCGAAAATTTAAAACGATAAAATAAAAGTAAATTTTACGACACTATTCGGTTTTAAATAATTTATTAAAAAATTATAGTGGTTCATTATCACTCTAAGATTCATACAAAACACTTTTGAAAATGGGTGTAATACCCTATTATATTATAGTACCCGGTTGACCGGTATCGGTATTTTTCACTCGGTTTTTTTAATTCGTGTGTCTTGGAAATTATATTTAGATACAAATTACATAGTGATAAAATACGAATAATATTTTTTGATCGTAGCGACATAATAGAAAAAACTGAACTGGTTATTTGAATAAAAAATCATGAGTGCAATTAGTTTAATTTAAATTTTCGTGTTTTTAAAAAATACTAAAAAAAGGGCTCAAAAATATATTTTCTCAAAAAAGAAAGAAACTTAAAAAAAATTAAAAAAGGTCGGTCGGTCGCTCTGGGCTCGAACCATGGTATTACGAGATTGTGACCGCCCAATATACCAATTAAGCTATTTGTAATCTGTAATAAACTGTCAAAATTTACCTTCTTATTCTAACGATATAGTAGCAGTTTTTCATTGCCTAAAAACACGGACAAAAAGACATTTTCTAAAAATAAATCCTACCTAGATTTATTTATTGACCCCGAAACTCCCTGCACACAAAATTTTATGAAAATCGTTGGAGCCATTTCCGAGATTCCGATTATATACATATATATATACAAGAATTGCTCGTTTAAATATATAGGATATAATACAATTTAAGCGCTGATTTACCACGTGCTCGGTGATGAGGGAAACATCATGAGTAAACCTACATATTTGAGGAATATTTCGAGAACATAATGTGAAGTCCGTCGACAGATTGTAACAGTGTGGCGGAATTGTTCCATAGCCCTATCAGAAATGGGAGGAGGCCGGCTCCGGCTATGGGTGTACACGGATATTTTGCAATAACCGGCCAAATTTGCGCAGAGTAAGTTCAGAATAAGTAATAAACGCAAATTGATTAAAAAATCAAAAGTTAAACATTCTGTCCTCTTTATCTTTTAATTCAAAATGTGTTTCAAAATTATTTTTACTTTTTTTACTGCGCACGCACACGCAAGGGTCGATTGGTGGCCAAAACGTTGTTGCCCATAAATCGCATTTAGTTTGTGATAATTTCAAATACAAGTAGAAGCTTTGCTTACTCATATTTTCAAAAACTCCAATAACGGTAAATCATTATTTATATATTTGATCCTAAGTTTAAAATTTGGCTGCTCTTTGAAAAATATAATACGCTATGAATATGTTTTAACATTTTATTATTTCCACTTTCTACGCACGGAATTGCATATATAAAAAAATATTCTTTCATTTATAATATGATTGCATATTTCTCTCCCTTGCTTTTAGTTTTAACTGAAACAAGAGGTATAGTTCTACATTTTCATTAAAAGAAAGTGAGTTTCAGTTAGCTAAGTTTAGGCAATTTCCACTACAATATTTTTGCATTACAGCCCATAAAAGTCCACTGCTGAACATAGGCCTCACCACAGGTTGACACTTGTGGTGAACTTTCTCGTGGTGGTCACACTTGGTAGACGACTTGGCAACCGCAGTTATTTATTATGTTGAGTCGTTATCAGCAAAATACCGCTGATCTCCGCGTTTGTTTCCCTCCCTAGCGTCTAACGGCACCCACGGTACCGTATGCGGTAGTGGATATTCTTACACCGCCACTACAACGGCTTACAGTACATAAATTTGACACATTATTTTTAAACGAGTAATAACAAGTTATTTTTAATATACCATGTTCTTATCATATTTTTACAGTGTCATCCGATTCTGAGTTATGTTCAAAATTTGACGACAAATCGATTTGAAATCAAATTGATTTAATAACAAATCCTTCATTTGTTCTTGAAAGAAAGATGCAGTTTGAGAGGACTAAACAGTTATGAGTTGATGATTTCGTCAAGCTTTCATTAGTATAATCAGTCCACACTGCAGTGGTCTCTCTCTGCAGGCCCCTGTTACTTTTGTTACTTGCGTAACTTATATGCCTATAATCGGGAGGAACCTCAGGTTACATACGTAGTCAGGGCCAGCGCATTTTAGGTCAAAAAATAAAATAAAATAACATTCAACGCTTGGGCTCTGTAGACCTCGGACGTGTAGGTTGAGTTCACTTCCGTCTCTTTTTTTATTTTTTTTATATAATAGGGTGACAAACGAGCACACAGTCCACCTGATGGTAAGTGGTTTCTGTGGCCCATAGACATCTACATCTATCCTCGATTACGAATCAAAATGCAGATGCTTTGTCACCCGTGAGGACTGAGATGGAATGCCTCGTTTCCAGTAAAAAGGGTCTCCGGTTCTCTACACTCACCATACGAAATACAGCAGCATTAAGCTACTATTTCACGCTGGTATTCTGTGAGAGCGTGGTCCTTCCCCGGTCGAGCCGACCCATTCGTGCTACAACTATACTACTAATATAACTGAAGCATGGCTCTACCACGTATAAAAACGTCTCTTCACTCTCTTTGCTCATACACACAAATTATTTTATTAGTACACCTCGCCTACTGCTTGGTGCTTCTTTGGTGACTGTAATGGTTCTCACTATGGTGCGCGAAGTACGCTGTCCTGGAAGACAGCAGTCTCGCTGTGAAGTATGTCAGACGTTTGTTTGTTGCAAATAATGTTTTGTGCGTAACTCTCCTTCCTTGTTCCAACATGAAGTGAGATGCATGTCCCATTTAAGCAAGATGATGAAAGTTTCACCCTCGTTAAAGGCAAAAAGCGCAAATGCACAGCCCCCAAGAAAGCAGCCAAGACCAACTCAGCGCCCTCGTCTCCCACTGCCACTCCGGCTAAAAAGCCAGCCCCCGCAGCACACGATCAAAAAACATTTACTGCTCACAGGTGCAAAACGCTGACCATGGCTTTATTTTATTATTAACTCGACCGAGGAATTACGCAGCGTGACTATTCACCTAAGCGTCCAGTAAATCAGCTTCCACACCTACGCCCTCCCAGAGGAGGTTCACCTTCGTGTGGTTATCCGAGGACTCTCAAAGAACTAGAGACCGTCCACATACTTGACGACCTCAAAGCTCAGAATCTTTCAGTCTGAGAAGTGCACAGAAAGTACCAGAATTCCAATAAAAAGGGATTCTTAGACCTGTGCCTTTTCATTATGGGCCGGCTCCGGAAGGCAAGGAGATATTTAACGTTTAAGGCATCTGCAACCCAAAAGGGATTGAATTGAAACCCATCAAAATAGGGGCATCGTCGGCCAATGCCATCGTTGCCAACTTTACGACCACTCGGAAAAAACTGCTACGCAAGGCCTAAGTGCATCAAGTACCTAGGTGACTACGGCATTACTGACTGCACCCAGACGCCCGAGACGGCCTCCGAGCTCTCTTAATTGCCGCGAAGTGGGACACCAAGCCAACAATCGTGGGTGTTCCAAAGCGTTGCAAAGGAAACGGCGCGGAGGTAAAAGACGTACCGGATATGCAGGCCGAGTCAGCATGTCTCGCTCTCAGCAGCCTGTGCTCAAATCCACCATCCACGGTGCCCACTGTTTCGGAGGGAAGGAGTGGAGAGGCTACCACAGTGGTAACGTCCCCGCGCCTTTAACGTCGACACTCAATGAGTGGGTGAAACCTTCGGAACTAGTCACCCCAAGGCCATTACCACTCCTCAGGGCCCTCTAAACTCAAGCTCGTCCGTCAAGGTTATTCTTCCTTCGCACACTGAAATATCTTTAATCTGTGGCATTATACACCATGGCAGTACAACAGTTAGGTAAGAACTGAACCACGCTCTCTGAATGTCGCGTTCTTTATCGCAAACGCCCTCACAGACCAAAAAGACGAGAACGTGCTCTTCATGTAGTTAATTTAAACTACTATGTAGACGTTATGCTAGTGCAAGAGACCCTCTTGAAGCCTAGACATTGCGATCCTAAGGTCGCCAACTACACCTCAGTTAGAAATAATAGGTTTACAAGCTGTTGAGACGGCACCTTTATCTATTAAAAAACGTACTTGCACTGCGTACTCATCGATATTCAACCGTAAACGAACATAGAAGTCTCTATATGTAAGATAGCTCTCTCTGGTCATCCGCCACTTACCATCACTTCGGCGTATCAACCGCCGCTAAAGCGTATAATTGAATCAGATATTTGAGAATTGCTTAATATAGGTTCCAGTGTTATAATAGATGAAGACATCCAAAGTAAGCATTCTTCCTCTAGCTTGCTTAGGAGCAATCCCAATGGTAATTAACACCTTAGACTCCCATTCACTAACCATTCGCTACCAAGTACCGACCGGACATCCCTCACCTAGCAATACTAAAAGATATCCGTTTATCGATAACATCAATCGAAACGATTTCAGAACTAGGATCGCACCACAAACCGGTTTTGATGCAACTGTACTTCAGACAAAAACCAACGTGAAACAACGTTTCGTAAGTTCAGCATGTCGAGTGATCGACACTTCAAGCTTAAAGTGATATTCGACATCTAATTAGAGCGAAAAATGGGGCCCTAAGACATTTCAATTACTATCGTACAATATAAAGCAAATTTCTGCGCAACCTCCAAAACGAGGTGAAACAGCGCCTTGCCGAGTTCAGACATGATAAGAGGAAATCGAGCCATCACAAGCTGCTTTCTGATTGTTAACCCGCGCTCTGAAAGCAGAGTAGTCCTCAACCATGCCACCTCTCATTAGTTCAGGAAAACCCGATCTTGTCTTTGACGACTTTGAAAAGGCTGAATGCCTAGCGGAGAGTTTAGACAGCCACTGTACTTCCTCTAGCAAATCTGTAAACCCCGGTCATCTAGCAGAGTTTGAACTGAAATTCGAGCGTAAGTCTTCACTACCACCTGCGGGTGACCTCTTAGATCCTGTGACAGTCGACGAAGTCACAGAAGTTATAAAAAGCCTCAAAAAGAAATCAGCACCCGGCCTTGATGGCGTTAGCAACAAGGTACTGAAACTACTCCTTGCGTCACTTGTAGGTATTTTTAATGATCTTCTTTCCACCTGCTCCTTCCCGGATACCTAGAATGAGACGGACGTAACAAAATTTTCGTGAACGGGGAAACCGCGCAACTTAGCCTCTAGTTACAAGCAAATCAGCATTCTCAGCACACTGGGGAAAGTTAAGGAGTGTTTCGTATTAAATCACCTTCGTAAATACGTTTTCGATAACAAGCTTCTTTCAGACAAGCTGTTTGGCTTTAGACCCGAACACTAGTACACAAATCAAGCAGATTGCCTCACAGAGTACATTCTAAAAGGCCTCAACCTCCCAAAACGAGCACATAAGACCACTAGCACCAGTGGCCACTACACGATGGCTTGCTTTACAAGCAATATAAACTCAAGGTTCCCGATAGGCTCACTCACATCATCAAAGACTTTCTTGCTAATCGCTACTTCCGCTATCAAATAGAGAGAACCTGCTCTACAAATCGTCTCTTCAAGAATGGAGTCCCTCAGAGCTCTGTCCTCTCCCCACTCCTCTTTACTCTCTCAAAGTGTGATATCCCTAAAGACCCAGTAGTTAATACTGCTCTTTTCGCCGATGACACGGAACTTTTCGTCGCCCATTATAACAAAAGAATTTTCACCAAGATGTTCCAAACAGCCGTCAACCGCTTAGGCAATTGTTTCCGCTTATGGAAAATCGAAATGAATTCTGAGAAAATTGTTACAATATACTTACAAATGAAACCTTCTCTCAATCGTCAAAAAAAATATCCCCAGAAGTCGATATGTACGGTCACCCTGTTCAGTCGTCAGATCCCCTGGCATTCAACGGCTAAATATTTAGCGGTTACATTCGACCACGGCATTACCTTCGCGAAACATATTCTTCGTCATCCAGTAACTGAGAGCAAAAGAAAACTGTCTCTAAGACACAATCTCCATCTTTACAAAGCTTGTGATAGACCTATCATGCCTTACCCAAGCGTTGTTTTCGCACATGCTGCCCATCAAAATTTGTACTACCCTTAAGTCGACGTCGTCCGCGTCGCTCGATGTAATGACAGTGTCTCAAAATATTCGCAGAAAGTTTAAAATAGGGAATTAAATTTAGAGGTCATAATTATACTGCGTAAAACAAAACTCATTTGAAGTCTCAAAAACCAGTTAGTGACGTGGCAAATAAAATTTTAATGAGATTGAAATATCAATACCACTTGGGAAAACCTTTAAGGCTGTCTTATATTTCTTGATCATTACGTTACAAAGTAATCCTAAAAACAATCGCAAAAGTGGGTTTCGAGCCTGCCCTCGGATTTCACTTATACTAAATGTCATTGAGTTTCAAAGCGTTTCTCATTAATTTTTCCTTTGTATAATGTTCTTTAATCGTATGCTTTATGTTTATGTACAGTCTATACATGTACATTCCTCTAACTCCTTAGAGGATTTTTGGGTAAGGACATGTCCGCCGCGCTGAAACAATACGTGTTGCGTACTATACGTTTCTCCGAAATAATTTTTCTCAGACATGCAGGTTTCTTCATGATGCTTTCCTACAATACAAATAAAATTACAATTAACTATTTCAGTGTCTATGTGAGGTTAGCGACAGTACGCTAGATGTTCCTGAATTTTAATGGGCTAAAACTAGGATATCTTTTCTGGGTTAACACAAAAAATATTTCTTAGTTTAAATTTTTTAATTTAATATTTAAAAACATAGTATAGTTCTATTGCCTAAAATTAAAATAATTTGTAAGAAGAATTATTATAAATAAAGCTTAATATAAAATGGGTTTATATATTATGTATACCTTATATTACACACTGCACTGCAGGCCCATTGCCACCGATGTATTGTTAAAATTGACATTTAAAAAAAGATGTTTAGTGGAATCGTACTTCATATTTTTGGTCAGTTTAATTTTTTAAAATCGCTTTTATCAATTAAGGTTCTGCTTCTCTCTAGGTCTTTGAGTAAGTAATTTTTTTCATAGAATAAGTGTGACACACGAGCACACAGCCCACCCAGTCATAATTGGATGCTGCAGCCCTTAGATATCCACATCTATCCTCGATTAAAAATCAAAATGCAGATGCGTTGTCACTTCTGAAGATTAAGATGTCTCGTTACCAGTAAACCACCATACGAAACATAGCAGCATAAAGCTGCTATTTACGCTGGTATTCTGTGTGGTCCGACCCTGGTCTAGCCGACCCATTCGTGCCGTACCCACAATATAGCACCAGCGTGGCTCTACCACGTACTTTCAATTTGGGTGTAAATTCGTGTATTGTCACTCTTTAAATAAAAATATACTCATGGGAAATTATGTAGAGTTTCACCTTGCTGTTGAACAGCATGCTTGCTTTACTTGCTTCAATATATTATTTCGTAGATGTTTCCGGTGTCTTATAATATATATTATACTGAATATTTTTTTACATTTAGTTTTATCAATATGAGTTTAGAGTTGCCTCTAGTCAATTAAGCAGGGATTGAAAACCAGTTTCAAATTTCATTACGATTCTTCATTTACATTCTGTTATCGATTAAATTAGAAGGCTTGAAATGAAAGTATTTATAGAGTTGTAATTAAACTTTATTTAAAAAAAAATTCTTTCTTACTTTCCTCTCATTTCTTTATAATTACATCAATCGTTATATAAGAAAAAACAATGTATAACTAGCTGTATAATATTTTTTACACCAAAATATGATTTTGCGACTGTAAGTCCATAAAATCAAACATCTAAAAAAGCTTCGTTCGTGTACAAACTTAATGGATCTACTTTAAGTTTTATTTTAGCTCTAGTTCCAGAGCCACTGAATACAGGCATTTTACTGGCATTTTTGGAACTTTTTAATCCCTGCTATTCTAAAGAAATAATGTACTAGCATCACTATACGCCGTCTAGTGGCAGCGTAAGAAAACCTACTACTCTCATATCACTCCGCGGAATCACTTCACAGATATTCGATCCTGCGACACACACGGGTGCCGTAAGAGACCACAGAGGGAAACTGAAGCAGGGGATGGGCAGCAGTGCATCAACCTGGTGAAATTTCAATAATATTAATGGCTAAAGGCGGTTTCCGAGTGCCAACCTGCCTGCCAAGCATGGCAATTACGGCAAATAATCCACAGGGGAGGCCTGAATTGTGAAACGGATCGCGATAAAACAGGTTACACCAAAGGGTCAAATTTAAACATACTCGTATTTAATTTAAAGAAAAATAGGATTTGTCTTTTTTCAATGACACAAAGGTTCTTTGAAAACTTGAACAATTTTTTAGATAATAATAATAATGTCCTCCAGACTGATTCTCAGCCACGGCGGTCTGCCTCAACGGAGGCTAGCCATCGGCGCAGGACAGGATTATAGTGCCCAAGTGCATGCGCAAGCACAGGTGCACACTTTATTCCCTCACTCTTGTAATCCGACGAGACGGTAAACCGACACAGAAAGATCAGGCGCAGGACGGCTTTTACTTTACGAGGCATGGGGGTGAGACGCCGCCAACTTCTTGACTCCGGGCAGCTACTGAGAATTTCTGAACAGAAAAACTCAATAATTGATTTTTTAAACAATAATAATGCTTTATTTCACTAATACATTTTAACAAATAAATTTAAAGTCCCTGAATCTACCTCCCTCCTGTGTATTAAGAAAATGGATTGCATTTGATCAAAAATACTTCTCGCATCGTTTTCAGTTCTCAATTAAGTTGTCAGAGAAAAAACGAGGATTATTTTCACAGTTGTATCGGAAGTTCTTTTTTCTCGCTATCTCTTGTCGCTTATACGATATCGCAGGTACGGTTGCAATAAATTTTTCAATACTTTTTGTTTAGAAATTTTATTAAAAAGAGCTAAATGAAATAAGATAAGTAAAAAGATACCTACCGAGTTTCATTCGTCGTTCTTTTTCACAACGGCAAATAATACTTTTGATGAACAAAATTTTATCTTTTTTACGTTGACGAAATGTAGAGATTAAATTATTTCATGAAATCATTGATCAATTTTAATAATGAATGAAATAGTCATGAATTGACTGTTTCATTCATTATTAAAATTGATTTCAATTTAATAATAATTTTGCGTTAGTTATTCAAAAAAGACTTGACTAAAATCTACACAATAGTAATTACGTGGTAGAGCCACGCTGCAGCTATATTATGGTTGCTGCACGAATGGATCGGCTCGATCGTCGAAGGACCACGCCTTTACAGAGTACCAGCGTAAAATAGCAGCTCAATGCTACTATGTTTTGTCGATGTTGAGGACATTGGTTGGCTCAATACGGGAAGGAGTACGCTCTTACATAATATCAGCGTAAAATTGCAGCTCAATACTGCTATGTTTCGTATGGTGAGTGTAGTGAACCGGATACCCTTTTTACTGGAAACGAGGTATTCTATCTCCATTTAAAAAAGAGGTTTATTGATGATCTGAATTTGGTTAAAACCAATCTTACCAGAGTGCAAAGTAGCCAAATTTTCGTTTTTCTACAGAATGCATTTCGGAGAGTGTGCGCAGGAATTGCATAATTTAATTCCTCCCTCTCTCTTCCACCATCGGACGACCAAACGATCGGCCAGTCTCGACCCTTTTGTTATTGACTTACCACGCATTCGAACCAAAAGATTTGCTTTATCATTCTTAATATGTACAGCAAAGGAGTGGAATAAACTTCCAGCATGTGTCTTTCCATCCAATTACAATGTGGGTGTCTCAAGGCAAAAGTGAATAGGTTTTTGTTATGTCAGTGCGCGTCACATCTAAGGCTTCATCACCACTTACCATCAGGTGGGAATGTAGTTATGCGATGGCTTAGAATAAAAAAAAATCCTCAGGGCTAAAATACTCACGTGTATTTTGATTCTAAATTGAGGATAAATGTAGATGTCTATGAGCTACGGCATCAGGTGAATTGTGAGCTCATTTGTCACAACCTTATTATAAAAAAATACATTGTATTGACGTTGATCCTCATGTTTGGTATGGACTATAACGACTTCTGTTATCTATTGCGCAGGAAATACGGCTAGGAATAGAGGTTAATAGCTACGGTGGCAGTCGCTGCTATCTAAGTCTATCTCATTAACTATACGCCAGAAAAGATTTCGTTCTCAAATCCTTAAGCTTGAAGTAGGTTATCGTTGACGTAAGTGTAGTTGAATGCGTCTTTGATATTCGCTACTAGCAGTTGCAAATCGGTTTGCTCAAGTTCTGTGAACTTCAGGTGTTGGTGACGCGCCTATAAGAATGTTTCAATTTATTAGTTAACCCATTACGAATAGCTTCTAAAAAGCAAGGTATCGAGCAATAATATTCTAATAAGAAAAGGCTTAGTTGAATCTTAAAGAAATATCGAATTAATGATATGAAGGTCTTGGGTTCGACTCCCAGGCCAGAATAGTTTATCGTTTTCTTAGTAATATCTTTTAATAAATTCATATAGGGAATTTTTAAGATATAAATTATGTTACCGGATTTGTTCCCCGGTTGAAATCATCTTAATTTAAAGAAATATTAAAATAAAGTTAGAGAACGGATTTGTTCCCCGGTCGAAATGGAAATTAATTGCATAAGTATTGTCTTATGTAAGTTTGATATGTTTTGTATGAAAACAAATGCCTATTTTCAATGTATTGATTCATGAAATATTTCGTCTATGTTATCTGATAAGAAACATGATAACTGATAAGAATCTGATTAGAAATAGTTTTCGACGTTAGAGAATTGTGTAAAAGCGTTTATTCACCTATTATTGTTGATATTAAACTTTTCATTTTTACTAATAGTCGATAGCCGTGCAAAAGTTAGTTGTTCAAATAGTGTGAGATCATAGACGCACGCTAGCCACGTACTTAGGAGGCCAAATATGTAAAATGTAAATATTTTCAATTTCAGCAATTTATGTATGTAATGACTTGCAAAACATTTCAGATTGATTGTACGTGCAAAAGAGGTGAATTCTGTGTTATTTTTATGTGAAAATTCCAGTGAATAAGTGAAATAATGATAGTTTTGTATAAGAAATTTAAAAGTGTTTTAATAAGTGAAATGAATAGAGAAAGTGTAAATTAAACTGTTGTATTAGTTAAGATATGTATAATTTCAAGTGAAAAACATTGTTTTAACTTTCTATGTTAAATATTTAAGAAATTCCAACTTTGAACATATGAGTAAAATAAGCATATTTTGTTAAATAAATGAAAGGTTTTTTGTGATATGAAAATATAATGTATATCGTAGTATAGATATTTTTTGTGCTATCTTTATAAGTAAATTGTATAAATGTATGTCTTATACAAAATAAATTACTGAGAAAACCGTGAGAGAGTGATAGTACAAATTGATGTAATTAAGTTGCGCAGGCGCGCAAATGGCGCGGCTCACTTTCGCGTATAGCTCAGGGGTAGCTCAGTAAACGAGTTTTCTTGCAATTCGTTCGGGAATCCTTCGGGAAAGTTCGGGAATCCTTCGGGATTAGTTCGGGAATCAAACCAGCAGTCAATAAGAAGAAGAAAGAAAAAGAGTAGGGAAGTGATAGGGAAAAGTGATTACTCTCTCACGGAACGGTTTGAAGATAATTGCTGTTTTATTCCCAAGAAATTCATCCCTCAAAATTATACAGTCCACATCGAAGAATAAGGCGTTGGCACCTGGACGACTTCGGAAGACCCGTAATCCCCGCCTGAACCTATTTTCTGAAAAGGAAGAGGCTATCGCCCTTGTGTGTTACTCCGTTGCGGAGATCACATACGTTGTTCCCGAACCCAACATAGGCGTGATAGGAGGCCGGATCGAGAGAATCCTCGATTCCTTCCTTCTGTTTCTTAGTTGAACGTTTACAAACGCCGACTTTCCTTTTCAATTGGTCCTTCGAGCCGGATCAAGAGGACCTTCCGAGCCTGTTTCCTTTTCAATTGGTCCTTCGCAGCCAGGATCAAGGAACCAGCTGTGGACTGCTGGTTATGGAAAAAGAAGACCTTCGGAGCCGAGTGAAGATCAGCAACCGAAGGAAGCCGGAGGTTTGAGCTGAAGCAACAGGACCAAAGGCCAGAAGACCAGGACAGCGCAGTAGGACTGGACCTGGAACTACCGGAAGAAAGAAAACCGGGATTGCGGCTTGGGGCGTGTGCTCGCATGGGGCACGCATCGCAGCCAGGCGCAGGTGTCTTGTGAAGGCACTCATCGTGGCCAAGCAGGGCTCGGCATTTTCCTGTCGGACGACCGTGTCCGGCATTTCCTGTCCGGTCATCAGAGGGTGCAAGAAGAGAGGCATCCACCGCTGCTGCTGCCAGGCGAGGGTGCTCGTGGGTGGGCACTTGACTGCATCGCGGCCGGAGGAGGGCGCTTGGACGATGCGTCACCGGCGACTGGGCGACGAAGCGCAGCATACATCCCGACCACCTAACGGTGCCAAACGGTTGGGCTCTGGCACAACACCTTCGAGTGGAGCAGTTCTCTCGAGCGAGACTGCGCTTGCACTACCGCTCGACTGTTTCGTCATATTCCTTGGCGGGACAGTTCCTAAACCTTTCCTCCATTCCATTCCTGCACGACTCCATCCCTGGACGGCTCACCTCGGTAGGCCCCGTTCAGGATTGATAGGGCTGTTAGGGTGGTAGTAAGGTTGTAGGGTTGGGAGATAAAGGGGGGGGGGAGAGGGGTAGTGGGGTTAGGTTGGGGTGTAGAAGGGTTGTAGGTAAGGGGTTGTAGGGACCGTAGGGACAGTTAGGGACTGTAGGCCAACAATCACCTTCCTGCAAGATGAAGAAGGCACAAGACCAGACAGAGAGGAGCAAAGGAAGCAGGACAAGAACAGGGCTCTCAAGAAAGGCTAAAGAGGTGGAATCATCTGGAGCGACCACAGCTACTGATTCGAGTGGAACAACTCCTTCAAGTGGAGCCACCACCGATACGTCCACATGCACGTGGGACTCAGGGACGTCTATGGCAACGACAAGCAACAGGACGGACACCAGTGGTACGCAGGCCAGCACCGCAAAACAATCCGTTATATCCAGGAGTGAAACGGTAGTCGAAAAAGTAGGTCAAAGGACCGAAGAAGCGGCATCGTCAAGGACAGTAATCGGGCACACTAGTGACAAAGGGTCACATAGAGGTAGTAGGTCATCGCGATCGGCGAGGCTGAAAGCCGAATTAGAGGCGCGGATTAAATTCGAACGCTCAGAGCTCGAACGAGCACAGGCAGCTGCTGCCTTAGCCAAGTCTCAATTGGAGTTGGCACGACTCAACCGAGAAGAGGAGATCGACTCGAGTGAGGATGATGAGGAGCGGAATACTCAGGTGGAACCTTTCGTAAGGAGTTGGGTTCAGCACACCATAATGAGCGCGCCGGTTAGTGTAACGCAACCCGATATTACTGATAAGGAAGCGTGTAAAGGATCACGCCGCAAAGGGGCGGAGATCGAGCGCAACCAGGGAAATGCACAGAAAACACATGCGAGTGAGGTGTCAGAATTGACCGAAGCGATTGTGAGTGCAATAAAGATAGCGGGTAAAGATAAGTCTTCCCAGCTTCATTTTCTCCAGGAATTACCGGTGTTCGATGGAGACCCGGGTGAATGGATAATTTTTAAAACGGTGTTTGAAGACACGAGAAGCCAATTTTCAGGGGTGCAGAATGTCGCACGCCTTAGGAGGGCATTAAAGGGCACCGCTAAGGAAGCGGTTAAGTCATTGTTGTTTACTTTGTGTGAACCTGAAGAAATAATGAACGCTCTCGAAAGAAGATTCGGTAGGGTTGAGATGCTCATTCTAGCCGAAATCGAAAATGTAAAGCGTATGCCAAGATTGGCAGAAGATTGCCGGAATATAAGATCTTTTGCAAGTCGTATTACGAACGTGGTTGCCACAATACAAGCTTTGAATCAACCACAGTATTTATACACACCGGAGTTAGTGAGCCGCATTGTAGAGAAACTCGGAACTATGATTAAATTTAAATGGTTTGAATATCGAGCTCAGCATCCTTTGGAGCCAGAGTTACAAAAGATGGCCAAATTTTTGAATTCATTGAGTGAACAATTTGGAACGTCCTTAAGCAATGAAAATGTGCCTGAAAAACGGAAGCGTCCTGAATTCAGGAAGCAAACTGTACACACCGCAAAGGGGTGTGTACGTAACCGTGTCAAGAGCGAGCGCTATGAGCGCCGAAGTAATACGAGCGGGCGTCTAGAACGCCGAAATAATAAAGGGCACAACCGACAAGTGGTTATGATAACCCAGGACAAGCCTGTAAGTCGGGTAACACATAAGTGTGTTATATGTAACAAGGAGCACTCTATAGTGAGTTGTTACAAGTTTAAGTACATGAATAATCGCGAGAAATGGGACGCGGTTAAAAAAGCGAAAGTATGTTTCCAATGTTTGTCACCTAACCATAGGAGGTTAGAGTGCAGAGCGAAAAAATGTGAAGTAGAGGGATGTAGAATGTCACATCATCGAATGCTACACCGATACCCTAATGAAAATACCTCGCCGCAAGGGGACGAGGGGGGTAAAGGGGCTCAAATTACAACTGTTAGTACAGTGAATGCACTGGCATGTGCATACTTAAAGATTATACCGGTCGAGTTGTATGGACCTATAGGAAAGGTCAAGACAACAGCTCTTCTGGATGAAGGATCAACCATGACACTCATAGAGGAGTGGATGGCTCAGAAGTTAGCGCCTCGCGGACGTAAAAAAGAATTACGTATTGAAGCCGTGGGAGGTAAGCGAATTAACGACGACAGTTCGTATCGCTTAAACGTCAAGATAAAAGGCATTTACTCGAACGACTTAGAGGAGATAAGTGTACAAACAATTAAGTCACTTAACCTTTCTCCGCAGTCAGTAAGCCGAGAATTATTGCAACGGTGTTCTCATTTGACACCGATTAAGGAGGAGTTGATGTATGAGAGGTCCAGACCTACCATATTAATTGGCCAGGACAATTGGCATCTCATAGTTACTCGTGAATTAATTTCAGGAGGTAAGAACCTACCTGTAGCATCGCTCACCAAACTTGGATGGGTTTTACATGGTCACATATCGGGTGGCATCAAACCAATCAAGATTGTTAACCACATTTCCACCAAGAAGGAGGAGGACATGGATAAGTTGATCAAAGGTTATTTTAGTTTGGAATCTCTGGTAGTGTCTGCGAGAAAGCCCGCGAACGACCCAGAAGAACGAGATTTAAATATTTTGAGCAAAACGGTACGTCGTATACCTAATAACAGGCATTGTTATGGCGCACAGACAATGAGTGCATGCCGTCGAATAGAGCGCAGGTTGAAAGTCGCCTGTTTAATATCGAAAAGAAGCTCGATAAAAATAGCGAGTTGAAAAAGGAATATGAGAAGCAAATTGAAAATCTCATCGTTAACGGTTATGCAGAGAAAGCGAACTATATTTCCATTTCCCCACGCACGTGGTATCGTCCTCACTTCGCAGTGACTCACCCACAGAAAAAGAAAATAAGGATAGTTTTCGACGCCGCCGCAAGGACGGGCGGACGTTATCTTAATGATGCATTGTTGACCGGACCGGACTTATTGAAGTCGTTGTTTGGAGTTCTGCTACGATTCAGAGAAGGAAGCGTGGCAGTGATGGCAGACATTAAAGAAATGTTCCTGCAAGTGAAAATCCGGGAAGAAGACAGGGATAGCCTTCGATTCTTATGGCGGCACAAGCGTGACGCGCCACCGGAAGAGTATAGAATGACGTCACTTATATTTGGAGCGGCATCATCACCATGCATCGCTATATATGTGAAGAATAGGAATGCGCAGGATAACGCACATATCTATCCAGAAGCAGCTTCCGCTACGGAAAGCAATTTTTATATGGATAATTATCTACAGGCATTTCCCGACGTGACGACGGCCGAAAGGATAGTAAACGATATGTATGAATTACATAAACGTGCTTCTTTCCAACTAAGGGGATGGGCTAGCAACCGACTAAATATAAGAGCGACAGTGCTTCGCTGGGAGATAAAATGCACACAGAGCGCACTTTAGGTTTGATTTGGAATATCAAACGGTATATAATAAGTTTCTCCATAAGTCTTCGTAACACACCGGAAGAGGTGATGGAGGGTTTACGACCGCCTACGAAAAGGGAGATAACTAGCGCTGTGATGTCAGTCTTCGATCCTTTAGGACTCGCATCACCCATAATGATTCAAGGGAATTCGTTGATCCAGCAAGTATGGAGGACAGGCATCTCTTGGGATGAAGAAGTTACACACGAATTACACGTGTTATTTTGTAGATGGATATCGGAAGTGAAGAAATTAGGTCATTTAGAAGTACCTAGACCCGTTGCTGAAGGCGTCGGCAAGGGAGAGTTCCTTCACGGATGCTAGTGAAAAAGCATACGCTGCCGCGGTGTATTACGTCACCACGGACGAGCTAGGAGAAAGGCGGATTACGCTGATCGCCTCAAAGGCAAGATTAGCGCCGCTGAAACCAATTTCGATTCCAAGGCTTGAATTACAAGCAGCTCTTATGGGCAGCCGACTAGCTGCATCAGTTATTGAAGAGAGCAAGTACGAGATATCCGAGAGAGTATTTTGGACAAACTCACGTACAGTGTTAGCGTGGGTTAAGTCAGATCCTCGCGCTTTTAAACCATTTGTTGCTCATCGATTGGCTGAGATCGAAGATCACAGTAAGCCATGTGAATGGCGATGGGTTCCAACGTCAAAAAACGTGGCACACGATGCCACTAGAAGTTTTCTTCCACCTTCGATGTAAGTCATCGCTGGTTTCAAGGACCCGAATTCCTCTGGAAAAGTCCTGATTTATGGCCCAAACAAGTGGACACCATAAATAGCTTAGAAACAGGTGAAGAAAAATCGCCAAAAGGCGTAAATGCGCTGAGAAAGCAAGAACCGTTAAGTCTACCCGACTAATCAGCTTTAAGAAATTCCTTGGGGCAACTACACGCACCTTACAAGCGATAGAAAAAATCAAGAGTTTAAGAAAGTTGGTCAAAGGACCCGACCACGCAGCCGAAAAGTCGGTTATGTGTTCCAACGAAGTTTTAGCAAAGTCGGTTAAAGGACCCGATGGCGCGTTGGACATAGCGCTCTTGAAAAAAGCTGAATTATTAATTTGGAAGTTCGTTCAAGACGAGTGTTTTCATTCGGAAATAAAATGCTTGAAAGCAGGCAAAAGCGTTGAAAGAAGTTCACGCTTAAGTAAATTATCTATGGAAATAGGAGAAGATAACTTACTCCGTTTAAATGGGCCTAATAAACCTTTAAACTTTTCAAGTCTAATTTGACCGAGGGAAGTAGAAAATCAGTGGTATTAGACGGTAAACACGAAATCGTTAAAATGATGATTAGAGAAGTTCATCATCATTTTGGACATGCCAATCACCAGACGGTGATGAATGAGGTGAACCAAAAATTTTATGTCTTGAACATGCGTAATGTAGTACGAAGTGTGTCACATCATTGTCAGTGGTGCAGGACATACAGGTCAAAACCGCAGAACGTGCCACAAGGAAATATTCCTCTGGAGAGAATAGCTCACAATGAACCACCTTTTACATGCTCAGCCGTGGATTATTTCGGACCTATGAGTGTGACTATAGGAAAGCGACACGAAAAACGCTGGGGCGTTTTATTTACGTGTCTGACCATCAGAGCAGTACACCTGGAATTAGCAGCCTCATTGACACCAGCGTCAATGATAATGGCTTTAAGGCGATTTATCGCCAGAAGAGGAAAACCAGCCGTTATATACAGCGATAACGGGACAAATTTCAGAGCTGCGAATAAAGAATTATTGAAAGCATGCGAAGAATGCTATGAGGGCATGAAAAACGAGTCATTTAAAAAATATATTAAATGGAAATTTATACCTCCGGAAGCACCGCACATGGGTGGCGCCTGGGAGAGGTTAGTAAGATCGATTAAAATTGCGTTGACCGCTACGCTCAAAGAAAGGAGGAGGTTCTGCATACGTTGCTTTTAGAAGCAGAGCACACTGTAAATTCCAGACCTCTGGTAACATTCAGTATGGATAGTCTGAAGAGGGTTTGACACCCAATCATTTTCTTCTGGGACGCTCATGTGGTGATCGACCACCTGGATTATTTTTAGAGCAACATCTGACGGGTCAACTCAATTGAAAATCTGCACAGAGGTTAGCCGACCATTTTTGGACAAGATGGCTAAAAGAATACATGCTTACTTTAATACCTCGAACAGATAATAACGGAAAGTTTATGGAACCTAAAGAAGGTGATATTGTCTTGATAATAGATCATTCATTGCCACGAAATACGTGGCCGAAAGGCAAGATTAATAGGATGCTACCGGGACCAGACGGTCACACCAGAGTGGTTGACGTCATTACTAGCACAGGTATCTTGAGGAGACCTACATCCAGAATAATATTCCTGGTACCCGCGACGCCTCCCAAATGATGGTGCTGATGCACGGGGGGGGGGGGGGAGATTGTTGGCGACGTGCCTATAAGAATGTTTCAATTTATTAGTTAACCGATTACGAATAGCTTCTAAAAAGCAAGTTATCGAGCAATAATATTCTAATAAGAAAAGGCTTAGTTGAATCTTAAAGAAATACCGAATTAATGATATGAAGGTCTTGGGTTCGACTCCCAGGCCGGAATAGTTTATCGTTTTCTTAGTAATATCTTTTAATAAATTCATATAGGGAATTTTTAAGATATAAATTATGTTACCGGATTTGTTCCCCGGTTGAAATCATCTTAATTTAAAGAAATATTAAAATAAAGTTAGAGACCGGATTTGTTCCCCGGTCGAAATGATCGCTGTGCATAAGTAGAATTAATGAAAATTAATTGCATAAGTATTGTCTTATGTAAGTTTGATATGTTTTGTATGAAAACAAATGCCTATTTTCAATGTATTGATTCATGAAATATTTTGTCTATGTTATCTGATAAGAAACATGATAACTGATAAGAATCTGATTAGAAATAATTTTCAACGTTAGAGAATTGTGTAAAAGCATTTATTCACCTATTATTGTTGATATTAAACTTTTCATTTTTACTAATAGTCGATAGCCGTGCAAAAGTTAGTTGTTCAAATAGTGTGAGATCACAGACGCACGCTAGCCACGTACTTAGGAGGCCGAATATGTAAAATTTTAATATTTGCAATTTCAGCAATTTATGTATGTAATTACTTGTAAAATATTTCAGATTGATTGTACGTGCAAAAGAGGTGAATTCTGTGTTATTTTTATGTGAAAATTCCAGTGAATAAGTGAAATAATGATAGTTTTGTATAAGAAATTTGAAAGTGTTTTAATAAGTGAAATGAATAGAGAAAGTGTAAATTAAACTGTTGTGTTAGTAAAGATATGTATAATTTCAAGTGTAAAACATTGTTTTAACTTTCTATGTTAAATATTTAAGAAATTTTAACTTTGAACATGTGAGTAAAATAGGCATATTTTGTTTAATAAATAAAAGGTTTTTTGTGATATGAAAATGTAACGTACATCATCATCACAAGATATTTTTTTGTGCTATCTTTATAAGTAAATTGTACAAATGTATGTCTTATACAAAATAAATTATTGAGAAAACCGTGCGAGAGTGATAGTACAAATTGATGTAATTAAGTTGCGCAGGCGCGCATATGGCGCGGCACACTTTCGCGTATAGCTCAGGGGTAGCGCAGTAAACGAGTTTTCTTGCAATTCGTTCGGGAATCCTTCGGGAAAGTTCGGGAATCCTTCAGGATTAGTTCAGGAATCAAACCAGCAGTCAATAAGAAGAAGAAAGAAAAAGTGTAGGGAAGTGATAGGGAAAAGTGATTACTCTCTCACGGAACGGTTTGAAGATAATTGCTGTTTTATCCTCAAGAAATTCATCCCACAAAATTATATAGTCCACATCGAAGAATTAAGGCGTTGGGACCGGGACGACTTCGGAAGATCCGTAATCCCCGCCTGAACCTATTTTCTGAAAAGGAAGAGGTTATCGCCCTTGTGTGCTACTCCGTTGCGGAGATCACATACGTTGTTCCCGAACCCAACGTAGGCGTGATAGGAGGCCGGATCGAGAGAAGCCTCGATTCCTTCCTTCTGTTTCTTAGTTGAACGTTTACAAACGCTGACTTTCCTTTTCAATTGGTCCTTCGAGCCGGATCAAGAGGACCTTCCGAGCCTGTTTTCTTTTCATCAGGAGTACATAATTAACACATAAAATTTGAATTCGGATTTTACTCGTTAATGCTCGCGAGTTCCTGAAATTTTTAAAAAACCGTGGCAACTACTTTTTAAAATAGTGTTGGGCGTTTACCAAGAAATCTCAAAAACTGTACGCCAGGTAAGATCGCTTTCTAAAATCCGTAACCTTGAAGTGGGTTTCCTTGATACTAGGGCCGATGCAGATGCAAAGGTAAAACCTTTTACTAGCATCATAAACGGAGCGGAGTAAAATTCTAAAGTCATAACTATCTTTATTTCAACAAAAGATTCAATCAAATGGTGTGATATTGCGCAAATGTAAATTGATTAGCTCATGTAATCAATTTAAATAAATCAGCTCATCTTAACAATTCGTCAATTTATTGGAGCTTCGCTCGGTTCGCTCGCCCGCTCCAATAAATTAGCGAATTCATAAAAAAAATCAAATTCAGATTTTGATTGTTTACAAACCTTGTCTGCGTTGAGCTGCAAAAATTGCCGAAAATTTGTGTAAATTGGACTACAGGGTACGGAAGAGATAGATTTCATAAAATGATTCCTTGTGCCATGGAAGCTTCGCTAGCTTTGCTCGCTCCGCTCTAAATACTTATGCGTTGTAAAGACACGCCTTAACTAATTTATCACTGAAGCACGAATATGTCGACCCGAACAGGGAAGGACCACGCTCTCACATAAATGTTTTAAATGGTGAGAGTGTAGAACCGGTGACTTTTTTACTGGATACGAGACCATACCGTCTTAGTCCTCGGGGGTGACGACGCATCTAAATTTTGATTCGTGATTGCGGACAAAACTAGATGTCTATGGGCTACAACATCCACTTATGTATATATGTGCGTGCGCCACGAGAGCTCCGCTCCAATAAATTTATTTGAATGCGCCTTTAACATTCAGTGACGCTATCGGCGGTTGCAAATCGGTTTGCTCAAGTTCTGTGAATTCGAGGCGAATGTAATTAGCACTGCAAATTTGAATTTGGGTTTTACTCGTTGAATTCAAGGTCGCGATTTCTTAAAATTTTTAAGCTACCGTGAACTACCACAACTCGATTTCGTTAACGTCTTTAATACGTAATTAACTTATATTTTTCATTAGTAAACCTTTTCATTCAATAAACATGTATAAATAATACTTGTTATAAGTCACTCTTATGATTACATGTATTTTATACTTCTAATTATTGTCACTTGGAGGAACTCTAGCTTTATTTTTGTGATTTGGTTAAACAATTGTAATTTAATCACAACATTTATTTTCATTTTTACCAATACAGGACATATAATAAAATAATAATCCAATAGACGAAAATGTTTATATAATCTAAGCTAACTTTTTAATACGAGGGCTGCACTAAAAGTATCGGGAATGGAATATTTCCACTGTTCCTGTCATATTAAAATCTTTTTAATTGAAAAATCCTTGGTTTTAAAAATCGAATACCATTTATTTATTTAAAAAAAGATTCTCGGTCTTGTTACAAGGTTTTGTCAAACTTCTTTAGTCCTTGAGAAAATGGAATTGACTCGAGAAAATTCAAGAGCGATGATTTATTATGACTTTCAAAGTGGTTTAACACAAAAACAGTGTGTTGACCGGATGATTTCTGCATTTGGTGATGAAGCCCCATCCAAAACCACATGGTGGCCACGTTTGTCTCCAAAACCGGCCATGTTACGACTATTCCTCTTGAGGGACAAAGAACGGTTAATGCAGAATGGTATGCTAGCATTTGTTTGCCACAGGTCGTTTCTGAACTCCATAAAGAGAACTGCAACCGCCGTATCATCCTCCATCACGACAATGCGAGTTCTCACACCGCATACGGAAAAAAAAGAGTTTTTAGAGCAATAAAACATAGAATTATTAGACCATCCGCCGTACAGCCCCGACCTAAGCCCTAATGATTTCTATACTTTCTCAAAAATAAAGAATAAATTGCGTGAACGGAGATTTTCATCACCTGAAGAAGCTGTGGACGCCTACAAAACGGCCATTTTGGAGACCCCAACTTCCGAATGGAATGGTTGCTTCAATGATTGGTTCCATCGTATGGAAAAATGTGTCAAATTTCGCGGAGAATACTTCGAAAAGCAATAAATACATTTTTAAATAGTAATGTTGTGTCACTTCCTTGATTCCCGAAATTTTCGGTGTCGCTCGTATACAAAACACCATATATAACATTTTTGTGAGACCGTGTATTGGTGGTTTATTGTAACCATAACATACGGGAATTGTTTAGTTGTGTTATAAAACGTCATTTTGGCTTTTTCAAAAGAAAGACACATAATTAAAGTGGATAGATTTTGTAATTATCAGGCTAAATCAATCTTAATACAATTAAATAGTGTTACGGCACATCATTATCATTCAATAAAGCTATTTTGATTAATCTACATGAACTAATGGAAACTGTACATTTTGCCTCGTTTCAAATTTTACCGGTAATTAAGCAGTCGATTTAAATGTGCTGCGATAGTAGAAACGATGTTTTATTATAGTCTTCAAATTTATATTTACACAGGTGCAAATTGCTCGTCGAGGTCAGGAATCTCAAAAGATGGACGCTTATATTTTTGAACATTGTTTTTTTTATAGACTATTGGTGACAAACGAGCACACAGTCCAGCTGATGGTAAGTGGATGCTGTGACCCACAGACATCTTTATTTATCCACAATTAAGAAATAAAATGGAGATGCGTTCTCACCCCTGAGGGCTAAGATGGAATGCCTTGTTCCTGTAAAACGGATCTCCGGTTTTCTACATTTACCATTCGAAACACAGCAGAATTAAGCTGATATTTTACGCTGGTATTCTGTGAGAGCTATTTCCTACCCTGATCGAGCCGACCCATTAATGCTACAACCATAATACAGTTGTAGCGTGGCGTCTACTACGTTTCATCCAAATTCATTCAAATCGTCGTCTTCCTAATAACGACTAAAAATAAAAAACTACGGTTGGCAAACGACGATATGGGGTAGTGGATAAAGTTCTATTCAGTTCATTGCAAGTATCAACTTACTAAGTGTTTTTAGATATACCGTTGTCTGAATAAACTGTGTAGTAATGGTGTATGAAGATCCCATATCGTCCTGTGGGTGTCGTAACATGTGATAGAGACAAACTGGAACAGATGCGACATGTACTGCAACATATTCTTGATAACAACTCAAAATAAACCTTAAAGTAATTATGGAAGTTAAAAAATCCTTACGTGGTATAAAGACGCTTTGAGTTCCTCAATAAAATTAATATCGATATTATCTACAGTAGAGCCTTTTTGGGAAAATAGTCGTTTGATGCGTAGACTGCGAAGATGAATCCGGGTGCGATGAGACATTTTAATTAGTTGATAAACAAGAGTAAGTAGTTACTTTGAATAAACACTTTTATTCGTATATTTATTTTCTTAATTGAGAATGAAAATCGTGATTATATCAGCCTATTTTTATTACTCTTATTACTGGTCATGACAGTTTAAGGGCTTCCAAAGCTACTTATCAAATTGCGCTGCAATGTATTACGATGGACTTCTAAACCAATTAAGCGCTTTAAGTGGTCTTATAAAAAAGAAGCGAGGGATAAAACATTATATTGCAATTATATAACGAAGACTACGAAAAATTACAACGCATTATTTAAGCTGAAGTAGCAATAGGCTTGCTATATAATTCGAAGAACTAACAACCGATGTGGAAGAAAGATTCTTGAGAGTTAATCTAGTTCCGTAAACGCACTGCAGGGTGACTTCATGTAGGGTGGCTACACAAGCACGTGCACACACATGCGGTAATAGTATATTTCATTACGAGTGCGGAAAGCCTGTTATTGCAAAGAGTTCCTACAAATGTCTAGCCGAGCCGAGGCGCAGCCGTAAGTGAGGGTTGACAGTCGGAACAAGTTGCAATGACCTTTCCGCACGTGTACTGAACAACTATTTTTAATACAGTTGCAAAAAAATGAAGCAATTTAATAAAATAATAAAAACAAAGTAAACTCAAATAACTTGGATATTCATTTGTATCCACGTTGTTCCTTATTTTCAGCATACTTTTTATCATCGAAAATATCGACCATAACGTAGAAGGTTTTAATTTTACTGAGAGTTCGGAGAAGTATGCCAACATAACATTTTCTGAAAAACTATTTGCTTTTTCCTCTTCTCTACAAGCAATAAATACGTCGTATGTAGATACGGAGCAAATTTTTGACTTTACCGGTAAAAGGTTCTCCGAAGCATTTTGCGCAATTATACTGAGTTCCGGTGGTGTAAATACAAATTTAATATCGTCTAAATTACTCATTTTGTGCAACAAGCAACTGAAGTCGCAAAGAACATTTTTGGAAAATGGCGCCAACCGTAAAAGAATATGAGCAGTATTTTTTTTTCTTCACCCATTCTGGGTAGACAAAGTTAACTATGCCCATAAAGCCAGGTCTTCACTAGATTTTTTTATTGATATGAAATGAAAATGAAATTTATTGAGATGAAATTAAATGAAACCTAACCTAACTCAATGAATCAAATCATTAAATCTGATATTGGAACAAATTAGTTACTTCTTTTTAGAAATATTTGCATGAATCATAAAAATTTCTACGAAATTTTTTAGTAAAAACTTCGTGGTTGGTTTTTTCTTTTTAATAGACATTAGTTTGACACTTGGGAAAGAAACGCACGAGTTCGGAAAAGTTAAAGAAAAAGCTCGAGTATGCCCACATCCCGAACACTATACGTCCCTGCAATACGCCACTTTTTAAGCAACTGTATTAAAAAGTTTTATCATACAAAAAAAATGAATTTGTTAGGTCAAGAATAAGTAATGAATGTTGGTATTTTCAACTCAACCGTGTGGTATACTGTAAGTATACACACATAAAATCCACTAACCTATATAGTCCAGTGGGTATTGTAAGAGGCGAAAGAGGTAAATAAATAAGGAGTTGGGCAGCAGTGTGTCTCTTACTAGATATAATATATAATATACAATATATAATATAATGCCTAATAGACTTTTATGATCCCATAAAGGTAGTTAACAAGTACACGTTTATGACAAAAACAAAGAGCGCATGAGTGTTACAAAGAATTCTTATGAGTGCATATCTACACTAATATTATAAAGAGGAAAACTTTGTTTGTTTGTTTGTTTGATTGTAATTAATAGGCTCATAAACTACTGGACCGATTTTAAAAATTCTTTCACCATTCGAAAGCTACATTATCCACGAGTAATATAGGCTATATTTAATTTTGAACAAAATAGGGTTCCGTAAGATATTAGGGTTTTTCGGACACAATGTGTAAAAAATCAACCAAAAAAGTTACTTATTTTGCGTACCCTGCCTAAACTATTAAAGATAGAACCATAAAATGTTCTAAGTAATTGTAGATCTTATAAATATCTATCACTACGTACAGTTAATGTAGATAATATTTGTATTTGAATGATTAAAATTGGGCGTTTGGTTCTGAAGTTATAGCGAAATTAAAATATTACGATTTCTGCTGCACGGCCCGTTGCGATGTAGGCGTTACCAAGGCCCGGTGAGCGTGTGGGAGGGGGAGTTTAGATCTATGAGTAAGGTACCCGTGCGGCTCAGTCGCGCGGTCGGCTCCCTACGCAGCGGTCGTGCGTGAAGTCTAATAATTTTCGTGCGATTTTTTTTAGGTTTCGTTCTTTAAACTACACCTACGCAAAAGTTCTTCTCAGAGTTAAACAACAGTTCTTCTTAGAGCTAAACAACAGTTCTTCTTAGAGCTAAACAACAGTTCTTCTTAGAGCTAAACAACAGTTCTTTTCAGGGCTAACCAACAGTTCTTTTCAGGGCTAACCAACAGTTCTTTTTAGAGCTAGCATATTACACGCTAATAACATTATCTTAAACATTTGAAAATGCCTAAGAGAGCCAGGTCTCAACTTTCTAAACATAGTTCTCAAGCACGGGCAGCAAAAATACGTCGTATGGGAGAATCTTCACCTGAACGTTCACAACGCCTTGCTGAACAAAATCAGAGAAACTCTCAGGTACGCGCACGAGAGTCGAGTGTCGAACGTTCACAGCACCTTGCAAAACAAAATCTGAGAACCTCTGAGTTACGTGCACGAGAGTCGAGGCTGGAGCGTTCCCAACGTCTTCATGAACAAAATGTAAGGACCTCTGACTTACGCAAACGAGAGTCGAGTGTCGAGCGTTCGCAACGCCTTGCCGTACAAAGCTTGAGAACCTCTGAGCTACGCGCTCAAGAGTCGAGGCTGGAGCGTTCCCAACGTCTTCATGAACAAAATGTAAGGACCTCTGACTTACGCGAACGAGAGTCGAGTGTCGAGCGTTCGCAACGCCTTGCCGTACAAAGCTTGAGAACCTCTGAGCTACGCGCTCAAGAGTCGAGCCTGGAGCGTTCCCAACGTCTTCATGAACAAAATATAAGGACCTCTCAGTTGCGTGAAAGAGAGTCGAGTGTCGAGCGTTTGCAGCGACTTAGAGCTCAGGCAGAGAGACAGCAGTTGTCCACAAATAGAGTTCGCAATTGAATTTTAGCTAACAGCAACAGACTGGCTTTCAGATATGACCCGCAGTTTGATTATGCAAAACAAGCGTCCGTCCAAATCGGAGTCATGAATAAGATCTGCTCTAACTGCTCTGCCAAGAAATGGGTGGACGAACCTAATGGTATTTGCTGTGCTTCAGGTAAAGTTTTTCTTCCTAACCTGCAGGAGCCGCCACAACCAATAAAAAATCTTTTGACTAATAACCATCCATTATGTGGGCATTTTTTAACAAACATACGTAAATACAAAAGTCTTTTTCAAATGACTTCGTTTGGCGCAAGAAAAATCATGGAAGGAAATTTTATGCCCACTTTTAAAATTGAAGGACAAGTGTATCATCTAATTGGTAGCCTTTTACCACCATCAGGCCAAAACCCACAGTTCTTGCAAATATATTTTATTTCGGATGCAGACCAGTTATCGTTGCGATCAAGCATCGCACCAACCTTAAAAATGGATTTAATTCACGAATTACAGACCGCTTTAAATAATCATAACGTGTACATACGAAGTTTTAAACAAAACTTAGAACTTAACTCCTCAGATAATTTAAAGTTAATTATTCATTCAGATCGCACTCCACAGACACCACACAGAGGCAGATATAATGCTCCTACTGTAAACGAGGTAGCTGTTCTCTTGGTCGATGAAGACAAAGGTCCCAGGGATATAGTCTTACACGGTAGAGACGGGCAGCTCAAAAGAGTTTCTGAGCTACATCGGTCCTATGATCCACTACAGTATCCTATAATGTTTGTGACAGGATCTTCTCCCGGTTATTATTTGACTATCCCTCAGCAGGGTTCTGCGCGTAATAAAACTGTTTCGTGTATGCAATTTTATGCATTTAGATTAATGATTAGAACTAACTCTTTTAATCTGTTACATTATTACAGAGACTTATTTAGTCAATATTGTGTTGACACGATGGCGAAAATGATATCGGAAAGATTAAATTATATTTGTCGGAATCAACAGAGACTGAGGGCTGATGACTACATTCATCTCAGAGATGCCTTAAATCATGACGCAAATGTTGACCCATCAAATATCGGTCACCATGTCATATTGCCATCGTCATTTACGGGTTCTCTGCGTTTCATGCACGAGAAAACGCAGGACGCGATGACGTACGTTCGAAATTATGATAGACCTGACTTATTTGTCACTTTTACATGTAACCCCGAATGGCCTGAAATAAAAGCCGAGCTGCTACCAGGATAACGGTCTTTCGACCGTCATGACATAATTTCACGTGTATTTCATTTAAAGATGAAGAAATTCATCAAATTATTTGTCAAAGAACAGATATTCGGTAAAGTAAAATGTTATATGGCAAGTGTGGAGTGGCAAAAGCGCGGTTTACCTCATTGTCATTTGCTGTTCTGGCTAGAAACTAAAATACAACCAGATGAGGTCGACTGTGTCATAGTTGCGGAGCTACCCGATCAACAAATTGATCCGGTACTACACGACATTATAACTAAAAATATGGTACATGGACCCTGCGGAGAACATAATTTAGCTGCACCATGCCTGAAGAACGGTGTCTGCACAAAAAAATACCCTCGCCGTTTCATGAACGATACCCAGACCGGAGAGCATGGGTATCCAGTTTATCGTAGGCGCGATACAGGAAATGGCGGTCGGAGCACTACGCTACAAATCAGGGGCAACATGGTGACGATAGATAATAGGTGGATTGTTCCATACTCCCCGCTACTATGTAAGACTTTTAACGCTCATATAAACGTGGAGTATTGCCACTCTGTCCAAGCCGTTAAATATATATGTAAGTATATAAATAAAGGTTCAGATCAGGCAACTTTTAGCCTTAGAAACCCACACGATGAGGTCGAAAACTATTTAAATGGCAGGTACATAAGAACATCTGAAGCTGTCTGACGCTTATTTGAATTTCCCATTCACGAGCGACATCCTACTGTAGTGCATTTGGCCGTTCATCTAGAGAACGGTCGAAGGGTGTATTTTACACCAGGGACAGCTCATCAAGTTGTCCAAAACCCACGCAATACCACATTACTGGCATTTTTTGCTCTCTGTAATGAAGATGAATTCGCGAAAACTCTTCTGTATCATGAAGTCCCGCAATACTATACATGGGCAAATAATACATTCACTAGAAGGAGGCGTGGTGAAGATGTAGTTGGACATCCGGGGATAAAAATGATACCGCTTTAGGTAGAGTTTACGGGATACATCCATCCCAATCAGAGTGTTTTTATCTTAGGATTCTACTGCACCACGTACGCGGTCCGACCTCATTTGCATACCTTAAAACTGTAAACGGTATTGTCAAAGAGACGTATCAAGCAGCTTGCCGTGACCGAGGTTTACTTGCAAACGATGATCATTGGGGTAACACTTCAAGCGAAGCTTCGTTATCACATTGTCCAAAAAACTAAGGGAGTTGTTCGTAGTCATACTTTTATTTTGTCAACCATCGGAACCATTGAAGTTATGGGATACTTTCAAAGATCAGTTCTGTGAAAATATTAGACATCGCATCAGACAACAAAATCAGGATAACACTTCACCCTTCACTGAAGTCATTTATAATGAAGTATTAATTGAAATAGAAAACAAACTTCTAGAACTAAACGACAAAAATTTAAGTGATTTTGGATTACCTCCTCCCGTTCGTACCCAGAATAATTGACACAATGGTACAACAGTATAACAGCAATGATCTAACAGCGTTTGTTGATGACAATGTGCCAAAATTAGTACCAGATCAAAGACATGCTTATGAGACTATTATGGACAGCGTGAACAATAACATGGGGAGATTATTTTTTTTGGACGCACCAGGAGGCACCGGAAAGACTTTTCTCACAAATTTGATACTTGCTAAGATACGGCAATCAGGGAAGATATCTATTGCAGTTGCTTCGTCAGGAATTGCTGCAACTCTCTTGAACGAAGGAAAAACTGCTCACTCTACGTTTAAACTCCCGCTATCCGTATCTTTAGATCAACGGTTTACGTGCTTTATTCGGAAAAATGGGCCTCTTGGTAAGTTGCTGCAAGACGCGTCGTTGGTAATATGGGATGAATGCACCATGAGTCATAGAGCTCATGTGGAGGCCGTGGATCGTAATTTAAAAGACCTCCGAAGCTCTGCTAATGTCATGGGTGGTATCACTTTTGTATTTGCTGGAGATTTCCGACAAACGCTTCCTGTCGTCAACAGAGGTACGCGAGCAGATATTATGAAGGCATGTTTAAAATCGTCTCACCTTTGGACAACTGTTCATTTGAATTTGCGTACTAATATGAGAGCTCATCTACATGGAAATACGCATAGCAATTTTCCACAACAGCTGCTGAAATTGGGAGAAGAAATTTTTCCACCGAATTTGGGCACTGATTATGCGGTTACTTTGGATGAGTCTCTAGGGCAAATAGTCTATAATTTAGATAGTTTGATGGATGCTATATATCCTGACATCGAAAACTTACATCAAAATGATTTTCGTTGGCTGTGTTGTAGAGCAATAGTTTCTCCCAGGAATGAAACAGTCAACGAAATAAACAATTTAATTATGCAGAAAGTACCGGGTGAAGTTCAGTGCTATAAATCCATAGACACCGTCACTAACATCGAGGATGCAGTGCACTACCCCCAGGAATTTTTAAATTCTCTGAACCCCGCTGGGCTTCCACCTCATGAACTGTCGTTAAAAGTTGGCACGCCGATAATGCTTCTCAGAAATTTAAGACTCCCCAACATGTGTAATGGCACGAGACTTCTTATAAAGGAGCTAAAAGATAATTTAATAGTTGCGAAGATTATCACCGGCCCTGCAGCTGGTGAATTAGCTCATATACCAAGAATACCCATGATCCCTACTGATTTGCATATACCCTTCTAAAGGCTCCAATTTCCAGTAAAAATTTCTTTCGCACTCACGATAAACAAATCCCAGGGCCAAACATTCAAATTAGTAGGAATTGATTTACGAAAAGAATGTTTTACGCATGGGCAACTTTACGTTGCCCTATCACAGCTCGGGGCTCCCGACCATCAGTATATTTTGTTACCAGAAAATAATATAACGTCAAATGTTGTGTATAGAGAAGCTCTACAATAATAGCTTAAGTTTTCTATCCTAAAACAACGGGTTGCACTCCGGGACTTAACAACTAACATCCACAGAAAGAAAATCTGTTCAGCCTGCGGATAGTGACTACTTCGTCGATGTTAGTGTCGGTGTCTGTGAATTGACCTGGGAATCATTTTGTTTGCTGACCGTGTCTTTCCTGGGTAGGCTTTTTGCAGTAAAATTTATTGAAAGAAAAAATACTTAATATTTTTATGTGGCTCGACTGGGGTAAGAAAACGTTCTCGCAGAATAATAGCGTGAAATAGCAGCTAAATGCTGCTGGGTTCTTTATGGTGAGTGTAGAAAACTGGAGACCCTTTTTACTGGAAACGAGGTATTTCATTTCAGTTCTCGGGGTGTAATCACAAAATTTTATAGCTACCAATGGCAGATTAAGTATTTACATCCATCCATCTATTGCAGACCATAAAAAACGACTGCTGAATAATATAGTCCTCTCGCCACAATAGCGGAGGCAATGTGTGGGACATTGCCTACGCGTAGTGCCGGTGTAAGAGTATCCTCAAACCCATATCGTTCTGTTGCTACAGTAAGAGGTATGATATAATGTGTGGGACATTGCCTACGCGTAGTGCCGGTGTAAGAGTATCCTCAAACCCATATCGTTCTGCTGCTACAGTAAGAGGTATGATATAATGTGTGGGACATTGGCTACGCGTAGTGCCGGTGTAAGAGTATCCTCAAACCCATATCGTTCTGCTGCTACAGTAAGAGGTATGATATAATGTGTGGGACATTGCCTACGCGTAGTGCCGGTGTAAGAGTATCCTCAAACCCATATCGTTCTGTTGCTACAGTAAGAGGTATGATATAATGTGTGGGACATTGCCTACGCGTAGTGCCGGTGTAAGAGTATCCTCAAACCCATATCGTTCTGCTGCTACAGTAAGAGGTATGATATAATGTGTGGGACATTGGCTACGCGTAGTGCCGGTGTAAGAGTATCCTCAAACCCATATCGTTCTGCTGCTACAGTAAGAGGTATGATATAATGTGTGGGACATTGCCTACGCGTAGTGCCGGTGTAAGAGTATCCTCAAACCCATATCGTTCTGCTGCTACAGTAAGAGGTATGATATAATGTGTGGGACATTGGCTACGCGTAGTGCCGGTGTAAGAGTATCCTCAAACCCATATCGTTCTGCTGCTACAGTAAGAGGTATGATATAATGTGTGGGACATTGGCTACGCGTAGTGCCGGTGTAAGAGTATCCTCAAACCCATATCGTTCTGCTGCTACAGTAAGAGGTATGATATAATGTGTGGGACATTGCCTACGCGTAGTGCCGGTGTAAGAGTATCCTCAAACCCATATCGTTCTGCTGCTACAGTAAGAGGTATGATATAATGTGTGGGACATTGCCTACGCGTAGTGCCGGTGTAAGAGTATCCTCAAACCCATATCGTTCTGTTGCTACAGTAAGAGGTATGATATAATGTGTGGGACATTGCCTACGCGTAGTGCCGGTGTAAGAGTATCCTCAAACCCATATCGTTCTGCTGCTACAGTAAGAGGTATGATATAATGTGTGGGACATTGGCTACGCGTAGTGCCGGTGTAAGAGTATCCTCAAACCCATATCGTTCTGCTGCTACAGTAAGAGGTATGATATAATGTGTGGGACATTGGCTACGCGTAGTGCCGGTGTAAGAGTATCCTCAAACCCATATCGTTCTGCTGCTACAGTAAGAGGTATGATATAATGTGTGGGACATTGGCTACGCGTAGTGCCGGTGTAAGAGTATCCTCAAACCCATATCGTTCTGCTGCTACAGTAAGAGGTGACAGATGGAACTGAAATAGGAGACGGGCAGCAGCATCTTCTCATAATTAGTTCAAAATTTTAAAACCTGAGGTTGCCAACCTGTGTGCCAAGTGCGAATTATGGTTCGGCTTGCCCGTTGAATTTCTACGCTCGGCAGGAAAATAGGCACCAGCGTAAGATATCATATTGCTGTAGTGTATCGTATGCTGAGTGAAGAAAACTGGAGACTCATTTTACTGATAACAAGGCATTCCTAATCAAGGATACTTGATGTTGGTGTCTGGAGGTCAGCATTAATTTACCATCAGGTGGACTGTGTGAAACAACCCAGACGACTGGCAGCAGAACCACCATAATAACATATAAAAATTGAAAAACTGCCGTTGCCAACCCGTCTGCCAAGCATGGCAACCATGGAAAATATCACCAATATGAGGCAGTCTGTGGGTGAGACCTATGTCCAACAGTGGACTTTTAACAGTCAGCAACGGTAACGGTAATGCTTTTCTGTAGAAAATATCCTGAGAAGTATAAAATTATTCCATCTCGAGTTTCGACCACAGCCTTCACTATCACGTTCGAACGTATTTCATTGACAGATTAGATTAACTTAGGAAGTGTGACATGTTTACATGAATACAATAAAAGCGGTCATATACTTTCGCCTTGGGGATATTCACAAGCCCTTATAACACAATTTATTTAACTTAGTTATACGTTACATAACATACATATTTCTTAACAAATAGGCCTTTAAAACAATACTAAACAATAGAACAGTTAAATTTAAGAAGTATTTTAAACAAAGCGATTAATGAGAGTAAGAATGTGGCTTTATGAAGTAGGTATCGTAAATAAGATTTGAGAATCTTTTAGTACCCAATATTACTACGTTATAATGTAGCGTGTGCTTAATAAATCCACTTAAACTTAAAATAATTAACATTTATTGTACACGAAACTATAAATTTTTTATTTTTATTAGACTAGCTTTTACCCGCGGCTTCGCTCGCGTGGGGTTTATTTAGAAACATCAAAAATACTATATTTACTAATAATAGCATTACTAAATCACTTTTAGATACACCTCGGTATCCGTGGCTATATTGAACGTAGGATATGATTTGAATGTGCAAAATAATATGCTACAGAAACACATAAGTGAGTTCAACAGAATTGCTTTAATATCATACGTCTAGCAACATCTTTTTATCGGACATGTCATGTCCGATGTGTCTTTACGAAAGATAATTGAAAACCACTGTCCCATTTCGCCCCGTGGGTGTCGTAAGAGGTGACAGAGTGAAGCTGAATTAGGAAATGGATGGCAGCATATTCCTGATAAGAGTGCAAAGTAATAAAAAGAAATATCTCAGTTTTGCAAGCAACTCAAGTAGCTCCCAATTCAACTTCGAAGGAACACTCGATTGCTATGTCTAGTCTATAACATCTTGCACAATCTTTCCTCTCCCACATACCTCAGAAGCCGATTTTCCTTCACCCAATTTCCGAATAAACCATGCAGATCCCATGTTAAAACTTTTCTTAACTTTCCCGTCTATAATTCCGTATATAATTACGAAACTTTACTGGTATTTAAGAAACGTGTTAGAGATAACTTCTTTGTGTCCTGTTAATTAATATATATTATTAATGTTGTGCGTAAATTTATATATATATATATATATATATATATATATATATATATATATATATATATATATATATATATATATATATATATATTATACCTAACTTTTTTATAGGATAGGGGGACAAACGAGCACACAGTCCACCTGATGGTAAGTGGTTGCTGTGGCCCATAGACATCTACATCTATCCTCGATTACGAATCAAAATGCAGATGCGTTGTCACCCGTACGGACTAAAATAGAATGAACACTCACCATACGAAACACAGCAGCATTAAGCTACTATTTTACGCTGGTATGCTGTGCGAGCGTGGTCCTTCCCCGGTCGAGCCGACCTATTCGTGCTACAGCTGTACTAACTGTCGTATTTATTATTTTTATGTATTGTTTTATTTTATTTTAAATTTTAGTATTGTTTGATATAATTTACTTAACATTTTGTTTATTACTTATTCATTAATTGTTGTAATGTATGCACTAAGTTTGCCATTTTAATATATTTTCCTTTATGGGTCTACTGTAAGATATTTCAGCTAATTATAGGGTATAGAAAGTACACCTGTGCTTGCGCATACACTCGGGCACTATAAACTTGTTCTGCGCAGATGGCAAGTCTCTGTTGAGACTGTCCACAGTGTCCGATATTCGGTTTGGAGGTCATTATTATTATGAGAGGCGACAGAGGGAAACAAATCCTAAGATAGATAGCAGCGTCGCCCACATAGCAACCCGAATGTAAAAACTGGATTTTTTAACTGCCTATCAAGGGTAACAACAACTATGGCACATTTCGCTCTTACGAGGCAGTCCTGAGTTCAGCTGCAAACTATTATAGGCTGTAAACTACAATAATCTATGAACGTGTTGGATGATAAAGATGGCAAATATTAATTAAGCCAATTACCTAACACTAATTACTAAGAAGTGTATTTAAATGGATTTAAAACCTCATTAATATTTTGTGGAGTACCAACATATTTTTCTTTTATTTGTTCGACTTTTATTATCTCAAATTACCGACTGAAAGCCAACAAAAATATTCCCGCAACAATAATACCTCTTACAAATCGATACTCGGTCAAGGATATGTAATAATTAAAAAAAATACGAACTATATCTCTTTTTATTAGAGATATATTGCCATTTTTGTAATTTTTTATAGAATAAGGGTGACAAACGAGCACACAGTCTACCTGATGGTAAATGAATGCTGTGGCCTATAGACATCTACATTATTTCTCGATTAAAAATTTTTTTTTAATCGAGAATAAATGTAGATGTTATTAATTATATAATTGGCGATAGAAGCACTGAATGATGACTTGAAGAGAATTAGTCGTCGGTCCAGATCACATGGTATAACTATTAATCCAAGTAAGTCTCAAGCAATAATAGTAAGTAGCAGATATACTAGTAGCTTAATTGATAAATGCACCCTGCCAGATGTGATTATCAATGGCACATCAATTACTTATACTGAATCTGTGAAGAACTTGGGCTTAATTATTGACAATAGGTTGTCATGGGGTCCTCACATAATGGACTTAGGTAGAAATGTTTATTATGCTTTCCACTCATTAAAACGTCTTCAAAGTTTTTTACCCTTATCAACGAAAATCTCTCTTGTTCAAACCCTTATTTTGCCTATCTTAGATTACGCTGATGTCTGTTTTTTGGATGCCACAGAGGAGCAATTAAACAAGTTTGAGCGATTACAAAACCTTTGCATTCGGTATATCTTCGGACTCAAGAAGTTCGACCACGTCTCTAAATATAGAAAGCACCTCAAGCGGCTCCCGATCCGATTTCGCAGGAACACTCGTATCCTTTGTCTCCTTCTTATCATCTTACACAGCCCACATTTCCCCACATACCTCCGAAATCGATTTACCTTTCTTAAATCCCCAGATACCGTTTGTAGATCTCACCTTAAAACTCTCTTAAAATTCCCATCCTTTAATACTCACTCGTATTCCCGTTCATTCTCCGTACAAGCAGTAAGACTCTGGAATTCGCTTCCTACTGATATTCGAAAAATCAAAACAGTGACATTATTCAAAAACGAGTAAAAGCACATTATTTATCGCTATCTTCTGTGTAAGTCTCAAATCTCTGATATGTACTATACTGTTACAAATATATGAATATAATCATGTATTTGTATATATAAATATATATATATATATATATATATATATATATATATATATATATATATATATATATATATATATATATATATGTATGCATATGTATATAAGTATTTGAGCTGACGTATATATTTATCTTATACCCACATGTGTTGTAAAATAACAAAGTGCACACCTTATACTCATTTAGTAATCATATGTGTTTGAAACTGGCCTACTGGAAGAAATTTCATTGTGAGATAAGTAGAGCCTTTGTACAAACTTTTTATTATGATTTGTCCTCTTCCTAACTTGTGTGTACATAAATTGTGAAATAAATAAATAAATAGAAAGCAGTAAAAAAGGGCCTGGTATGAGAGCATGGTTCTTCCACGGATTAGCCGCCCCATTCGTGTTACAACCATAATATAGCTGCAGCGTGGCTCTGCCTAACGTAACGTAACATAACGTAAGTAAACCTTACTTTAGAACTTTAGCTCGCAGTTTTTACTTATCACAAGTTGCCGTTGGTAACGTAAAAGATGGTGATATAAAACAGTAGAGAGTTTTACTTCAACAATAGATGGTAAAACGCCTAAAACGAGAAGCAATTCAAATATAATAGAAGTAATTTTTGTGTTTAAGTGTTCTCTTATAAGGGGATAAGTCTGGCTTAAATTTAGTTTCTCCAATTTCAAGGATTTGATTTCGATTTGCCTTTTCAGATTTAACTTTATACTTAAATAAATTTCAATTAATTTCGTCATACTATAATATTTTATTAAAGTAAGCAAAGCTTTTAAAGTAAAGTGTGTTCAAGAGTGAACAAAACGAATATAGCACTGCTCTTAATATACTACAAACAGTGTTTTCGTTACAGCCGCCATCTGCACAGAAAGCACAAGTGCATTCTCTGTTCCCATACTCTCATAGCCCGATAAGATGGTATTCTATCTTGACCGGAGGGAGATCAGGCGCAGGAACAGTTGCTTTCCGTGCTTTTCAAGGCATGAATATAAACCGCATCGGCCACTTCCTGACTCTGAGCTGCTGCTGAAAACTTCTTGATAGGAGAACTCAATAATTGTGTTTGACCCGAACCAGGATTCGAACCTGGTACCATATGATCTGAAGAGGTACCAAACGAACCAGTCCTTTAATATTATTAAGAGTTACCGTTACCATTGCAGCTTATTACAAGTTTACTGCTGAGCGTAGCCCCCCCCGTAGATTGCCTCATAGGGAGGATATTTGCTACATAACGATTTCTTATATTAACGCGAACACTACACATTGAAATAATATTAGTTTTTATGGAATTTATCGCGTATATTTAACTTTTTAAATACCCGACGTTTCGAACGCTTTACAGCACTCATGGTCACGAGCGGGACTGAGCTGTAGCACCCAGCCATCTTCTCTATTGAAAATACCATCTGCTTGGGATCCTATAATAAAAAAAATTAAATCCTAACCCAAGCACACAACTGCAAGACTTCAAGATACCATAAGTTCATACTGTATCGATTGGAACAAAAGTTAAATTTCAATCTATGGTAACCGCGGTTAAATATGACATATGGACGTTGAACATCTCAGTCCCGCCCGTGACCATGAGTGCTGTAAAGTGTTCGAAACGTCGGGTATTTAAAAAGTTAAATATACGCGATAAATTCCGTAAAAACTAGTATTATTTCAGTATTTGCTACAATTGCTACACTTGGCGAGTGTGAGTTTTAGTTATTTCTAGGAAGACACTGCAGCCCATATTCTGGTTTGAATCCCTCTGTTGTATTCTTGGTTTGTGTTGTCCCAGTATCAGAATTATTTGAAAAGCAATAAATCAGAATTATTTGAAAAGCAATAAAAACTAGTATTATTTCAATATTTGCTACAGTTGCTACACTTGGCGAGTGTGAGTTTTAGTCATTTCAAGGAAGACACTGCAGCCCATATTCTGGTTTGAATCCCTCTGTTGTATTCTTGGTTTGTGTTGTCCCAGTATCAGAATTATTTGAAAAGCAATAAATCAGAATTATTTGAAAAGCAATAAAAACTAGTATTATTTCAATATTTGCTACAGTTGCTACACTTGGCGAGTGTGAGTTTTAGTCATTTTTAGGAAGACACTGCAGCCCATATTCTGGTTCGAATCCCTCTGTTGTATTCTTGGTTTGTGTTGTCCCAGTATCAGAATTATTTGAAAAGCAATAAATTCGACATTGTTTATTTTTATAGTTTCTTTGTGTCATATAAAGATTTACTTTTAAATTTATTTTAATAGTGTAATTATGCAATTCTTAAATATAAAAGAATCAATATTAGATAACATTTTACAAACGCAATTCTTATTCTAATGTAACATTTTTAAAAAGCTTAACTTTTGGGTGAGCTAAATTTGTGAACTCAGCAGAAAAGTAAATTGGATTTGGCAAACATTTAAACACTTCGTTCCGAAACGTTCCGTTAGAAACTAACCAACAAAAACTTTAGGATATTTACTTGTAATTGAGTATTTCAAAAGCAGTATATACTACGGATCGTACAAATCATTATTCTGATAAATATAAGTGCTTCATGCTTTCATACTTTTCAACAGTAACTAATACAAACTTTGTCATCATCTAAAGACTAAACTTTGTTCGTAAACAAATACTTCACTCATACTTAACGTGAAGCCATGCTGCATTTATACATATTATGACCATAGAGTAGAGTAATATATACAGAAATGATTATGACGGTAGCACGAACAGGTCGGCTCGCCTGTGGAGGGCCACGTCCTCACACAAATTTGGCGTAAAAATGTAGGTTAATTCTGCTGTGTTTTGATTTTGTTTCTTATTCGAAGTAAAGTGCTGTTATGACATGTGAACTGTGTGCTCGCTGGGCGTCCTTGATATATTTAAGAAAAATCTTACACTAAACGTTGTTGGTGTAGTTATATTATGACTGAAGAACGAATGAATCGGAAAATCGCAACCTACAATTTTAATAGTGCTGGTGGGGTTTGGGGCCGGATTGCACGCGTACTGTGAAATTTACTGCGAGCGACAAGGGAAGAAACAGAAAAATGTATTTATGCCGTATTGTGACAATAATTTAAAAAAAATATCGAATTTATTCTTTTTAGTATTTCTTATCTTGTTCTGGTAAAAGTAAATCTCAGCGCTTAATTTTTCTTATTATTTTTGTCAGAAATAGGAATAATGGATATCAGACGACCGCACGTGAAATTGCATGAGGGAGCTTATATTTTTTTTTATAGAATAGGGTGACAAACGAGCACACAGTCCACCTGATGGTAAGTGGTTGCTGCGGCCCATAGACATCTACATCTATCTTCCATTACAAATCAAAATGCAGATGCGTTGTCACCCGTGAGGACTGAGATGGAATGCCTCATTTCCAGTAAAAAGGGTCTCCGGTTCTCTACACTCACCATACGAAATACAGCAGCATTAAGCTACTATTTCACGCTGGTATTCTGTGAGAGCGTGGTCCTTCCCCGGTCGAGCCGACCCATTCGTGCTACAACTATACTACTAATATAATTGCAGCATGGCTCTACCACGTAAATTATTCTCTAAAAGGTAGTATATTTTCCAGGAATAAAATATTTCCATCGTGGTAATATAAAATATTATATTCTATCTCTCTTTCGCCAATTCTTGACCGAATAAAATATTCAACTTTTCTTCAATTGCTTGGTTCAGCAATTAATTACGGTACTATTTTAATGCCCTGACAATATAAGTAATGACAAGTCAAATCGGACTACGTAATTAAAGCAGATTTAAACTTCATTATATACCACATTCTCTGGTCTTACCTTACCTAAAATGGCCGGCCCATTACCACTTCGATCTCCTATTCTGTTGAGCTATATCGGTAAAGCTAGTTCTTCTGCGGATATCATTATTTAAATAAGGATGCTATGGCCCGTTCTCTTCAATCACTATACGAAATACTTTATTCTGCTGTTTAATGCTGGGATTCTCTATGAGCGTAGTCTAACTCGGTCGAGGTCGACATGTGCAGTAGCTATATATAGCTAGCAGCGTGACTCAACCACGTAAAAAATAGAAGTATCTAGGGTCTCCAAAATAAAAATTAATTTCATTTCTTAAACAACCCATTTTACATTACATAAATTACATAAAAAAGAAAACTTTCCTATGGGTACAACATGTTATAACAATGGCCATAAGTTTGTTTCAAGTCACCTTATGTTGGTAACAGAAGCGACTTTTAAATACATCTCGTATATATTTTTAGTACCCTGTATCCACTGCTGGTCATGTAGCTCTTTCATCGTGATATAAGAGAGGGATCTGCCATATAATCGCCATACGTTTCTGATGAATTGTTGCAATCGTTGCAACTTTTGGCATTAGATCTGTACGAAATGTTATAATTTTCGAACCCATCCCATAGCTGATTTGTACAACACCCAAGAACAGAGTCACGTATTTTGCGACTCTATGTAGATCGTGACAGAGAACAAAACATGGTAAAAATAGGCCTCCTCATAGATTTTATAAATATATTTGTTATACATTTTTTTAGTATAAGGGTGACAGCCGAGCATACCTAATGGTAAGTGGATGCTGTTGCCCATAGATATCTACATTTGTCCTCAATTAAGAATCAAAATACAGATACGTTGTCATCTCTAAGGACTGAGATGGAATGTCTCATTTCCAGTAAGAAGGGTCTCCGGTTCTCTATATTCACCATACGAAACACAGAAGCATTAAATGACTACTGTAAGCTGGTACTCTGTGAGAGCGTGATCCTATCCGGGCGAGCCGACCCATTTACTGTAATTCCATAATATAGCTGCAACGTGGCTCTACCACGTAAAGAAATTTTTTAATCATAGAAATATTCGTTACAGTTGACTCTGAACTCTGTTGACTGTTGAAGTTTATTGTGAACGACGTCAGGAACACAGCTAATATTTTGAAATTAAGTCCGAGTTAAATTAAGAAGGTATGACTTTGATAAAGGATACTTCCATTGCAAGGGCGAAACTTTGAAACTTACTACAGTTACATTAAGTAATTTCTTGTAGTAAATACACTTTATTTATTATTAATTTAATTTCAAAATGTTTGTCTGTCTGTCTGTCTGTTTTAGCCAATCAACGACTAACACTCGCCCAGAAAACTGTGCAGAGTTCATTACAAGCCAAAGTGCCGGATTTTTAAGTGACCTACAAATAATAAGCAAATTTGATTAGTGTTCAATTTTATTACCGAATTTGACAAATCCTTTTAAATTTAGGCGAAGCTTTCGACTGTAAAATGCTTTGCTAATTGACTTTTACTAAGCACGTTCGAAACAACTTTGCGCGACAAGCAATTCAAATATTATAAGTTGCATGGTTCAGCATAAAGAAAGTATTAATTGAGCGAAAAGTTTTACTAAGTGTGAGGGCTTTACCAAACTTTTAGGTCTATGTTTTTAACTTCGAGTAATTTTTGACGAGTTTGGAGTTATTTATTTTAAAAATACAGTAATTATAAGTTAAAGTTAAGCACATCAAACGTCAAATGAATAAAAACGTTATGTTTTATATCCTATACTATTAAACGAGCAATTTTTGTATATATATAAATATATAATCGGGATCTCGGAAACGGCGCCAACGATTTTCATAAAATTTAGTGTCCAGGGAGTTTCGGGAATAATAAATCGATCTAGCTAGGATTTATTTTTAGAAAATGTCTTTTTGTCCGTGTTTTTAGGCAATGAAAAACTGCTACAATATCGTTAGAATAAGAAGGTAAATTTTGACGGATTGTCAATGGTTATAAATAGCTTAATTGGTATAATGGGCAGTCACAGAATCGTAAAACCCCGGTTCGAGCCCAGACCGACCGACCAACTTTTTTAAATTTTTTTTTCATGTTCCTTTCTTTTTTGAGAAAATCTATTTTGCGAGCCCTTTTTTAGTATTTTTTAAAAACATGAAAATTTAAATTAAACTAATTGCACTCATGATTTTTTATTCAAATAACCAGTTCAGTTTTTTCTATTATGTCACAAAGATCAAAAAATATTATTCATATTTCATCAGTATGTAATTTGTAAAATGATGTCGGAATTCTGTGGATGTCGAAATATAATTTCCAAAACACACGAATTAAAAAAAAAACGAGCGAAAAATACCGAGCAAAGCTCCGTCAACCGGGTACTATACACGCTACAGCTATGTTAACGTTGTAGTAGATATGGGTCAGCTCGACTGGGGTAAGACTACGCTCTCACAGAATACTGGCGTAAAATAGCAGTTTAATGTTGCCTTGTTTTGTATGGTGTGTCCAATTAATCAACAGAATAACATATCCACGTTCACACACACACACACACACACACACACACACACACACACACACACACACACACACACACACACACACACACACACACACACACACACACACACACACACACACACACACACACACACACACACACACACACACACACACACACACACACACACACACACACACACACACACACACACACACACACACACACACACACACACACACACACACACACACACACACACACACACACACACACACACACACACACACACACACACACACACACACACACACACACACACACACACACACACACACACACACACACACACACACACACACACACACACACACACACACACACACACACACACACACACACACACACACACACACACACACACACACACACACACACACACACACACACACACACACACACACACACACACACACACACACACACACACACACACACACACACACACACACACACACACACACACACACACACACACACACACACACACACACACACACACACACACACACACACACACACACACACACACACACACACACACACACACACACACACACACACACACACACACACACACACACACACACACACACACACACACACACACACACACACACACACACACACACACACACACACACACACACACACACACACACACACACACACACACACACACACACACACACACACACACACACACACACACACACACACACACACACACACACACACACACACACACACACACACACACACACACACACACACACACACACACACACACACACACACACACACACACACACACACACACACACACACACACACACACACACACACACACACACACACACACACACACACACACACACACACACACACACACACACACACACACACACACACACACACACACACACACACACACACACACACACACACACACACACACACACACACACACACACACACACACACACACACACACACACACACACACACACACACACACACACACACACACACACACACACACACACACACACACACACACACACACACACACACACACACACACACACACACACACACACACACACACACACACACACACACACACACACACACACACACACACACACACACACACACACACACACACACACACACACACACACACACACACACACACACACACACACACACACACACACACACACACACACACACACACACACACACACACACACACACACACACACACACACACACACACACACACACACACACACACACACACACACACACACACACACACACACACACACACACACACACACACACACACACACACACACACACACACACACACACACACACACACACACACACACACACACACACACACACACACACACACACACACACACACACACACACACACACACACACACACACACACACACACACACACACACACACACACACACACACACACACACACACACACACACACACACACACACACACACACACACACACACACACACACACACACACACACACACACACACACACACACACACACACACACACACACACACACACACACACACACACACACACACACACACACACACACACACACACACACACACACACACACACACACACACACACACACACACACACACACACACACACACACACACACACACACACACACACACACACAAATGTGAGAGCGTGCGCGTGTGTCCGCGCACACACACGTACGCGCACTGGCAAGCCAGCACACACGCACGCACACACGCAAACGCAAAATTTATAATGGTTAAATGGTTTCTGATGTCTTAATATTGTGTTAGTAACCACCTGCACTTCATAGCAGTTAGTTCAAAATTATGGATAGACTCTTCAGTTTTATTTGTATGTATTCGAATATTTAATGTTTTGTTTGTCTGTATTTTATGCGCTGCCACACCGTCCATCAAATTACGCTAAAACTTTGTCGATAAAACTTTGTTGTATTGCTTGCACTTGCGCGTAGGTCATAGGCATAGTACAGTTAACTTACAGTAGGTGGCGTGCGTATCGTACCGACAAATTTATTCGAAAGTTATTTATCATTCAACTTCAATGAATGTAATTCAACAATATAACTGTTCCAAATTTAAAACGATAATGCCACATCTAGCATTTCTTTTGTGGCAGCAACGCGATCGTTTCTAGCTGGTAAATAATAAAGAGTAAAATGGAAGCACCTATAACAAGAAGTTCTATGAGTGACAAGCTGTTATTTAGTTATTTATGCTTGTGAAAGTTATACCCTCGTACGTTCTTAGTCCCAACAGGGAAACAAGGGCCAATCAAGCTATAATTTACTCAAACTTATAGGACTTGGAATAACTTAGAGAATCTTATTTCAAGTGATTTTAGATTTATTGCATAAAACGAAGCTTTTTCGACATACAATAACAAATTGCAGCCAGTGTTATTGGCATCATACTGCAGGAAGAATGAGTGTGTAGGTACTTAAATTAAAAAATTATATGATAATTTATTAGATATTATATATATGTATATATTTATATGATAATTCATAGTTCGATGGACTGTAATTAAACATTCATACCCATTTACGCCATACGTAAAATACCTAGTTCGGTGACGATGAGCGGCGTCAATGGCGTGAAACATCTTTTATTCCAATATCCGATTTTCCGACTTTACACAGCAATTATGGCAAATCCGCTTCCGATCCGATTTTCTTTTCTTTTTTTTTTTTTTTTTTTATAGAAGAGGGGGCAAACGAGCATGCGGCTCACCTGATGTTAAGTGACTACCGCCGCCCATGATCAACCGCAACACCAGGAGAATTGCGGGTGCGTTGCCGGCCCTTTAGAAAGGAGTAAGCTCTTTTCTTGAAGGTCCCCAGGTCGTATCGGTCCGGAAAAATCGCCGGTGATAAACTATTCCACAGAGAGGTTGTACGTGGAAGAAAACTCCTTGTGAAACGTACAGTGGTGGACCGCCAAGCATCCAGATGGTGTGGATAATATCGGGACGTTTGCCGTGTCGTGCGTTCACGAAATTTGGCGGCTGGGATTAATCCGAACAATTCCTCAGAGCACTCCCCGTGATAGATGCGATAAAATACGCAAAGAGATGCAACATCTCTTCGCAACGCCAGTGAATCGAGCCGATCGGAAAGCACTCGGTCGTCGACGATTCGAGCCGCTCTGCGCTGGATGCGGTCAAGTGGAAGGAGCTGGTACTGGGGAGCCCCAGCCCAGAGATGGGAACAGTATTCCATGTGCGGCCGAACCTGCGCCTTGTAAAGTTGCAGGCGGTGTGCCGGCATGAAATACTGTCCCGCTCTGCTGAGCACGCCAAGCTTTTTAGAGGCCAATTTGGCCTTCCCTTCCAAGTGACCACGAAACTGCACGTCACTCGATATGTCGACGCCGAGGATTCCGATACTGGCTGAGGCGACAAAGGGGTTCTTTTTAGCGGTTAACGCGCAAACTTGTGTCTTCTGGGGGTTAAACTGGACTAGATTTAGTCGTCCCCAATCCGAGACTCTGTTTAGCAAAGACTCGACTTCAGACACAAGTTTGTCCCGGCACTCGGAGACGTTTTCCCGAGAAATATTGGCTCGGCCGGTGTAAAGAGCATCACCAGTGCTGTCATCTGCATAGCAATGAATGTTACGGGTATGCAACATATCATTGATATGCAGAAGAAACAGCATTGGCGATAGCACGCAGCCCTGTGGAACACCAGCATTAATAGGTTTGCAATCGGAGCTTGCACCGTCTACAACGACCTTGATGCTCCGATCTGCAAGAAAGCTGGTGATCCAATCGCACAATTTCTCGGGAAGCCCATATGAAGGGAGCCTCGAAAGAAGCGCTTTGTGCCAAACCCGATCAAAGGCCTTCGCAATGTCCAAACTAACGGCCAATGCCTCCCCCTTGAACTCTACTGCCTCCGCCCATCTGTGAGTGAGGTAGACCAGAAGATCACCAGCTGACCGACCACGGCGAAAACCGTATTGGCGGTCACTAATCAGCTGGTGATCCTCAAGGTACCTCATGAGCTGGCAGTTTACAATGGACTCCATTGTTTTGGAGAACAAGGAGGTGATGGCGATTGGCCGGTAGTTGGACGGGTCTGAGCGGTCGCATTTTTTAGGGATCGGGTGGACGAAAGCCGTCTTCCATGATTTTGGGACTACGCCTAGGGAGTAGGAGTGCCGGAAAAGACGCGTTAAAACCGGTGCCAACTCTGGAGCACACGTCCTCAGCACAATTGGGGGGATTCCGTCAGGCCCACTCGACTTGTGGATGTCCAGGGAGAGGAGTGCTTTGCGAACCGAGCGCTGTGTGAACTGCACTTCCGGCATGGAGCACTCACACCGCGGGATGGTCGGCGGCGTACTCCCCCCGTCATCGAGAGTCGAGTTAGACGCAAAGAAGGAGCCTAGAAGATCGGCTTTCTCCTTTGCAGTATGGGCCAGTGAGTCGTCCTCCCTGTGCAGAGATGGAAGAGATGGCTGACAGAAATTCCCCTGGACAGCCTTGGCGAGAGACCAGAATGCACGGGTTCCAGAAGGAAGGCGAACTAGTTTCTCGCCAATTCTGCCTATGTGCTCTGACTTTGCCTTGGCAATGACTCTTTTGAAGGACCTAGAGGCGGAATTATACTTCTTTTTTAGAGCGCTGGTGTTTACATCCCGGGACGCTGATGCATCAACCCAGGCTTGATAGCACTCCTGCTTACAGCATGATGCTATTTTACAGGAGCGACCAAACCATGGCTGAGATTTGCCTCCAATGGGCACCACAGAGGAAGGAATAAAAAGTTCCATACCCTGAAGTACCACATCAGTAACAGAATCCGCAACAACGTTGGGATCATCCGGCGAGAAGCAAACCCGCCCCCAAGGGTAGGATGCAAAGAAAGACCGCATCCCATCCCAATCGGCTGACCTATAGTGCCAAACACGTCGGCAGCCTGCAGAATGCAACCGCGATTTCAGCGTGAGTGGCACAACACTCCGGACCAGACAATGGTCCGAGGAGCCTAAAGGGGCGTCGACGGAAATCTGATATCCGTCCGGGTGAGAGGTCAGCAGAAGGTCCAACAGGGAAGGTGCATGATCTTCCACATCTGGAACCCGCGTAGGCGAAGTAACCAGTTGTGTCAGACCATATGCCAAGGCAAAATCATGAACAGATCTCCCCGCATGATCGGTTAAACGTGAACCAAGCCATTCGGCGTGATGGGCGTTAAAGTCGCCGAGGATCACGATCTCTGCGGAGGGCATCTGCTGTAGCAACGAATCTGCAGCCATTTGGACGTGGTCGAAGAGTCGGTCTGTTTCGGCATTACCGCTATGGGACCTATAGAGGCACCCGTAGACGCGCGGATGGTCGTCGCTGTCTACGCGTAGCCAAAGGATGGACAGGTCCGAACCTTCAAGTCTGCCGAGGCGTCGAGGACAGATGTCCTCTCTGACGTAAACGCAAACTCCAGCCCGAGGCACAAAGGAGTGTTCCAGTTTGTACCCCGGGTAGGAGAGATACGAGACATCAGCCGGAGAGGACACCTGCGTCTCGGTCAGAAAGAGCAGAGCCGGCCTCGCCGTCTCGAGATGGTAGTGGACGGCGTTTAGGTTGGAGTGAAGTCCCCTGATATTGCAGAAATTCACGGACAGCGTGGCAGGGGTCGCCTTGGTCTTGTTGCTCCGTTTGCCCCGAGCAGTTGTAGTCTTGAGCGGAATTCCGCCCCCCCCAGAATACGCGGGGCAGCCTGAGCACCCACGCTCAGAAGTGGAGAAACATGGTCGTGGATGCTCAGCGAGGGATTCTCCAGGGGTGCTGGTACCCTCCTGGGGTAGTCTACCTTTATTTAATTCCGCTACCATGTTGATGGGGGGGGGGGATTTGGGCCTCCGGCCACCTGCACTCACCAGACGAAACGCGGAAGCAGAGCTTCCACTTCACGCCGGTATTCTGTGAGGTCGTGGTACCACCCCGGTTTGAGCCGGCCCATACGTGCAACAGCAAAGCTGCCGCATGGCTCTACCACTGTTAACTGTTTCTTAAAGAATAAGGCAGACAAACGAGCACACATTCTACCTGATGGTGAGCGGATTCTGTTAACTATAGACATGAGAACATAGGTGATGATAAAGAACTCTCATGTAAACATTAGTGTTCAACAAAAATTTTGAGTCTTTTTTTCTTAAATTCACTTCAATGATATTAAATTAGGTTACAAAGAGAGATAAGTAAGAAATAATTAGCATTTAAATTAAAAAAAATTATTCATAACCATCATTAAATTCTACCAAAAGATCACTGCTGAATACAGGCCTCTCCTACAGATTGCCTTATAGGATATTATGCCACAGTTGTTTTGTTTGTACAACCACAGTTTTTATTTATATTGAGCTTTTATCAGGAAGATGCTGCTGCTTATCTCCAGCTTCAGCTTCTGTCTGTCACCTCTAGCTGCATGCACGGGACGATGTGGGGTGATGCACTCTGTTACGCTGCCACTAGAGGGCAGAAAATAACTAACTATCAAATATGGTGATCAATCGAAATCTATCTTGGATTAAAGCTCTGAGATCTGACTGTACATGTTTACATTTTACTAAGTTGTGCTCTCCTGTATAGGAAACAACCTAAATATTTAAAAGTACTCGTATTGCTTAATCATAAATTTATATATAGTGTAGAAATTGATTAAAATTTATTTTACAAAGTTAAGTGTTGATTACTAATGCATAAAATAAAAGCGAGATCGGGCGCAACAGGTTTGAGACTTTATTACATTACAAAGAAATTGAAACGACAAAAGGGGAAATTCTATTCGCTTTGTAAATTTTTTCAATTTAAGTCTATTTCAGTCATATTTTATTATTTATAAAAATATTTTATAAATATTCACTCAAATTTTAAATATATTTAAAATTCTAATTTATTAATCTAACTTACATTTTATTTATTCAACTGATTTCTATATCCATTTTTTTTCTTGGTTGTACTTTGACATAGATTTTATAAAATTAATAGAGACAGAAAAGTTAATACCGTTTTAATATTAACACGAATAAAAGTATTTCATAATATGTAAACATAAGGGGATTATACAGTTTTGAGAGCCAATTATTTTTAGATACTCATTCGACAATTGCCATGCTGTTCATCAGATTGCGGTGTCAATCAATGTGTAGTGTTCGCGTAAATATAATAAATCATTAGATTGCGGTAATATTGCTTGCACTTCCGCGAAGGTTATAGGCATAGTTGGACCCTGCAGATGGCGGTGTTGTAGAATCCAGATATCACCCGTGCGAAACCGGGGCAAATCGCTAGTATGTTATAATGTTATGGCAAGCAGGGTATTTTTGTGTTAATACCTATTGTAATCATCGTCGTACTGTATTCTGCTGGTGTGGAAACAAAACGTTCTCATAATTACATTCTCGTTGTAACTTTTATTTTATCTTGTTCTGAGTATTTACTTTGTAATCCACGATACCACCGGTGCACAAAAATTCTTCTAAATCCGTTTAGGTGATTACGTTTGATAGAATAAGGAAATCAAAAACATCTTCTCAAACGTTTAAATAATATTATATATAAATTTTATTTATAATATCATTTAAACGTGTGCGTGTGCTCGTTATTCTTATCATACTAAACCGCTGATGTCGATAACATTTTTATGAGGCATTTTTGAGGTACCTGGATGGTTTTTAGCTGATGTTGGACTCAGTACGTGGCGCTGTTGTCGTGATTCAGAAAACACCGTGCAAAGGCGCGGGGGGGGGGGATCGCTAGTACTAATAAGGATTTCCTTAAAGAAAGTTGTTAAAACTACATATCGTAACTTACCATTCCTTCATTATATTTAAAGCAACACATTCATTGGAGCCACGTCATCATAATGTCACATTTTTTCAGACACTGAAAGTTATTCGACACTCTAAATTAAATAAATATATTGTCTTCAACCACGTACTTTCCAAATTGAAAATAATTTAATATTCATCATTCATTCAAAGAAATGCTCCTACATTTCGTGTTTAAATTGATGAAATCTCGATAAGTTTTCCGCGTAGCGCGCTTTTCATACGTATCGTAGCATGCACCTGCTACGAGAGCTACGGTTGAACTGAAGCTTTTCGAAAGTGAAATATAAATTCAGCGCGACTGTAAGATGAACATAGCTTCTTACATCACAAATTGATTTTGCAGCAATTAATTATTGTCTTATTATATACGTAAAAGAAATTTACTGTGTTTAAACACGTGTCGTGTTTCGCCTCTCCATGAAGCATCCTCAGGTGAATCGATTCTGCGGTCGCTTGGTTAGCCGTCAAGCTAAGCCCTGTGGCGTTTTACACGAAATCTTGAATAATTTTAACTCAACATGTTTAATTTCGTATGTGAGTAAAAACGTGATTAAGGTTTCATATATTTTTAATTCTATTTATTTTGGCACAAACAATCGGTATCAAAAATTTTATATTAAATAACATTCCTAAAAAAGCAAAGAGTGCACAAGCACTGCATATTAATTTAACATTATAAGACTCATAAGTCAATGGCAATTATTTGCTATGCTATTCGTACTAAACACTGCAAAGACTTAATTCATTATTTTATTTGCCATATCGTAGCAAAAGTTATCAACGCCTTTTCTAATCTCATGCATTTTGAAGAAGTTTAACCATCCCGCATTTATACCGTATATCAAATTCACAGAGCAGCGACAAGTAGCAGCTAAAATGTGTGAAAGTTCCGTAACTATAATCACGACGAAGCACCAATTAATATAATAATGCTGTGTTTTTTTTTAAATTTATGAAAACATTTAATTGTAAGACTATTCATTATACATTGATTATACAAAGCCATTAAGACAAGGAAAAACATGGGAGGGTGAGATAATAAAAATAAAGGCTGGTTCTAACTGGAGAGAATTGTTCGAGATAGGATGCAATGGACATAGTTTAAAGAAAATAATAAAGTTTTAAAAATTTTACATGAATAGAATAAGGTTACAGAGAGGAGGGTCGTGTTCTATCTTACTGTATAAGCTCTTTTCATGGAACACTGCCATAATGAAGTTTAAGGTAATAGAGAAGGTTGGGAAAGATAACGCTGCATTGATTTTACATAAACCATTAGAATTATGATGAATAGGACGGAATGAATAGGATGGATCTTCTAATATGAGGTAGGTAGGTTATCTTCTCAAAATTTCTCGCGAGTGAGTTTTTTTCTGAAATTAGGGTGACAAACGGACACACAATCCACAGAACGGTAAACGGCTATTGGCCAATGGACGACTACATCTATTTTCGATTAAAAATCAAAATGTAGAAGCGTGTTCACCCCTGTGGACTAAGATCGAATGACTCGTTTACAGCCGTAAATGTTTACATTCGCTCATTAAATGGGCTAAAATTTAATGTTGAGTACATTGTTGTGTTAATTTTGTCCATGTAGTGGCGGTGAAAGAATATCTATAACTCGCCCGTATCATATCATTCTGTGGGTGTCGCAGCAGGCGGCACAGGGAAACAAATCAGACGACGGGCCGCAGCCGCAGTTGATAACCAAAATTATATTTTTGAAACTGCGTTCGTCAACCCTACTGCCAATGATGCAACTATAGCAAATTAATATCACCCATAGGAGGCAAATCTGTGGGGAGGCCTATGTTCAGCTGGGCTTTGATGGGCAGCAATGAATGAATTAACGTTGAGTATTTAATGATATCGTGGACTTTGCCTGGTCGTGCCAACCTAATGTGCTGCAGACGTAGTACAAATATCGTAACTCCAAAAAGTCTAATAAATCCACTCAAATTAAAACTTTATATATACTATGAACCAGCGAACCGCTCCGCCTTCCCACGAGTAATTTCTGGATCTCGACAACAGCGCCATCTACCGGGTCTAATAAAGTTTATTTGTATACGGATACAAATAAATATATATAAAAAATCAAGTTGTTTTTGAATTTTAGTGAGACAAACGAAGTAATTGTTGCGGGTCTAGATATTTGTCCTTGTGAAATTTATGTATGCAAACTGCCTCCATAATACGGGAAAAGTCCTAGAGGGTTATCGTTTAAAAAAATAAAAAAAAATCAGGAAAATATTATCTCGCTGAATAAAACTAAAACGCAGTAAACTTTTAAGATTTTCTCAATTAGGTGCTTGCGATGGTTTATTCACTATCCTTTCATGTGATTGAAGGGGAGGTCATGTGTGTCATTCTTGGGAACAGGTGCTCCTTGCGGGAACATGTCTGCTTGGGTTCGTTATGCCCTAATAAAGTTTCAAATTTTAAAGGTACTTTTTTGAGCGCATCATAGAAAATGCTTTGGTTTCCAAAGGATCTGTTATTGTTTTCTATTCCACATGAACGTACTATGCTAGTGCAACAAAGACCTCTGCCGTAGGTTCACTCATATGGGTGACATTTTCCACAGTTGCCACGCCTTGTTGTCAACCACAGTTTAAAAAAAAAACGACGGGTTGCACTCCGGGAGTGCCGACAGATATGAAAACTTGTATATTAACGTTGGGCATTTTTGATATTTTTGGATGGTTAGGGAATAATTTTGCACGAATTGCTTTAATCATCAGTATAAAAGTAGTATCATTTGTGTGGTAGAATACAATTTTTATTTATTGCGCTATCATACACAAACATGACAATTAATTTTATTTATATGTATTGAAGACTTTTGTACAAAATTTTCAATTTTACCACTTGATGTTGTTACGTGTATCAAGAAGGCACCGCTACTCATTTGGGTTATACCTCCCTGTCGCACGACACTTCTTACGACACCCACGGGTTGGTATGGTAACATTAACGTAAAATAATGACATTAAAGGATACCTGCAGAGTTTTTTTTACCAGTTGATCCTGGTTAGAAGGACCTCAATCAAAATAAGCAGGTTAAAATTATTTAGCAAACGAAATCTTTTTACGTAGACGAAATAAACATATTTCAATTAATTCCTCAAGCCAACGGGTTGCTAAGTGATGAATGTTATTACTTGAAGGCAATTTTGAAATTGACGTAAAAACTGACATAAAATGTCAGTTTTTACGTCAACCAGCGGAGTTTCTTTTACCATTTGATCTCCAGTCAGAGGGATATCAATCAAAATTATCAGATTTAAAAGAATCGGTAGCAGATGTTAGAAAAAAGGTATTTAGCAAACGAAATATTTTATATGTCAACGAAATAAATATATTTCAATTCATTTTTCAAGCTGACGGATTGCCAAATAATGAATGTTATTACTTAAAGGCAATTTTGAAATAATCAATACAGCCTTCGGGGTAGGCGTAGAGCTGAAAATGTCAATTTTAATGTCATATCATTTTACGGAAATGTAAATAGGAATCTTCCCGACTAAGGTCTAAAGATTTATTATGCTGTTACTTTTCATAGAAAATTTATAGAGTGGGGCTCCATATAATATCATATCATTTATCCATCATAGGACATGACTCCACCATGACGGTGAAGCTTAACATGAGTTAGAGTTCTGAAGGCAGCGGGTTAGAATCTCGCACGGAACAAGTATTTGTACGGTTTATAAATAATTGTTTTATGTCTGTATGTTTATCTATATGCAATTTATGTATGTAAACTGCCTCCATGATAGGAGAAAAAATCTTGGTTTGTGGGTTTCAAATAAATTACTTTGTGGATATCCATAATATTGAATATGTTAAAAATAAATTACGTGAATAACAAAAATGATGTGTCATGCCTAGTCCGGAGAGCCCGTTCATTGCGTGAACTATTCCCATCACCACTCATCTCAACACAATTGGCCCCAATACCATCAATTATTCAACACATGATTTCTTAAGGAGGCATCATTGGAAAAAATTCCAATTCTCCTGGTGTTGCGGTTGATCATGGGCGGCGGTAGTCACTTAACATCAGGTGAGCCGCATGCTCGTTTGCCCCCTCTTCTATAAAAAAAAAAAAAAAATAGACTCTGCGATTGCTGACCTCTATGTGATCCTTTCGTAAAAACTTGTAAGCAAATTTTTGATTTTAATTGCATTTAAATTATCGTAAATTTCTATGAAAAATAGTTTGTTATAAAAATTATTTTTATACGCGCTTCGTATTACATAATATGAGAGACCATCAGGTAGACTGTGTGTTCTTTTGTCATCTTTATATTTAAATAATAATATATTGATATATAAAAGAAATTCTACATTTTGATTGTAAGTCGAGGATACATGTCTATTGGCCACGCCATCCACTTACCCACTTACCATCAAGTAGAATGCTTGTTCATTTATCAGCCTTACAAAATAAAATGTTTACTTGTTACTGCTATAAGTAATTAAAACATATGTTCTAACTACTAAACAAAGAGCTCACTTATGTTGTACTTAAATCTTAAGAGGTTCCCAGTAAAAAACATTTTATTTTCTTCCTACACGACGAGCTTTATTTATGATATTAATGCCATGCGAGGTACACAGTATGTGTGGGAATAAAACCACACTGACAATGAAAAAGAAAACCCAAAAGGAATCTAAGCGGTAGGTTTACAGTGCCAGATTGAAGATTAAATATATTTTTTGATTTGTTTTAATTTTTAATATTTTTAAAGACTACTATTAACACTGGCTATCACAGGGGTGTTATTTGCCATAGTTGCTACCAGTTGCTACTCTCGGCGAGCGGATTGGCTACCGCAGTTTTTATTTTATTTTTTAGTATTTATTAATAAGAAATTTATTACGCATTTATATTTTATTTGCTACAATAGGATCTAATAGTACTGTTAATTCTGAGCTTAGTCTAACTAATCGCTCACCGTAAATCTCACAGTATGCGAGAAATCCGGGTTCGTTCCCCGTCCACACCAACAAAATTGTGAATTGCAATTGTAGCTGCTGGTTAACCACGTGCTCATGAAATTTAAAAATGAGACAAGAATCGTATAGCTCGCAGTAAATAGATAACGGTACGATGTTAAGACAAAAAATTGAATAAAGTATTGTTTTGAAGATGTTTGAGTGCGCTCTACATAAACTCTCCGTTACTTCATGGTCAACGCAGGTTCTTAGAAGTTTAAATTTTAGAGTTGACATAAGTATTTACGGACTTTCGACTGTTGATTTTCATCAACCAGCTGGCCGTTTTTCACTTGTACAACCGCTTTTTTAATTGCTGGATCAATTCCCATTTTGGCTACGTGAACAAGTCATCATAGGCTTGAAATAATGTTTGTTTCATATAAAGTAAAGTGTCACTAATATTTTTCACGTATTTCGAGTTCGGCCCAGTATTTACCTGAAACTAACTATCGCATCGCCCACGTAGACGAAATTACGCAACAGAGTAATTTTAGTACGTTTAGCGGTCAACCATAGAGACCGAGATAAAGAAAATTCACGTCTGAGTTATATTGTAAAGATAAAAATACGCTTATAGCCTCAAGCGTTGAGATTTATATGAGTGAGTTGCAACAAAATTAAATTGTTCAAACAAACTGTAACTATCGCATGACTCTTTGTTGACTTGACAATGTTGAAAATGACCTATAGGTGGAAGTGGATCATTTCAGTGCAATTTAGATATACTCTGTTTTAGCCCCATTAAGTGGATGTGAAAGCATCAGCATTTTTCTCAAGCCAAAGATAACTTGGCTAGAAAGTAGTATGAAGGAGTCCTCAAGACAGGATGCCTTGACCATTCCTCTTTCTATGTTTATAAGGTATTCTGTTAACAAATACGTAACATATGGATTGGCCTCGGTGTACGTCTGTCGATCTGCTGTAAAGATGTTTAATTAATTCATTAAATCATATCAAAAGTCAATTGCTAAATGTGTTGGAGATTTTTTCGTTTGGTACAGAGTACCAACATTTATTAAACGGCTTGGTTGGCTGGCTTCCCTCAAATCTTTTGAGGCTATAGGAAAGAATGAATCTCGAACGTCAGTCTAATACCGGTAAGTCAAGTGTGGGACGGCCCCCCCACTGGATGGAGTGATGACCTGGTAAGAGATAGTAAATCGACGAATACAGGTGGCCCAGGACTGTGTTTTCTGGTATTCCTTGGAGGAGGCTTATGTTTAGCAGTAGACTTGTGATGAGATGTAGTGATTCCAATATATACTCAAACATAGTAGAGGAAGTTCAAATTCTAGTTTTTGACATAAGGGGTAATTTTTTTGGAATAAAATAGGAGTAGAGTCATTTATTTCGGAATTTATTTTTAGTGGGATGTCGTTTAAAAGATTTTTTAAAATACCACTTCAATAATATGTCGTAATTATTTGTGTTTTTATAGAAATAACGGTGATAAACGAGTATACTGTCCACCTGATGGTAAGTGGATGCTGTGAACCATAGACAACTTGTCAACCTGACTGACAACCCAATCCTAGATTAACAATTAAAATGCATATGCTTCGCCACACGTAAGAAGGATTACGTTAGGCAACATTTTTTTTATCAAATTGTCTCCATCGTAACTTTAGAAATACTGAAAAACAAAATCTAAATTAAATTACTATTTTGGAAAATGAGGTAAGTATGGAAGGAGAATGACTATAATGGCGTTAAATTAATGGAAAAAAGGAACGTCATAAGAGTTTTATATTTAATTTTTTTAATTGAGTTAAATGGTACACAATCTTACAGTCCACGTGATATTAAGTGCTTACCTGTAGCCCATGGACCAATCCAACATCAAACAAAGAAGTCTACGTATAAGACTACAAAAGAATACGTTGTCACCCCAGAGGACTAAGATAGTATACCTCACAGCCTGTAATTTGTGAATGATACCGTTTTTTTATACTCTACAGAACGAAACACAGCAATACGCGCACTGCAGCTTAGCGATTCTACTCAGACGGATTATAGACAGACAAGGAGTGCTCCTACATCTATTTGTACTTAAATGCAGTATTGAAAGTAATAATTGTTTATTTTAATCGAATACAGGTGACAATCGAGTACACAGTTGACGTGATGGAAAGTGGATGCTGGGGCCCATTGACATCCAGATTCATCTTAGATTACGAGTCAAAAAACAAATGAGTTGTCACTCGTGAGGACTAAAACGGAATGCCCCGTTACCAGTAACAAGAGTCTCCGGTTCACTACACTCACCATACGGAACACAGGAGCATGAAGCTGCTATTGCATAATGTATAATAATACCTGTGCACATCCAGCCGTATATCACAGCCTATAAAGTCCACTGCAGCACACAGGCCTCACCTATAGATTGCCTCATAAAAAGGATTTTGCCATAATTGCCACGCTCGGTAGGCGGGTTTACAACCGCAGTCTTTTTTATTATTTTAAGTTGCTATCAAGAATATAAGGCCTAATAGCTGTGTAACAGAACACTAATTACGTCAGAGCAATTTTTTTCTTATCTGTTTTAGTTTTTAAGTTTAATTGTGACCGTAACGTGTAGATATAGGTAGTGACATAATCCAATGGAACTTCCAATTTTAATGGAATGTTATACAACTAGGCCATCCTCACAAAACAATACCCTTTCAGTGTCGATTCATTCAAATTTGATTCGCTGTGACCTTTGTCCTGCTTGAATGTTGACTATTAATGTACTTATATATTATATGCATTTGCGTACGGAAATTTATTTGCCGTCAGTAAATTTTTTAAATATTTTGAGCCAGTAAGGAACACAATTAAGTTGCGATAAGACTTTATTGATAAACCTATATATTATTTATACGTAAAGGGAAAATTTTGAATCTGTTTTAAGCAAACTGCGTGCACTTACAAGTGTAAGACTTAGCATAGTTAAAGTTTATATGAATAAAGAGTGATGAACACTAAAACTTATTTAAAATATATTTTACAAGTGCATTAGATTAAACATACATTGTTTAAGTTCATACTGCAAACATCTCAGATTAAATATCAAAGAATATATAATTCTTCCTACGATATCTAAAATAACGTGCAGTAGAACTGAAATGTAGTTTCCTTGATATTCTCACCGAAAAATTTAATGAACTACCGTCGAATTTCGGCCACTAGTCGACTTAAATATTAGGTTAACATCAAAAATTGATGGAAATCAAATTGATGAAAAAAATGACAGTCGATACGATTTTACAACAAAGTTCCGGAAAATATACAAAATGCATATATTATCTTCAATGATTAAAAAAAAAGAAAGTATAATAAATGCTACTATAATATAAGTGAATACACGGTTGTCGTGCCGTGTAGTGGCGGTGAGAATTCGATTCCCCATATCATTCCGTGGGTGTCCTAGGAGGCAAAAGATAGACTGATCCAGAATATGGACTGAAAAATCTTTCTGATAACTCAAAATTTAAAAAAAGATCTGCGGTTGTCGGCCAGCCTGCGAAGCGTGGCAACTATGGAATATTATGACTTTTATTCAACATATATTTTTACGTACGTACCAGGCGGTCCCATAATGAACTGGCCTGATATAGTTCAACGCGACATGTCGCTACATGTTGTGTTGCATTAAATAGTACGTTTATCGTGCACTTAATATAAGAAACATGCATCGACATGAAATGCTTAGTCTTAGTTTAACAGGCATTTGAATAACGAGAGTCGCGTGTTTTTTCAAAATGTCGAAAACTGAGTATCGAAGTGTCATAAAGTTTCTGTATAAAGAAGGTTTATCCACTGCCCAAATAAAAGAGCGATTGGATGGCGTGTATAAGGAGTCTGCTCCCTCCTATAGCACAGTGAAAAATTGGGTGAAAGAGTTTCGCCTCGGGAGAGAAACCGTCGAAGACTTTGGCCACGACGCTTGACCTGTAGAAGTGCTCACTCCCGAAACGATTGCTCTTATCGAAGAGGAGGTTCTGAGTGACCACCGTTTGAAGATTAGAGAAATTGCAGCAAGGCTTGGACTCTCTAAGAGTACCGTTCATCGCGCGCTCCATGAACATCTTCACATGAAAAAAGTGAGTGCAAGATGGGTACCGAAACTTCTTTCAGCGGTACAGAGACAGGAAAGAGTGCGCTGCGCTTCGGGGTTTTTGGATCTTTGTGGCGAAAATCCAAAGACTGTGATCGAGCGACTAGTGACTGGTGATGAAACTATGATCTTGTATTATGATCCACAAAGCAAGCGCGACTCAATGGAATGGCGTTATAAGGGTGAAAAGCCCCGTAGAAAGGCAAAGGTGCAACAATCGACAAAAAACTGATGTGCAAAATATTTTGGGATTTTCAAGGCATTTTGATGGTGGATTTTAAAGAACGTAATACAGTCGTGAACGGCGAATATTATGCTTCTTTAATATATAAATTACGAGACAAGATAAAGGAAAAACGAAGAGGCAAGCTGTCTAATGGTGTCCAGTTGCTCCATGACAACGCCCCTGTTCATACCGCTGGTGTTTCGAAGGATGCAGTTCGTCAATGCGGGTCCACAGAAGTTCAACATCCACCTTACAGTCCAGACATGGCCCCGTCCGACTATTATTTATTTCCAAATTTAAAGCGGGACTTAAGAGGAAGAAAATTTTCAAGCGATGAAGAGTTGCAGGCGGCCGTCTTCAGTCATTTTGAGGATAAAAAATGTGATTATTTTTGTAAAGGTTTAGAGATGTTGATTCACAGATGTCAGAAGTGTGTTAGTATTCATGGTGATTATATTGAAAAATAAAATTGGTTTCGTTTCATTTCCTTCATTGGTTCATAGTTAGGCCAATTCATTATGGGACCGCCTACGTATGTATTACTACATAATACTTATTGAATATTATTTTTCTATTTACCACTGGTTTGGAAAATAACTAACTCAACGTGGCAACTATAAGGCGACCTATGAAAGAGGCCTATGTTCGTAGTCTTTTGATAGCTTGTAATAAATCAAACATAAAAAACAGGTTAATCATAAGGAATTAGATGATTGCTTTCAAGCTGTTTGCTCAATTCATTTTAAAAGTACTTATACAATCGGACTTACCAGTACGTTTGGCAGTGGTATACATGTGACTAACACAACGCCCTCCATCCGCTCGGCAATGATACACATATGTCTACTAATAATTTGTGAGGCCGAACCCGACAAAAAAGGTTTGTTATTAAAAATTATAACAAAGTTATACTGAAAAGTATAGCACAGACATAGACAAAGACATACTCTTAAATTTGGTACCATAATCTGTCAATTTTGAACCAAAAATAAACATAAAAATCATTCTGACGTAATGGCTTCTTACACCAGTAAGGCATAGTTGTGCGTGAGTTGTTGCTGAGAGATTTCTCCGCTTTTCTGTGTGTTTTTGAAATAAAAAGGTGACTTTTATACTTTTATGTATTTCCTGTAATAAAATAAATACGTAGATGTATAATTAGTGGCATAAAAGTTGAAAAGTAAGTGCCAAAAGTATTTCGAAATCAAGAAGGCCCATTTTAGCGGTTGGGTCAAAAATGATTTATTTTTCCAATTCTCATTTATTTTTAGTGTAAAATGTAACTAAAAATAGTTTTATAATATATTTCAAATAACTTGACGTTCTATTGATTTCAAATTCATACAAAAATATATTTGAAATATTGTTCGAAATCTCATACAGATAAAAATTAATTTCGTTTTTCTTTTTATTTTATATTTTGGTATGAGTAACGAATGGAAACACATAAAACATAAAATTATATATATTTTCAAACATTTTCATATAGATTTCTCTCAAAAACAAACGTGTGGAATTCAAATTAGTAGTAATTTTAGACTAAAAGTGAAGTATCTATTACTACTATGCTACAAAGGGTAATTTATGAACTTTATTACAATTTCTAGCCACTAAAAATAATTTTATTCGATAGTTTATACATTCAATAAGAATTCCTGCAAGTTTTATCCATAAATATTGTCTCAAAGTGAAAATATAGCAAAATTTGCAAATTAGCAAAACATTTGCAATTCCCGCCATTTTACGTCGCGAGCCAACAGGCGTATCGAATAACGTCGCCTTCCGAACATACAGGTTAAATGTTTAGTATTAAATTAAAAAAATATGCTGGGTTTCTTGCTGGTCCTTCTCAGGACAAAGAATTTTTTTTAATAAAAATAATTTGTAATCTTTATTGAATATAAATACATATTTTATTTCATTCTATTCTTAAAGATCTTAATCAATATTGTCAATTTTTTTAAATTTTCGTTAAGAAAAATCATTGCGTAAAAACACTACGTACTTGTATATGTAGTTTTGAATATCACAATTGATTTAGCCATTCAGCAGCAGCTTAATACTGATGTGTTTCGTAAAGTGAGGGTAGAGATCCAGATATCCTTTTTTACTAGAAACGAGGAATTCTATCTTAGTCCTCAGGGGTGACTTTGATTCTTAATCGAGGATAAATGTAGATGTCTATGGGCCACAGCATCCACTTACCATCGGGTGGACTGTATGCTCGTTGGTCACTCTTATTCTATAAAAAATTCCTGGTTAATTCCGGCGCTAAACTGAATAAATGAATTACTCTGCCTGAGATTCAAGGAAAGTAAAAAATTCGCATTATCTATTCTTGAACCTAGTTTTCTCAAATGTTATAAATTTTGTTTAACTATATGGTAACTATGAAAAAAGTCGTGGTATAAAAGATACTGTTACGAGCTTGGGATTTGTGACAGTAAAAACTGCCGATTGAATTACCAAAATAGACATTTTAATTACCGAACACCAATTACAACTTAAAATTCATTATTAATAAAACACAATCGCACTACTGATCACTTTAGCTCGAAGTTATATCGCTTCGAAGTATTCGTATGAATCTCCAATTCAATACTGATTCGGTCGCGGTTCTCACCAGCCTTATATATGCCCACTTCTACTGAAACATCTAGAATAGAGTACATACCGTTCGCGGCTGACTAAGTGTAGAAAGTTCTAATATGGAATTTTCTCGAAAGATCTTGACTGTCCTAGTTCTGGTACTCGATGGCTGGTGGTTAGTGGTAACACGCCGTGTAACAGTACTCAACTCGCCATGTAGGCATTAGTTATGGCACGCAACAATACGTTTAGAGGTATATAGGAATAGTTTAAATGTTTTATTGTTACTAAAATCTCCTATGTGCTAGTAAGAAAAATGTAATCAGTAGTTGCTCTACAACTGTGGTTTTATTAAAATCTCAAAGTTCATGTGTCATTGTAGTAGAAACATCACACATGCGGTGTAGTACTCACGTTATACGTATTTTTACACCACCCCAGAGATCAGATCAAAAGGAGCTATGAGGAGGCGCATATCCTCTCGGTAGATAGTTATAGTGTTCTGTGCGCATCAGCGTTTCAGTCTTTCACAAGCACACCAAGCCAACTGCATCCATCAACTTTCTGCATGTCTTACTAGGTGCAATACTTAATGTTACTGCCTCTGACTACCCTGACCATACTCGACCGCCCCAGGGCCCACAGTGGAACAGCTCGACGGGTAGACCAGAGAAGGGTCAAAGACCTGTGGAATATTAAGCTATAGCGGCTAACAAAGAACCAAACAAGACTTACCTTTTTTTCGTCGAAGTAGGGTTAGCCATAGCAAGACTCAGGTGTAAGTATGTGCGTGATTATGTCATGATTAGTGAGTGTTCAACTATGTAACCTGATATCCCCGCTGGTTGCAGAACAGCAGATCCGAGGGCATCTCCTCTTCAAATATAGGATCCATCTTAGGGGCAGGTATCCACAGCACCTCATCTTCTCAGAAACCATGCTCTTCCATTCCCATCAATTATTGTCCAATCAATTGTCTTTAGGTTCAAAGCATCAAGTCCATCGACGTTAATTAGGGACACGCGGCAACTCAAGGACGGTGGGTCAAAGTTCAATGACATAGACCGACGTCGAGCAAACTAACACCGCGTCGATTCAATTGACGGTTTCTCACAATGCACCAAAGAATTAAGCCTAGTTATCAATTCACTAACTAATATAAGATAACTCAAGATCGTCCCTTCGAAGCACAATTATATTAATCTTCAGAGCCCAACCGGGTAACCCGGGTAGCCCTGTACTGTCACGCCTCAATACCAACGGGCTACTGACTGCTCGCAGTAGGCAGCTAGCCTCCCCCTCCCGCACTTCACTAATCGTCACGTCACCCCGCTCGAGATACAGACGACCTATCCGGCGTAAACACTTAATAATCTGCAATAGCTATATTTATTATATCCAAAGAGGATATGTATCTTCATTAGCCTCTTTACAATCTACTAGATATGGGTTTCTTTTAAAATAAGAAAAGTTTGCGGAAATTACCTCGCTTGGCAGACACATGTGGATTGTCTTGCCAGGTGTTCGACTCTCCCCTCCGTTATTCGGCTTAGGTTATACGTACGTTTAAGATAGTGGCGTTATAAATATTTGCTTCTAAAGCTTATGGAAGTTACAGTCAATTTTGCACTTTCACGCCAGCAAACAAAACTTCCGTCGTGAGCCAGGTATAACCAAATAAACACAACAACACTGTTTCACCGGAGTTCACGCCAACTTTTGCCGTTAACGCAATAAACAAATAGCGTTTCTAAATTCATACCGGCGTAACCAACATTCATACGGATTAAAAGGGAACTTCTATACTATACTTTTTTATATAACGCAACATTGTCTAGGCGTACATTACGCGCTCATGCAGGCGTCAATCACTGCATTACACGGTAGGTTATTCGTCAATTACAACCGTGATTGTTGTAAAACTGAAATCCTGCATGTACGCCTTACACGCTCAGGCTATCAGTTTTACAATAATCACGGTTGTGATTGACGAATAACCTATCGTCTCATGCAGTGATTGTACTGCATTAGACGACAAATGCAATAGATAAATGCATAAGACGAATTACTGTGATGATGCTGTGATGTGAATTATTTGATCCATAGGCTTAACTATATTGTTAATATTGTAGAAAAAACCTTTCCTCTTCACAATTCGTTGTTAACAATAGATCTTTGCGCAAAAGGATTGTCTAAAAGAAATCACTCACAGAGCGATAATATGTGTATAATTGTTTTGTATTGTTTACATCATAAATATTATATTTATTGACTGCGTCCATGTTCTACTTGCCGTAAGCATCACGTTTGAATATGAAATCCCGGGTCTGCCCAAAACTACTTACTGAGTTTTTCCGTCAAGAAATTCTCGAGAGTCAGGGATTCCCGGTGTTACACCTACGTGCCTTGGAAAGCACTTTAAGCCCTTCTTCCGCTGCTAAAGTGTGATCTCTCTCCGGTCATGACGAATGCCGTCCCATCAAACTATGATGACCGTAAATAAGTGTAAAAGACATAAATTAGCCTATAGTGCTAAGTACGTTTTAGTCGAATGTTTCAAATAAAATAAAAGGGAATAACTTTTGGCTCCCATTAGATAGAGTGACAAACTGGTAAGATATGCTGGAGTTCAATGCTTGGTAGAGGCCTGTGTTTACCGGAAGACTTGTGGTAGGCTTTAGTGAAGATAAGTAACTTCGTAAAATTAAATAAAACCTTATTTAATAGGACGTAATTCCAGTCCCTAACTATTGAGAAACTTCAAGAATTTTACGGGTATAAAAATATGACGCCTGCAGCAGCTTCATCAATAAACTATCCTTTGTTAAAAGTTAGCCCTGCTAGCTAGAAACACCAATATCTTTTTAAATTTCATAGACGTGTTGATTTAGTCAGTGTTTAGATTACTTATGATATGTTCATCAAACATTACTAAAAAAATAAAACTTCAGAAAAACGACGCGTTACTCCAAATACCTAATAATTTGGATTTAGTAACACAAACACCTAATAAATTAGATTTAGAAACGCAAACATCTAATATATTGGATTTAGCAACGCCAACGGTGGCAATAAAAGACGCCAGGATAGATGACAAAAATAACCTGTTAATGACTAAGAACAAAAACATAGAGCTAGAAAACAAGTTGGAGGAAGATAATCAGCGTCTACGTCCAACAAACTCCAATATTAAAAAAAGAAAAATATTTATATTTGGAACGTAACAATGTGTCGGCTTAGCCTCAGCGTTACGTTGTTCGAGAGAACATAGTAAATGTAGGAATATGATATAATCGGTTATACAAAACCTGATACCTTAACGGAAAATGTACTAAAAAGTTGTGTTCTCAATCAAGACTATGGTCTGTCAGATAAAATTATTATTTGTGTTGGCGAAAATGATAAAAATCCTCTAGCTGTTTCATCAGAAATAAATATAACATTAAAGGAACTAAGAAAACATACTGTAATTATTTTAAATGTTTCAAATAGTAGATATAATAAATTCCAATATTATAAAAGTATGTAGTCAATATAAAAACTGTTATTTCATAAAAGAAAATTCCTACTATAAAAATCTATTCAACACTTGTAAAATAATTAACTATATAATTGATTGTATAGATTATGTTCAACAATTTTTAAACTATTCCCAACTAAAAAATATTATTAAACAGCGTTCAACAATGAAATAAAAACCAATGAAATGTTCTTAATTAATTAATAAAGTACATAAGAAAGGTACAATTCCTCACTATTTCGCAAATATACAAAAAAAAAAAACAAAACATAATATTTTAAATGAAAAATCTTGGGTTAAATTGGATAGAATAGAGAGTGTCAGTGATATTAAGGAACCTATAAAGTTCAAAAAAGGAACTATCCCATTTTATTTTCCTATCATAAAAAAATGTTTATTTCGAAATTAAGGCATTAGACATCTGTAGAAACAGAATTTTAATAAATGATAAAATACACAAAATAGGAAATTCCTATATGCGAGTATTTCACCAAAACATAACAGGATTACTAGGAAAATTAGACTTACTTGGGGCGTGCATCGCAGAATTTAATTACTCTGAAGAACCAATAGACGTGATTTGTCTAACAGAAACATTCGTAAAAAATGGAGATGAAGAAAACGTAATTTTTAAAAACTTTAAACTGGCTGCCAATTTCTCAAGAAAACAATCAAAACGTGGTGGTGTGTATATTCTTGTAAAACATAATTTCAAGTATCGCATCTTAGATTTTTTACAACCGTTTTCAAAGGAAATTGAGTTTGAATGTTGCGGTATAGAATTGACTGAACAAAAACGTATTATTATTTGTATATATAGAACACCAAACTTGGCAATAAGTATATTTTTTACTAAACTTGATGCTTTAGTACATAAGCTACGTGAAAAAATAAACAAAAAAATCATAATTGCTGGCGATTTTAACGTAAATATGTTAATGTTGAGATTAAGAAATTTATTAAAAAGCTACGGATTTCAAATGCATATAACGAAAACAACGAGAGAACATACTTGTGTAGACCAAACGTCAAGTAACATACAAGGAACTATCGGAAAAGTCCATGAATGAGGTCTATCAGATCACACGGGGCAAACATTAAGTTTTTTATTAAACGATACAACAAAGTCTCCTGGGCATTATTATATATTTAGAAGACAATACACGGAAAGTAATATTAGCAGTTTCTGCAATTACTTAAAATCATCATCATTCTTGGACGTATATGAAGAGGATAACATAGAAAAAGCATTTACAAAACTTTATGACACGTGTGTACTAATTTATAAGCTGTACTTTCCCACAAATAGAGTCAATGCAAATAATTTTGATCAAAAATTAAAATAGGTTACAACTGGTATAAATTTTTCCTGTAGAACCAAACGTGCACCTCGCATTATAAAAATAAAACTCACGAGAACAAAAATAAATGTGAACTGTATAGAAATATCCTAAAAAACTATTTTACTGGCACAAAAGCAGATGAATCACAAATACGTACTTAACTCAAAAAATAAAACTAAAGCCACTTGGAACCTAATAAAAGAAAATAGTCAGACACATCCAACTCTCATTGATAGACTTACAGTCAATAATCAAAATATACTAAATCCCATTGAACTAGCTACAACATTTAATCAGCATTTCATCTATTCCATTAAAGACAGAATATCACATAATAGCGCGGATAAATTAAGCGTAACTAGTCCAAGATATCAATCTAGTATTTATTTAAGACCATGTAATATAACGGAAAGTAAGAACCATATTTCATCACTTAAAAACACAAAATCTGCTGGCTGTGATGAAATACAAACAAAAGTTTTAAAGAGGTGTCCAGGAAAAATCATAGACATATTTTGTTTTCTCATTAATAAGTCGCTTGAAGCGGAAATTTTTCCTAAAGAACTGAAATTATCCGTTGTTATACCATAGCATAAAAAAAGGTGACAGAAATACTATTAATAATTATAGACCAATTACATTAATATCAATATTATCAAAATTGTATGAGAAGGTTATGCAAAAAAGCTTTTAGACTTTTTTAATAAGTTTAGCATATTAAAATCAGCGCAATATGGTTTTCAAAAAGTGAAATCTACGATACTGGCAACTTTTTCACGTATAAAAATCGGAACCGATTAAATAAACAGAAAAATACCAATTTCTGCAGTGTACTTTGATATAAGCATTTGATAGTGTTGGCCATGTTATTCTCTTGAAAAAAATTGAAGTTTATGGTATAAGAGGGCCAGCTTACACCTGGATACAAAGTAATTTAAAAGAGAGAAAACAAAGTGTTGAAATACAACAAAAAGATAAAAAACGGCAAGACATTTTAAAATACAAATCTTCGTACTTACTAAATGATTACGGAGTGCCACAAGGGAGTGTTTTAGGTCCTTTATTGTTTTTAATTTACATAAACGACCTGCTAAATTAAATCAAACATAATACAATATTATTTGCTGACGACATTTCTATTTTAATACCGAAAATAAATTTTAATTCCAGTAATAAAGAATATGAAAATGAAATATATAATACTATTATAAATGTTGTTAAACGGATAAAAAACAATAATCTAAGTATAAATCTTTCTAAAACTAAATTTATGCAATTCTACAATGTTAAAAGTAAACCGCAATTACTTGATATCAAGTATAATAGTGAAAAAATCACTGCTACTTAATGTACCACATTTTTAGGTATTAGTTTAGAGTTTAGACAAACATTGTAATTGGAAAAATCACATAGATAAAGTTTGTTCTAAAATATTTAAATTTAATTTTGCTCTGCGAAGGCTAACGTCAATCTCGTCAAGAAACACTTCTCTTATAGCATATCATGTGTATGTCGCTGCTGTATTAAGATATGATCTCATGTTATGAGGAAACTCGACTGATGTAAATCGTGCTTTTATAGCGCAAAAACGCTGTATACGAGCAATTTGTGGTGTCGGTGCAAACCACTGTTTAAAGAATTGGGTGTTCTTACGCTACCATCCATGTACATTTTTGAACTTTCAATATTCGTAAAAGAGTATCGTCAGTTTTTTACTAGATTAAAAGATACAGTGACATATAGTACCAGATACCCAGATAAAATTATTTTACCTTCATTAAAAACTAGCCTGTACTCAAAAATTGCTATGTGATGGATATTCAAGTGTTTAATAAAATCCCAAATGAAATAAGGCAATTAGATTATAATCGATTTAGACGTAATTTATTAAAGTGGCTTTTAGAAAAACAATTATATTCGGTAAATGAACTGCTAAAAATTAAAGAACATTTCTATTGACTGTAAAACGCTGTTTCTTATCTGATTGTGTTTTAAAGGATAAATATTAAAATTGTAAGGTGATGCATGTTTAATTTTATTTAAATTTTGTATATTCTAACCATGAGTTAATCAGTAAATTAGTTTTTATAAACCAAAATTGGTGAAATATATGAATCATTATTATTTTATAGGAACAATTTTGTACCATATTTCTTGTTAATAAATTTATTCATTTATTTATTTATTTTATTTATTTATTTAGAGCTAAACAATATTGTCAAAATGGAATTATTTACTAAATGTATATATAATACGAGGGCATTTCTACGAGTAATTACATGTCGATTGTACGCGGTAGAAATACGCTGCAGCTATGTAAGTTGTCGCACGAATGGCTCGGCTCGACCGATGCTTTCACAGAATACCAGTGTAAAACAGTAGTTTAAAACTGCTGTGTTTCTTATGTTGAGTGAGGAGAACCGGAGACCCGTTTTACTGGAAACGAGGCATCACATCTTAGTCCTCATGGTCAACAACGCATCTATCTGCATTTTGATTCACCGAAGATGTAAATTGCTATGGGCCACAGCATCCACTTACCTAGTGGACTGTGTGCTTAGTGAGTAAAAATAATTTCAATAAGTATGATATTTATTGAAACTAATTTTAAGTTTATTCTACTGCCTATTCATAAAATACCCCTATTTTTGGTAGACTCAAAACGAAAGCCTTTAAAAAACTATTTACAGTTATGTATTATTTCACAGCGAAGGAAAATTAGAAACATCCCGGTCCTGGTTCAGGATTATCTCATTCCCACGGGCTTGTGTCATCCATGCATTCCTTAATGCTATTTATAAATCCATTTATACAATAATTGTTGAAAATATTTTTGGACTTTGTTAAAGAGAACTATTATTTTTTCTGGGATTTTATAATAAAATATACCATTACTGACTCTGTGTAGTTGAGTAAACGGTATAATTAGATTGTCTGTTCCTTATGTTGAATGTATATCACTAATAACTTTTTCATGTACGCACATTACATTTCTGAAAATGTGTGTACTGAAAGGGAAAAGTTAATATATTCATTTTGTAGCTTTATAGCTTGCTGATTCTTCCTAGGGCAGAGGTTTTTATCCAAACCAGTTAATTTTAAAAATTTGATTTAAATAAAATTAATATTTAAAATAATTTTACTCAATTTCAATATGTACTACTTGTAATCTATGTTGAAAAAAAGTTCTAGTCTTTTATATTACCCCTGGAACAACAGTGGGAGCACAACTGTCTAGCGCCAAAAATACATTTATATACGCAGTACCAACCCCGATGGATTTGAAGGCAGATAAGCAATTTTACCACGTTAAATAATTTTAAATTAGTTTACAAAATTTTTGACTGTGACTGACGCAAGATGTGATATTTAAAATTAAACCATAACGTTAACTTACCTACGCTAAAAACGCCTCATCGCCTCTTTAAAGAGTTAACGTTCCATGTTTTCAAAGCAGGCAACCATAATTATTTTAACTGTTTCTACATGTAAGCTTGAATGAACTGAATGTTTTTGTAAAAAGGTGTCTACGGTAATAACGTTATTTATATTTATATAAAAATCCTCCGCTTTCTAAAGGAAATACCTACCGAAATATGTCATAACTAAATTGTGTACCGTATATTATATTATCGTGATACAAGAGCAATTTATATTCGATATATAAGGATTATTAAAAGAGTTAATCACAATAAGAGCAAATAAAATTATGATTCTTGGAAAGTACAGCCATCATCTTTGCAGTTATGAAGTGTCATTAATTTCAATTGATCATAAAAGCGTGTAAGAAAAGATATAACTAGCAAAGGGCATTTAGTACATCTCACCAACGTGTGTGGCGTGAATATAACGAAACTAATGCTTCAACACAACATTTCATTCTACTCCTGCAAGTCTCGCGAGATGCCGATATTATTTTTGCACGGTAGAGCCACATTGCAGCTATTAGTAGCACGAATAGGTCGACTAGACTGGGGTAGGACCACGCTCTCACAGAATACCAGCGAAAAATAGCACCTTAATGCAGCTGTGTTTCGTATGATGAGTGTAGGGAACTGGATATCCTTTTTACTGAAAACGAGGCATTCCATCTTAGTACTCAGAGGTAACATCGCATCTCAAAATGATTCTTAATCAAGAATAAATGAAGATGTCTATGGCCCACAGTATTCACTCACCATCATGTGAACTGTGTGCTCGTTTGTCACCCTTGTTCTATAAACAAATGCCAAAAAGAACTATGATTTTCAAAGTGATCTCTATGTTTTTTTTTATTATTTATCAAAAGTATTCTTACATAAGTATTTGCTTGATTTGTACCATTAAACCAATAGTGGTTTGTATTGGTACTCACATTCGTAACTATCGCACTGCTTTACATAAATATTTAATTAATTTACTAAAAGTTTAAAAAAATGTATATACATATAAATAAATACGCCTTCTTTATTTTGTAAGTGGTAAGCACCCATTTGCAATTCTCACCTGGGACTATTCAACGAACCGGTTCTATTAGGCAGCGCAATCTTCTTAACTTCATACAGACTGTTTCACTATTATACATACTAAATTATAACTATGATTCTAAATGATGTTATAAGATGATGTTCTTTATATTATCGTAATAATATTTTTTGAGTTTATGTTTATAGTTTTTTGTGTTTAAATCTTTTTGAATGTTTTGCGGGATGTTGTTTATAAAAGTTGGGACTAAAAATTCAATAGTTCGCCTACCATAATAATTTGAGATCCTAGGCACAATTAACTTTTGTTTAGTAATATTTCTTGTAATTACTGTATGAAATACGGGTATTTATAATTATCTCATTCATAATCGGTATATTAATTATAAATTCCTAAACAGTAAACTAACAGTAGCCTAATGGCAGAATGCGGACCGTGAACTCAAAAGATCGTGGATTCAAATCCACCTTTCGGTTACTGTCATGAACTACTCGTGATACAAACTTACTAGGAGTGGTTAATGGAATATTATTAATGTTATAGCATTGCCAAAATTAATATCAATATAATATTCTCCATAGGAGAATTACGAAATGCGTTACTGGTAATGAGACATAATACTATTTTAGTTCCTAATTTTGACTTTGACTCTGAGTAAATAGTAAAATGTAGTATATGTTTCTTTGTACCACTGCTTCATTGAAAGGGCGCAAGGAATTCGAGGCCGTTTCCTTATGGTTTTGCTTCATGGTGTGAGAGAATTGATGGTAGATTTTACGCCGCTACCACTGTGCAAATAGCCGAGTCTATTCTTTCGGCTTTACTGCTCACAGCTTTATTGTAGAATAACCTTAATTATCGAAGTGTAGGCGGACCGTACCTACGGGGAATTACTGGGAGCAAATAGAGAGGGTTCTTTTTATTATGACTTCAAGCCAAGACCTCGGTCAGCTTAGCTCTATTAAACCGAATATATAATGAACTGTATGAATATTAATTCATTTAATATGTGTATTCAGTCCAATCACATCGAAGGAACGAATCCAGATCAATGTTAAGATTTTTTGTCTATGTTGCATTTCGCGGGATTTGGTTGAGCGTATATGTTCTTGATATAGTGGTACATATCACAAATATCTTTTTCTCCTGCGAATTTACTAATGGTGCCTTTTAATTAATTACAGCCTATCAAAGTCCTCTGATAAACATAGGCCTCCTTCACGGATTGCCTGTTAAGAGGATATTTACCACGGTGGCCACGCGTGGATGGCACGTTGGTGACCGCAGTTTTTTTATTTAGAAACATCAATATCATCATCACCATCATTTCCGGGACACCTGAGATTTTTGAGTGAGATTGAGAGATTCTATGGGCAGCTGTACATATCATCGTTGGAGCCACACGCAAGTGTGAGTAACGATCCAAGAGCAAGTCTTATCCGACATTATTCCGATGATATCCCGGACGTCAGTCTGAGCGAGATTAGAATGGCTCTCCAGCACCTTAAAAACGGCAGGGCACCAGGCGAGGATGGAATTACAGCGGAGCTTCTGAAAGCGGGTGGAACACCGGTACTTGAAGTCCTTCAGAAGCTTTTCAATTCCATCCTCAATGGTGGCACTCCTCCGGAGGCGTGGAGCGGAAGTGCGGTGGTCTTTTTCTTCAAGAAAGGTGACAAAGCCCTCTTGAAGAACTACAGACCGATATCCCTTCTGAGCCGCTACGTGCTGTTTTCGAGAGTCATTACGAATCGTCTCGCACGCAGACTCGACGAATTCCAGCCTCCCGAACAAGCCGGTTTCCGAAAATGCTTCAGTACCATAAACCACGTTCATACCCTGCGGCAGATTGTACAGAGGTCCGAAGAGTACAATCTACCACTTTGCCTCGCGTATGTGGACTATGAGAAAGCCCTTGATTCTGTCGAAATTTCGGTGGTGCTACAGTCCCTTCAGCGGTGCCAAGTTGACTATCGGTATATCGAAGTGCTGAAGTGTTTGTACAGTAAGGCTACGATGGCTATCCGAGTACAGAAGCAGAGTTCGAAACCTACCCAACTGCAGAGAGGTGTAAGACAGGGTGATGTTATATCCCCGAAACTCTTCACCGCTGCATTGGAAGACGTTTTCAAGCTACTGGACTGGAAAGGATACGGTATTAACATCAATGGCGAGTACATCACTCACCTTCGATTTTCCGACGATATAGTCCCTATGGCAGAATCGCTGGAGGACCTAAGCACTATGCTCAATGACCTCAATGGTGTCTCTCAACGGATAGGTCTTAAGATGAACATGGACAAAAAAAAGATCATGTCTAATGTCCATGTCACACCTATGCCGGTAGTTGTTGGGAGCACTATGCTCGAAGTTGTTGACGAATACGTTTACCTGGGACAAAAATAGTCCAACTAGGTAAGTCCAACTTCGACCGAGAGGTCAATCGACGGATTCAACTCGGCTGGGCAGCGTTCGAGAAATTACGACACATCATCTCGTCAGGTATACCTCAATCTCTGAAAACTAAAGTGTACAACCAGTGCGTGTTGCCAGTGATGACTTACGGATCTGATCCGATCGGACGTGGTCCTTTACCACTGGCCGTATGAAGACGCTCAAGGTCGCTCAGCGAGCTATGGAGAGGGCTATGCTCGGAGGTTCTCTGCGTGATAAACTTAGAAATGAGGATATCCGCTGTAAAACCGGAGTGAGCGACATAGCCAAACGGATTAGTTAGCTGAAGTGGCAATGGGCCGGCCATATAGCTCGAAGAACCGATAACCGATGGGGAAGAAAGATTCTCGAGTGGCAGCCTCGTACCGGTAGGCGTAGTGTAGGGCGACCCCCCACTAGATGAAGTGACGACCTGGTAAGATATGCAGGAAGTCGATGGATGCAGGTGGCTCAGGACCGTGCTTTGTGGCATTACTTGGGGGCGGCCTATGTTCAGCAGTGGACTTGTGAAGGGCTGTAATGATGATGATGATGATCATTACAGCCCTTCACAACACACTGCTGAATATAGGCCTACCCCAAGGTATGCCACAAAGAATGGTCCTGAGCCACTTCCCAGAATGTTCCCAGTCCGCATTTTGTGATCATATCCTAGACGGGCGTAACCATTACATCGGATATGATAGACCACAAATCCTCGAGACAGAACACCGATTCCTACCAAGGATGATACGTGAGACTATTGAAATTAAAAAACATCCTAATTTCAATAGAGAAGGAGACTGGCTACTACCACCTGCTTGGGACCCTATAATCAATAAAATTAAAACTAAACCCAAGCATACCACTGCAAGACTTCAAAACACAGTTAGTTCATTCTGCGTAGATTAGACCAATGACAATAATTAAAAAGCTGATCTTACTCCGGGTTAACTTTGACATCGGGACGTCAGTCACCTCAGTCGCCCGTGACCATGGGTGCTGGAAAGCGCCCAAAACGTCGGCAATTAAAAATAAAAATAATTAAAAGTAAAATTAAACGCGATTAAATCCGTAGAAGTAATTTTAATCAATGTGTAGTGTTCGCGTAATTATAAGACATTAACTTCGAGCATAGTGCTCCCAGCAACTACCGGCATAGGTGTGACATGGACAATAAACATGACCTTTGTTTTTTCCATGTTCATCTTAAGACCTATCCACCATTGAGGTCATTCAGCATAGTGCTTAAGTCCACCAGCGATTCTGTTATGAGGACTATATCGTCGGCAAATCGAAGTTGAGTGATGTTCTTGCCATTGAAGTCCTCTCTTTGGACCTCGGATAATCCTATAATATTCCAGCGCAACTTGGAGATATACAATTCTTTCAGCTCCAGGATCTTCTCGTCAGTTCTCAGGGTGCGTGCGTTAAATGTTGCCAGATCGAGTCGTCGTAGGTGGTTACCGAAGTTCCACCGGAGATACCGCCGCCGGGGACTGGGGGCCGTTTCTTCGTATTTATTACTTTCATGGGGATTATACCGCCATAGTTGTCACGCTTGGCGAGCGGGTTGACAACCACAGTTTTTTTTTTTCTTTTTTTTTGTACGGTTGCTGCTATCAGTAAGATGCAGCTGCCCATGTCGTGCTTGTTTCCCTCTGTCGCCTTACGACACCCACGGGAAGATATGGGGTAGCGGATATTCTTAACTGCCACTACACGGCAAAGAAACGCTGTTCTCTATATCCTGGTCTGCTCCCCTCTGTCGCCTCGTACGATACCTACGGGACGATATGGGGGTAGAGCATATTCCCACTCAGCCACTACACGGTCATTGCTAAATATAGCAATACCAAGTTTCACTTATCTGTAACATGAAAAGAAGCAGACGCTGAAAATATTCATATGGATTTCATTTTATTTTTTGTTACGGAAAATTTTAATATTGAAGTCAAATCAACGGCAGCTACTATAAGCCATAAAGTCACGATTTTATCTTCAGTTATGAATTTCGCATATAAATCTTTTGTCTAAAAATTTTAAAATAAGTTTGGTGCCTCAAAATTCTGTTTTAAGCTTTGGACATTTGGTTGAATTTAGTATATACGTTATTCTATCCTAATAAAATGATCCGCGGTTGACAATAGCTCTTGACCCTTTTAAAAAGCTACAAGCATCGACTAGAAGTGACTTTGTCATCAATAAAGCTGATATTTTTTTATAAAAATTTGTATTTTATAAGCAAAACTTAGAGTTATGTGTAACTATGAAGTGTATAATAATAATAATCAAAATATATAAATGTATTTTGATTATTATTATTAAAAACCGTCAAATAGCGTAACCCCATTTTAAAAGTAATTTTATGGATTCTCCGTTATTAGATTGCGTAGTACATATCGTCTTCGTGGTAAAGTTTCATCCCAAGCATTTTACGTGGTTGAGCCACGCTGCAGCTATTCTATAGTTGCAGCATGAATGTATCGGCTCAAATGGGGCAGAACTACGCTCTCACAGAATACCAGCGTAAAATAGAATCGTAATGCTGCTGTGTTAGGTGTGGTGAGTGTAGAGAACCGGAGGACCTTTTTACTGGAATCGAGGTATTACATTTTAATCCTGTGGGTGACAACGCATTTGCATTAATTCTTAATCAAGGATAAATGTGGATGTCTATGGGCCACATCATCCACTTACCATCCAGTAAACTGTGTGCTCGTTTGTTACCCAATGCTTAATTAAAAAAATGAATAGACTAGCGACCCGCCCCGATTTCGATTGGATAGAATTTATTACCGTTACTAATACAGCCTATTAAAATCCAATGAAAAACAAAGGCTTCTCCCATAGATTGCCTCTAAAGGGGGATATTTGCCATACTTGCCACGCTTGGCAAGCTTATTGGCAAGCACAGTTTTTTAAATTTATTCCTTATAAGGAAGAAGCTGCTGCTCATCTCCTGACTTGTTTCCCTCCGTCGACTCTTACGGCACTCAAGGGATGATATGGGGTAGTGAATATTCTTATACCGCCACTGCATGGTAACACCTGAAATGAATAAAATAAAGTCATACTCTGAAGATTGGGCTTTAATTTTTTTATACATTATGTCATGGCGCCGGCTTCAAAATGCGGAATTAGTTTATGCTTTTTAGTTAATTGTAGTCCGCTTTTACTTACTGTAAAAAATATTGTAATTTTTTGTCAAAAAAATCCAACAAGGTTTCACCGTAATCGTATGAACGGACTAGCGACTCGCCTCAGGGTCGCTTGGATAGAATCTAAAGACAATTTATTTTATCAATTTTAAAGTAAAAGAAACTTGAACGTAAATTTTCATCATTCGAATTTTCTACATAAAGCTGTGTCTTGTTGTCGTGTGAATCTTCAAAAGGATTTATTAACGAAATGACTGATATTGATTATAATGTTGTTTTTTTTTATGATTTAAGCATATTAAAAAAAAAACTTGTAGGATTCATTCAACATAGTTTGATATTAATTTCATAGTTTGATATTAATTTCTTCTTTAGAGTATTTCAGTCAAATGCAAAATTTAAATCAAGTATGTTGATGAAGACACTCGTATTCAAAGCCTTATTTACATTTCAAAGTGTAATTGAGGAGATGGATTGCGTGACACAGCTTAGACCCACTCAGTATTGTAAGTATTATTATAAGACAAAATTATTTCAAAATCTAATACACAAGTGATACATCTGACCAAAGCAATAAAATATTTATTATTTAAAGCCTGTTGTAAGAGTTGAGTGCTTTTTTGAACAACATGGAGACCCTTTTTATTGGAAGCGAGGCAATCCGTCTTATTCTCAGGGATAATGACGCATCTGCATTTAAATTCTTATTCAAGGAAAATATGTAGATATCTATGGACCACAGTATCCAATTACCGTCAGGTGGTCTGTGTGCTCGTTTGTCAGCCTTATTTTATAAAAAAAACATCCAGGCTCTTAAATGTCCACTACTGATTATAGGCCTCTCCTGATGTGAGGAGAATTTAACCTAATCGCTTGGAGGGGATTTGACGATGGCAGTATCAACCGCATGCGGTGTTTTCCTATTATTGAAAGTGCACTTAGTTTATATTACTGTATCAGAATTAAGCGTAATTATGTATCAGTGTCACATTTGTTGGTGAACCAAATAAATAAACAAATAAGCGCCTCGCAACTCTGACCCTGCTGTACGTTGCTGTTTTCAATATTTTACATCTGACGTCAGAGAGATGCTTATGTCAGCAGCTATCGGAAGCTATTTTTTATGGAATGAGGGTAACAAACGAGCACACAGTCCAACTGATGATAAATGGATGCTGTGGCCCATAGACATCTAGCCTCGATTAAAAATCAAAATGCAGATGCATTGTCGCCTATGGGGACTAAGATGAAATAACTTGTTTTCAGTAAAAAAAGTCTCCGGTTCACTGTACTCACCATACGAAACACAGCAGCATAAAGCTGCTATTTTATGCTGGTGTTATGTAAGAGCGTGGTTCTCGGTCCCTCGGTCGAACCGACCCATTCGAACTACAAACATAATCTGGCTGAAGCATGGCATTACCACGTATTAAGATATCGCTTTAAAATTATTTTGGTATTTCCCATAGTCGGTCGCCACTTCTAATACTAACGAGACGAAATGGTATGAAGGATTCCCGTCCATCGTCACCATTCGGCAATAATTGTGTCGATGAACGGGAATAAGATATAAAAAAATAAAATTGCTATTTGTTTTCAATTCCATATTTAAAATGAGTAATTGTGAGAAAATCTTCTATTTTATATGTGAAAATTAGAAAGCCAAGATGCGCGTAAAAACTAATAACTAACCGACTTCAAAAAAGAGGAGGTACTCAATTAGACAGTATGTTTTTTTAATGTGTGTTACCTCAGAACTATTTTCTAGGCGAACTGATTTTGGTGATTTTTTTTTTATTTGAAATCTGATGATGGTCTTGTAGTTTTATGAAAATTGGATCAAGATCTGACTTGTAGTTTTTGAGTTATTCTTTTAATAAAGCATGGTTAATTGACTTCGAACACATTGATGATATTCTCGTTTAATTTATATTGAAGGCGGTTGTACATTTTTTTTAATTTTATCACTTGACTTCATTCTCCAGATGTATTTACATCTAATACCTGCTAGGATAATATTAAAGTTGTTAGAACTTAATTTGCTGATTTAGCTTACCGGTTGTAAGCCACCGCGGTCTACTTCACCTGACGATGCCTTGTGTTGAGGCCGAACACGTGTCGTATACTCGAACCGGTGTGTCTTTCCTAGTGTAGTAGTTTTTTATTAATTAAAAATGAACTCACTCTAGACCTTCATCGGGCCCAGGGGCGAATGAGGTCTACGATGGAGCGAGTTTGCACAAGAGAAGCCTGTTAACACGGACCTTGAAGAGGTTTAGGTTTAAGGGACTCGGAAAAACAGACGGCGGTAGGGTATTCCACTCATTGGCTGTGCGTATTATAAAACATGATTTACAGCGCTTACTGCGAACTTTGGGAATGTCAACCAAGTGTGGATTGTAACCTGCAGTATCCCTGGTACTCCGATGGGCGCAAGGAGATGGCGGTATGAGTTTATGAAGCTCATAGGTACACTCTCCGAAGTTTCAATTTGTAGATGACTGACAAACGAGCAACTTGATTTGGTAAGCTAAGCTGTGAAGCTTAGTTTCCACCAGGTTTTTGTCGCCGATAAGCCTCTTGGCTCTGCATTCCAATGAGTCAAGTGCTGAAGTTCTGTTGATGTTCTGCTGAGCCAACCCAAAGGTGACTACAATACTTCATGCATGTTCGGACTTGAGCTTTGTATAAAGTAAGAAGCTGTCCGAGCGTGAAATATCGCTTCACCTTGTTTAAAATACCCAGTTTTTTGGCTGCAGTTTGTTCCTTCGACTCAATGTTAGCGCCAAAGTTAAGGTCGGCACTCTGTATCCCGAGAAGCTCAAGGTGATCATCAGGAACCTCTATAGATTTACCTCAGAAAGTAGGAGTCAAATCAAAGGGCTTTTTTTGCAAAAAAGTACAATAGATACTCATACACTTTTCTGCATTTCTAATATAATAGTCTGTGAGGAATAAGAGAACACCTTCGCAACGAATTTCATTAATTTGCGGCCGTGGTATACATGAAAGAACAGTACGCTCAATAAAATATTTGTTTAAACCTGTCAATCAGATTCAGCGCTAACATACTCCTTAACGACCGCATTTCTACTGCGTTTATTCTACTCTCGTGCTTCTTCTGCCACACCCAACTTTTACTACCATACGTTAAAGTAGGGACCAACACAGCATTGTGAATTGCCATACGTGCCTTTTACGACACATTTTGACTCTTCACAATAGAGTGCAAGGCCCCATTTACTCTATTTCCCGCATTCACTCGTCGTTCTATATCCTTATATCTCCCATCTCTGCTAAATACGCAGCCCAAATATACAAACTCATCTACTTGCTCGATCAACTCACCTTCTATTCTTATTTCACAGATCGTTTTACTTTCTTCTCTTTCAAAAACCATAACCTTCGTCTTACTTGCGTTCACTTTCATACCCCTTTCTTTTAATGATCCGTTCATTAATGTAACCATCATTTGCAACTCGGCCGCCGACGACGCAAGAATAACTTGATCATCGGCGTACAAAAGGCATTTGACGGTTAACTCACCCATTCTTAATCCGCTTTCTTCAACTTTCAAATTTTGCAAACAACTGTCCATAAATAGGTTGAACAGCCACGGGGAAGTCACACAGCCCTGTCTGACACCTTTATGGATGTCAAACCAGTCCGAGTAGACCCCGTTGATCCTAACACAAGCACTAGAGTCCCTATAAAGAGACTCCAGTGCCTGTATCAAGCCAGCGCTCAACCCAAATGAGTTCAGTGTTTGCCATGGCAAATCCCTATCCACTCTGTCATAGGCCTTTCCCAAGTCCATGAACGCACAAAAAATCTTCTGGTTTTTGGCCAGAAACTTCTCCGCGATCATGCGCATGGAAAAGACTTGATCTGTATATCCCATTCCCTTTCTAAATCCTGCTTGCACATCCCAAATTTTTCAATCAGTTTCGATATATATATATATATATATATATATATATATATATATATATATATATATATATATATATATATATATATATATATATATATATATGCCAAATTGTCACGAGAAAGTTAACACTACTTAAAGAATTGTAAAGCGACCGAAACATGTGAAAATCTGAGCATGCAAGGTCAGGACCGTATGATGGATACAATAACACTTCCTAACCAAGCTCTCTAAATTTTTGCTGAGTTGCCAAATATGTGTGTGCACGTTATAATGATGAAAGACCACTCCTTTCCTGTTGATCAATTCAGTTCCTTTTTTCTCAATTTCTTGCCCGAGTCCCTTAATTGTTGGCAGTAGAGATCCCAATTCGATGGTTTTTCCCGGCGGTAAATGCTCATAATAAACGATGCCCTTTCAATCCCACTATACACATAACATCGCCATATTGAGCGTTAATCCGGGTTTTAGTTACAGTCTGTGGAGCTTTACTACCCTTTCACCATGATTTTTATCGCACGTTTTTGGTGTAGGTGATCCACTATTTATCACCAGTGATAAATCTTTTCTAAAATGGTTCGGTTTCATTACGTTTCAAAAGAAACGAAAATGAATATACGATTCATTAAGTTTTTCTCAGTGAGCTTGTGATTGTATAGTCAGATTTTTTTTAAAATAAGTCAAAACTGTTTTGAGGTCAATTCTCAATTCCTCAACGAAATGAATATACGATTCATTAAGTTTCTATCAGTGAGCTTGTGATTGTATAGTCAGATATTTTAAAATAAGTCAAAACTGTTTTGAGGTCAATTCTCAATTCCTCAACGAAATGAATATACGATTCATTAAGTTTCTATCAGTGAGCTTGTGATTGTAAAGTCAGATATTTTAAAATAAGTCAAAACTGTTTTGAGGTCAATTCTCAATTCCTCAACGAAATGAATATACGATTCATTAAGTTTCTATCAGTGAGCTTGTGATTGTATAGTCAGATATTTTAAAATAAGTCAAAACTTTTTTGAGGTCAATTCTCAATTCCTCAACGAAATGAATATACGATTCATTAAGTTTCTATCAGTGAGCTTGTGATTGTATAGTCAGATATTTTAAAATAAGTCAAAACTTTTTTGAGGTCAATTCTCAATTCCTCAACGAAATGAATATACGATTCATTAAGTTTCTATCAGTGAGCTTGTGATTGTATAGTCTGATATTTTAAAATAAGTCAAAACTGTTTTGAGGTCAATTCTCAATTCCTCAACGAAATGTATATACGATTCATTAAGTTTCTATCAGTGAGCTTGTGATTGTATAGTCAGATATTTTAAAATAAGTCAAAACTGTTTTGAGGTCAATTCTCAATTCCTCAACGAAATGAATATACGATTCATTAAGTTTCTATCAGTGAGCTTGTGATTGTATAGTCAGATATTTTAAAATAAGTCAAAACTGTTTTGAGGTCAATTCTCAATTCCTCGACTATGTCGTAACTAACGGAATATCCTGATCTTGCTCCACTTTTCCAAAAATAGCATCGACTTTATCCGTATGAAGGCTCCGTACGACCAGAGCGAGTTGCATCTTTGACATCAAAATTCCCAGACTGAAAGCGCTTGAACCAATTTTGTAATACTCTTACTGACTGCATTAGATCTATAGACGTCAAATTTTTGTGTCACATTTTGCTATTTTATGTAATAAAACATTAGATGGAATCGAATTTTTTCGTTAGATTCACTCATTTTGGCGAACAGAAAATCAATTCTAAAATGGCGGGAAAGTTTATACATTTTATATTCTTTTTCTAAATATAAATATAATATAATAATAATAATGACCTATATGTATATACAAACCAGCCAGATACAAACATTACAACTAAAGAGATTTTTCTTAAATTTTGTAGAAACAAAATACGAAGAAACGTTTTCCTCGGCCTATTATACGAAATGTAAAACTCAATTATGAAGTGTGATCGGTAATAAGCCTCGCAGTCGGCTAATGGGTGCGTTTGGCAGAAAAAAACGCTAGCAAGCGCTTGTAAGCAAAATGGCGATCGTAAGCGGTAAGCGCTGTCAAATCGTAAGTAGCTATTTTCCTCCAGGACACGATGTTAGTTTTAACCAGGGAACCTAACCTAATTTAAATATATGTTTGTAAAGTATTCATATTAAAAACTTACCAATCATGATTTTTTAATAACATGCATATGTCTATTCATGTCATTATATTACTTAAAACTAATATTGCACAAAACAACTTATAATTTCTACTTCAAAACAAACAAATTAAATAAGCAAAATGGCGGATTGAGTCAGCGCTACTGAAGTAGCAATCGTGTCCTGGCCGAAAACTATTTTAGCGCTTGTAAGCGCTTGCTAGCGCTTTTTTCTGCCAAACGCACCCATTGTGTCACTCACTTCAATATCAACGATGTGACGTTTTCAACGCGTTCTAAAATACTGTTACATCAAATAAAGAAAATGCATTTCGAACTTTTTTACGAGCATCTTGTCAGTGTTCGTCGCCGCTTAGGAAAGTCAAGAAATTTCAACCCTGGCCTATATCGTTATTAAGTTCTTAGTCAGTGATGTCGACCTTGACTATATCGAACCCGCGGAAGAATATAATATAATATGGTTTTATTTGTTTGAAAAAAACCTCTGTTCTGGCATTATATTATGTTTACCGTTGCCGGTACAGCTTATAAAAGTCCACTGCTGAACATAGGCCTTCCCATAAATTGCCTCACAGAGGGGATTTTATGATAATCGCCACATTTGGCTGGCGGGTTGGCAACCGCAGCTTTTTATTATTTTGAGTTGTTATTATGAGACTCTGCTGTCCATCCTCTATTTCTGTGTTCTGGTGGGGCAGTGCATATTCTTACACCCTTCTTATCGTTAACGTAGGTGTACGGTTTAACCGCTACACCTATGTTAACGATAGATAGGTACTTTAATACTCAATTAAAAATAAAAATGCAGACGCGTTAAGACCACTGAGGACTAAGACGAATTTATTTATTTATTTTTGAAAATAAAAGAAATTTCGAGGAAAACTTTTATGGATGCCGAGGAAGCAGTGGCTGTGTTTCAAAATACCGTTGAAGAAACCCCTAAGGACGAGTGGGCAAAGTGCTTTTCTCAGTGATTTCATTGAATGCAGCGATGTATTGGTGTAAATGGACACTATTTTGAAATGCAATAATAAAACTAATAACATCCTAGTTTATACAGTTTTTGATTTTCTAAGAACTTTCACTGTCACACTCGTAATTATCTATAACACCATATGTTTTGATTTTCTGTTATAAATATCCTCAATTAAGAGTTAAAAATGCAGATGCGTTATAACTCCTGAGTACTAAGACGGAATACCTCGTTACGTGTTAAAAGGGTCGCCTACTTGTAAATATTTAATTAGTGCTTTCCTTCACTCGGTCACTTTGAACAAACCTTACCCAAAAATTTGAGTTCTTTCAAACATTTTTTATGGAAAAGGAGGCAATGGACGAACACATGTGGTAGAGCCAAGATGCAGCTATATTATAATTGTAGTACAAAGGGGTCGGCTCAACCGGGAAAAGACCACGCTCTCATAGAATACCAGCGTAAAATAGCAGCTTAATACTGCTGTGTTTCGAATGGTGAGTGTAGAGATCCAGAGACCCTTTTTACTGGAAACGAGGCATGGAACCATTCCTCAGGGGTGACAACGCATCTGGGTTTCGATTCTTTATCCAGGATAAATGTAGATGCGAATAGGCCACAGCATCCATTTACCATAAAGTGGACTGTGTTCTCGTTTGTCACCCTTATTCTATAAAAAAATTGTGAGCCGTCAAGGGACGCCTGGCAAGATGTGAAACATCGAAATTATTTTGTTCTAGTTATATGCATAGAAGAACAGATTACGACAGGAATTAGATATCGCATAATGAAAAGATAAAGCATTCCAATTTTTTTCCATTTAAAGTATAAAGAAATTATTATTGAATTATTTTCATGCGTAAAATTTAAGCAATAAAATGCGACAAAATGCGGCGCGTCGCCACGGCAAACGATCGGTTTTACCTCGGCTATAGATGTTTCACATAAAAAACATACAGATAACCAGTGGAAAAAGATCACCTCCGGCCATCAACCCACAACACCACAGGAATTGCAGTTGCGTTACTGGTTATACAAAAGAATAGAATGAGTGTGAGAAACGAGCACTCAGTTCACCTGATTATAAGTGGATACTGTGGCGTTTTGATTCTTAATCGAGGATAAATGTAGACGTCTATGGGCCTTAATATCCACTTACCATCACGTGGACTATGTGCTCGTTTGTCACCCGTTATTCTATAAAGAAAATAAAATTATTTAATAGTTAAAAGTTATTAATCCAAAAAATTACTGACTGAATTTCAATGATTAAAAATATTGGTATACTTTCTATTCAAACACAAATATACTAAGTTGGTACTGTTTTGTATATGATAGTTTCAACGAGTTGAATGAGTTTTTCAACAAAAACTACTTACCTATTCCCTATTCGAAAAAATAATCATGTGTTATGTTGTTATGAATAAAATAACAAACAACACTTAATTGTGCGTTCATAGTTATAACAAAAATGGTCCCACAGCTTCTTAAACATTAACCTTCAGTTGCGGAGCTGACATGCTATGTACGCAGCACAAATAAGCTTGACCCGGGTAGGACTACGCTCACATAGAATACCAGCGTAAAATAGCAGCTTAATGCTGCTGAGTTTCGTATAGTGAGTGTAATAAAGCGAAGAACTTTTTTACTGGTAACGAGGCTTTAGGTTTTAGCCTTCAAGTGTAACGCACCTACATTTTGATTCTTAATCGAGGATATAATACGTAGGTGTCTATAGGAAGCGTGCACTTTCTAGTGAACTGTATGGCCGTTTGACACTTTCCCTTCTATAATAAATGTGTCTATGTACATATATACCATTGAAAATCCTTCCCCTACCTTTTTATTGAAATTAGCTGATAGTTATTTCAAGCCACGTTCCTTTCTCCTGTATAACATTTTTTTCTTGATGTCCCATTTATATCTTATGTATTTCCATGTATTATAAATTTTTAGTTATTTTACTTTAGTTTTTTAGTAGTACCTTTTTAATACAACTACTTCATTCTATCTCTGCATGACCTCCAGGTAGACTGGTAGAAAATGCCTTAGGCATTATAAGTCTGCCTATATACCACGTGTGTATATAAAGTTTTAAATAAATATATCAATAAATATAATAAATTCCTTATTCTATTTTGTGTTGAAGTTGGTTGGTTAAAGTTTACATTCTTAATAATTTTCACAGTTAGTGTCTTTGATTCCACTCGCTTTCTGATAGGGTTGTGGAGCAGGATGGAGTTCGCCGAGCTGCTCCAGTGCGTACTGACGGACTCGTCGTATCTTGAATACATTATTTTATTATTACAAATATGAAGTTTTCTCTACGATGTTTTCATTAACGCCAAGTATATTATAAATATGTTTCGTATAATTCAAGCGTAGAAAAAGAAATATCAAGTGGTCATCTTTGGTCTCTTTTTACTATGCCAAATATAATATGTACACTCGTATATTCTGATTTACTAAAAAATTACATCCCTATTGTAGTAGTATTATGTGTGACGATACTTCACAAGAGGACGGACGTTGACGTCTATGGGCTGCAACATCCAACATAGAGTAATTACTTAGTAATTACTCCGAGAACATCCACTGACCGTACCCTGTGTACGAGTATGTCAATCTTATCTGTATATGTACATATGTATTATACGATTAATAAGCGAAATACCACTGACTGACTGACTCATCACGACATCTCTAAGGCCCGCCACGTACATACGGAATTCCGTTTCGGGATTCCTATTTGAAACAATCCTGAAGCGAAATCTATTCTCAGCAGTAGGCTATAGGCTGTAATGTAGATAAAAGTAATGATTATAAATGGTGTAAAAATTATGTGATAGAAAACCCTTACAGTATTTACCACAATGTGGTTTTTTCGTGCCAGCAGCTGCTCGCTGCATACCTATGCAGCTCTACAAAGATCAATATCACTGCGGCTTATAAGATCTATTGCGATCGCTGCTACGGCTATAATTCACTGCTTAGCCTTATATCTTCAATGAAATCAAGTAGCTGCATCGCTGTGTGCAATTGTACTTCTTCTGGGCTAAGTTCATAATTTCCCAGATGAGTGTCACGTTTGCGCATTAAGGGTTCACAATCAGTTAGGATGTGCAGAGGTATAACTTTCATTAAGGAACAGCACCACAATGTTACACCCTTTTCAAAAGCAATGAATGAGAAAAAATTACTTTTTATGAAAATTAGAAGTATTTTTCATAGAATAGGGGTGACAAATGAGCATACAATCCACCTGATGGTTAGTGGACGCTATGGCCCATAGAAATCCACAATTAAACTCGATTAAGAATCAAAATGCAGATGAGTTGTCAGCCCTGAGAACTAAGAAGGAATACCTCGTTTCCAGTAAACCGGGTCTCCGGTTCTCTACATTCACCATACGAAACATAGCAGTATTAAGCTGCTATTTTACACTGGTATTCTGTGAGAGCGTGGTCATACCCCTGTCGAGCCGAACTATTCGTGCTACAACCATATTATAGCTGCAGCCTGGCTCTACTAATACTAAGCCCCTCAATGCCTCCTCCTTTATGCCACATATAAGACCATCTTTTATAAGATCATTCTTGATATTTTTAAATTCACGGTTAAGGGCCAACTTGTCTAATTAAAACGTTTATTGGTCTACGGTTTCATGTTCCTGTTGATTACGAGTAAAAATTCTGTAACTTTCAATTGTAATGTTCTTTTTGGGCATCAAAAATGTATAGTTTTTTTCTAAAACAGTTAGCCGGTTTTTTTTAAACTGTTAGTCCACTGACAGTATGCTTTTGTCTTTTGCAAATTGTTCGTATACATCCCTACACTGCTCGCCAATGATGTGCAAAATTATGTTCATGCTTTTTAATTTTCTTCACGTATTTTATTAACTATCCACTATAATTTTATGCAGTTTTCGCGGTGAATCATGTGGACTGTTTCTTATAATATTTGTGTTTTAAGTAGATGAATAGAAACAATATTATAACATGCATGTGACTGTTTATTTTGATATTTCTCCGTTACAAATTATAGCATAGCCTCATAGGTAAAGAGCCTACACAGCAGCGACCCCGATACATTGCAGCGGCACGAGGCGCAACTCAGCAGAACGTGAGCATTGACGTCAACGGATGCAATCGGAGCTCTGCAATATTACTTTACCTTATTTTAATGTAATAATTAAAAATCATTCTAGATCTAGCATCGATCTGATTCACTTCTTTTTTCAGTTGTAATAATTATATTGTAATTTTTATATTATAATAAAGTATTTTATATTAGTTTCGGTTTTTTTTGGGTCCTTCGGCTGCAGTTAACGTAATTGGCGCAGTCGGTAGGATACTCAAAAGTTAGTTAGACTATCGTAGCTTTCAAGCTTTAACCGAGTATCCGAATCTACTACGGACCAACTGCAAGCCAAGAGGATACATCAAGACATCGATCCCGAGAAAATCGAGATGAAATCTATGTAAGTACACCAGAATTTTATCTAGTGTTGCTTCCTCTTTCCTAGTGTAAATCTTTCTCGTCAAAATTTTCCATCCAAGGAAATCATCCCACTGCGAACCTACATCACGTAGGCAGCCACGTAGACAAAGTTTAGACTATAATAGAGATTTAGGTTGTTATTTAGAATTATCGACGAACCAAAAATGGCCTACGACCCTGACACTATTTTCAAGGTTTTACGCCCAGTGCCAAAGTTCGACGGTAACCCTAATGTACTGACTAGATTTATAAATTTATGTGACCAAATATGTGCGGCATACCTAAGTAATGAGCCTGGCAGTGAACTATCAAACTTATGTCTGCTTAACGGGATATTAAATAAGATAACTGGACCCGCCGCGACCACTTTAAATTCAAATGGTATTCCTGAAAGCTGGCATGGCATACGCATAGCCTTAATCAATAACTTTTCTGACCAACGAGACGAAACGGCACTCTACAATGACCTCTCTATAACTACTCAGGGAAACAGCTCACCCCAAGAATTTTATGCACGATGTCAGACATTATTCAGCACTATCATGACGTATGTTACGCTTCATGAAACCTTGCCTACTACAATAGAAGCCAAACGTGTACTGTATAAAAATTTAACAAAGCAAGCTTTTGTACGCGGTTTAGAGGAGCCACTTGGCTCACGAATATGTTGCATGCGTCCTGATACAGTTGAAAAAGCCTTGGAGTTTGTACAGGAAGAACTAAATGTCATGTACCTACAACAACGCTGTGAATCTTTCGCTGAGAGGAAACCTCAAGCAACTAAGCCTCTCCAACCTAGTCATATGACCTTACCTTTGCAAAAACCATTCAGTTTTCCTGCACCGATGCCAATGCCCAATTTACAGCGACCTCAACATGTACCACAGCAACATGCCTTTATGCCTAACGTGCCACCACAGTTTAACATGCCTACGCGAACTCAACAAATGTTCCGTGCTTTGCCACCTAATTACACACCCCATAGTAATATGTTTAGATTACCAAATAGGAATCAACCCCATGACTCAGGTCCGAAGCCGATGAGTGGCGTTAGCCATTACGTACCTAAACCAATGCCTCCAACAGGTCTGACTGGTCACGGTTGGCGTAGGTACGGTAACCCACCGCCTTCAAATTATTTCAAAAGTAGGGAAATGAATTTTAACGAATGTGCGGATTACAATAGTTACTATTATCACGAATACCAATACGACTATTACAACTGTGATGATAATTATGACTATACCAATACTGTGACCTATGACTATGACGACACACAGCATTACCATTACCAAGACGCGACTGAGATAGATGAATACGATAACGTAGACTGTCAACCTTCTACAACCATTACAACTCAGGATTTTCAAAAGGCTCGTTCTTCAAAAAGGCCAAAATAGAAATTAACTTACATACGCAGAGACAGCTTCCATATATATGTATTTCTAACCCCCCGTTAAAATTTCTAATCGATACCGGGGCGAATCAGTCCTTCATAAATCCGGAGGCCATACAAAAATATTTTCCACACATACCTTTAAATTATGATCCGTTTGAGGTAACCAATGTGCATGCTACAACTAGAAACGACTATTCGATAACAATCCCATGCTTTTCCGAATTCAAAGAACCTGATAGTATTAAATTATATAGTTATAAATTTCACGACTACTTTGATGGCCTGATTGGTCTCGACTTATTAAAGAAATGGGAAGCTAGAATAGATCTAAGGGATAGACTACTTGTAACGCGATTAGCTAGTAATCCTATCTTGATGTATAACTCTAGGAATGTTAATTTTTACGAGGACGTGATACCATCTCAATCATCGAAATTGATAAAACTACCTATTAACGTCCATGATGGAGAAGCCTTAGTTAGCGCACAGTGCATCTCTAATTGCATCATAAACGAATGCCTTACATCGGTGTCAAAGAACCGCGGTATTATAGAGGTATTTAACCCGACTCCGCATGATATAATTTTCTCCCTAGACCGCCCACTATGTGCCAAGACGTATAACATCGAGTCATCTCATAACGTTCAACCAACCCCGCGTTACAAAGAAGTATTGTCACGTTTACGCACCGACCATCTAAATGTCGAAGAACGCGCTAATTTAGAACGATTATGTGCCAAATACGCTGACGTTTTTTATATAGAAGGCGAACAACTAACTTTTACTAATAAAATAAAGCACTGCATCCAAACCACTGATGAGATACCGATATACATATACTAAAAGCTATCGGTACCCTCACATTCATAGAGACGAAATTAAACAACAAATCAATAAAATGTTAGAACAGGGTATAATTCGTCCATCCGAATCTGCATGGAGCTCTCCCATCTGGATAGTTCCTAAAAAGGTTGATGCTTCTGGCAAGACCAAATGGCGACTCGTAGTCGACTTTAGGAAGCTTAACGAAAAAACCATTAACGATAAATACCCAATCCCGAATATATCGGATGTACTAGACAAGTAAGGCAATTGCCAATACTTCACAACTTTGGATTTAGCCAGTGGATTTTACCAGGTTGAAATGAACCCTAGTGACATCCCGAAAACCGCGTTCAATGTTGGGCATGGGCATTGATTGATAGAGTTCTTACGGATGCCCATGGGATTAAAGAATTCGCCATCTACGTTTCAGCGTGTCATGGATAACGTGCTCTGTGACCTCCAAAATACAGTTTGCCTCGTGTACTTAGATGACATTATCGTGTTCAGCACTTCTTTGCAAGAACACATGGTAAACCTTGAGAAAGTATTTCAGAAACTACGGGAATCCAATTTTAAAATACAAATGGATAAGTCCGAGTTTCTTAAATTAGAAACCGCTTATTTAGGGCATATAATTAGTAAAGATGGCATTAAGCCAAATCCTAGCAAAATATTCGCAATAGAAAAGTATCCACTACCCAAAACCGCAAAAGAAATCAAACAATTTTTAGGCCTTATAGTTTATTATCGGAAGTACATCCCAGACTTTGCTCGAATTACTAAACCTCTGACGCAATGTCTAAAAAAAGGACGAAAAATAACTCTTGACACAGACTATATCAACTGCTTCGAAAAATGCAAGACTCTCTTGACCAACGACCCAATCCTCCAATATCCTGACTTCAATAAAGAATTTATCTTAACAACTGACGCATTCAACGTAGCGATAGGAGCCATCCTATCTCAGGGACCCATAGGATCAGACAAACCTGTATGTTACGCTTCTAGAACTCTAAATGAGAGTGAAGTAAACTACAGCACTATAGAGAAAGAGCTACTTGCCATTGTGTGGGCAACCAAGTACTTTAGACCCTATCTATTTGGCCGTACTTTTAAAATCTTAACTGATCATAAACCCTTTCAGTGGGTAATGAATCTTAAGGAACCAAACTCGCGACTTACTAGGTGGAGATTAAAATTAGGCGAATACGATTTTTCTGTCATATACAAAAAAGGAAAAAATAACACCAATGCCGATGCTCTTTCCCGGGTAGAAATATATAACGAAGAATCTTGTTCTATGTTAGCTAACCCATCAGAACAAACAGCCCCTAGTAGCGGCTCGACTACTTAAACAGCCCACACAAGCCATGAAAATCCGATTCTCGAAATCCCCATCACCGACGAACCTATTAATAAATTCCAAAGACAGCTAATATTAACAATTGTAGGCGACATTAAAAGACGACCAATAGTGACTAAACCTTTTGATACACATACTCGAACAGTTGTACAGATAAGACAACCGGAAATGGAAGTAGACCTAGTCAACGCCATAAAAGAATACGTTAACCCTAAAGTCAAAACCGGATTACTAATTAACCCCCCTCTTTGCATGTATGACGTCATTCCAATCCTACAAGATAAATTCAGAAGCTCGTCTATGAATCCTGTCTTAACTAAAGTTGAAGTAGAAAATGTAAGAGAATATCTACAACAACAAGAAATAATAAAGAACTACCACGAGGGAAAAACCAACCATCGCGGTATTAATGAGAGTTTTCTGGCCCTTTCCAAACGATATTATTGGCCTAAGATGAGAGAACACATCACGAAATACATTAATGAGTGCACCATATGCGGTCAGGCTAAATACGATAGGAAACCTATAAAACCACAATTCAATATCGTTCCCCCCGCTACCAAACCTTTCGAGATCATCCATATAGACATGTTCACGGTACATAATGAAAAATATCTCACATTTATAGATGTATTCTCCAAATATCCTCAAGCATATCATTTAAGAGACGGAACAGCATTGAGTATTTTGCAAAGCTTACTTACCTTCTGTACGCATCATGGTCTTCCCCTTACTATTGTCACTGACAATGGGACAGAATTTACGAACCAGCTATTTACTGAGTTCGTACAACTCCACAAAATTAACCATCATAAAACATTAGCTCACTGTCCTAATGATAACGGTAACGTGGAGCGTTTCCATTCGACTATACTGGAACATCTGCGAATCCGTAAACTACAAAAGAAAGACGAGCATGTAGTAAATCTAATGCCTTATGCTACCTTGGGATATAACAGTTCTGTACACAGTTTCACTAAATGCAGGCCCTATGATATTATCAACGGACATTTTAACCCTAGAGACCCAATCGACATCGACTTGACGAAACATCTACTACAACAATATATACTTTCACACCGAGATCAAATGAAAATAGTGTACGAGATAATTAACGAGCGTTCTTTATCCGAACGTTCGGCACTAATAAATAATCGGAATAAATCACGGGAACCAGAAGTTGAATACCAACCAAACCAACAAGTTTTCATTTCAAACCCCCTAGCTAGCCGACAAAAATTGGCCCCACGTTACACCCATGACCACGTTCTAGCTGACTTACCAATACACATTTATACGTCTAGGAAACGCGGCCCGATAGGAAAGTCTAGACTTAAACGTGTACCTAAAAATTTCGAATTGTTACAGGACTCTAAAATTACTGACCGTACTGACCATGCTGACGATCGAAGCCCAGGAGATAAAACTTGAATGTCTTGAAGACGGACCAGGCCTACTACCATTTAGACTTGGACCAACGACTCTTATAACTCACTATCACACATTTCTTTAGTATGTTAAACTTGACGACATCAGAGACAAAGTAACCCTATTACAGGAACAGCTACAAAACTACCAGAACCGACTTGATAATGACACCAACTTACTGTACGAATTGCAAATGAACTATCTTTATAGTAAATTAGATAAAGTTTTAATACAACTAATAAGCTTAGAGCCCAGTCGCACTAAGAGAGGTCTAGTAGACGGCTTAGGCTCGGTAATCAAAAGCTTAACCGGTAATTTAGATTATTTAGATGCTGCGAAATATAATAATGCCGTAAAAGTTTTAAAGGATAACCAAAATAGGATCGAATCGATTTCATATTCAATAGTCACATTAGCATTAGTAAGGAGTGGATGTTTCAATACAATAGTGTAATATCCCAGATAATTGAAAATCAAAACAAAATTAACTCAACACTTATCCAGTTATTAGATAGAGCCGCTTATAGAGATATGCAAATATGCTAAGTTTGCCCAACTCCTAACAATTTTAACCGAAAATATCGATGATGTGCTCAATGAGCTTAATAGGATAGAAAATATATTAGCATTTAGTCGCGCATCGAGCACCCACCATTCTACCTTAAGTGTTAAAATAATTAAGTCCATGTTAGTAAGATTAAGGCAAATTTATGATAAGGAACATATATTAAATTTAGAGACTAGAGAATATTACGATATTATTAAGTCAGGTTATTATTTCACGGAGAATCAAATAGTAATTATTTTGAAATTCCCCGTTATTTCCAAAGACACCTTCGACCTATTCCGCTTATCCATTGTACCTGACAAAAACCACCAATCTATTATTCCACCCTATCCTCTAATAGAAACCAATAGAGAAAAATTCGTGTACATGGAGACAGAATGTCCGAAGTTGAGTAATCGGTACCCATGCGAAAAGGAAACAAACACCCAAATTCGAACACAATCCGACTGTATCCAGAACCTCATCATCAATCAGTCTATAGCAAAATCCTGTAAAATAACCGACATCGCACTATCAAAAGAAGCCATGGAACGTCTTGACGACAAGCACTATACCATCTCCTTCCCTCAACCAACTAAGGTCCACACAGTATGCGGGCGTGAAGACATCGCTACATTACAGGGCAGCTACTTAGCCACAATACCAATCAATTGCTTCCTGCAAACACAAGAATTCACCATCACTAATATCAATGATCAAGTAGAAGGCCATCCCCTGAAACTAATGAAAATACCAATGGATATAAGCGCAAAAGATACCCCAGCAGTACCACGAATCAGCCTTAATGCAATCAACCTGAAAGGACTCCACGCAGCCCAGGACCAACTCATGCTGCAACCACCACTTCATCTGCGAGAGATGCACCCCTAACCTTATATCATACTACTATTCCCTTTTACGCCGTGTTATCAAGCCTTGTAGTATTCGCTATCATAATCTCAGTTCGTTACTACTACAAGACTAGGAAGCAAGAACAGACCCAGGATAACACCCAACATAGCTATGAAAACCCCGAAGGAACAAAAGTCGAAAAGACATTACCAGCAACTTTTTCTCTCAAAGTTCTAAAATAGTTGCTGATCTGAGGGTGGAGGAGTTATAGCATAGCCTCATAGGTAAAGAGCCTACACAGCAGCGACCCCGATACATTGCAGCGGCACGAGGCGCAACTCAGCAGAACGTGAGCATTGACGTCAACGAATGCAATCGGAGCTCTGCAATATTACTTTACCTTATTTTAATGTAATAATTAAAAATCATTCTAGATCTAGCATCGATCTGATTCACTTCTTTTTTTAGTTGTAATAATTATATTATAATTTTTATATTATAATAAAGTATTTTATATTAGTTTCGGTTTTTTTTGGGTCCTTCGGCTGCAGTTAACGTAATTTACGTCAAAACATTATCTTCTCTGCATTATTTACCCACAACTGAGCGTGTCGGCCACACAAGTTTAGTGCATTTTCCTCATCCCAAAAGTGCCAAACGTGCCTAAGGAAGATTTTACTTCAAAAATAAGAAATAAATTAATCAAATTATTAACCTCTTCCTTTATTTATGTAACTGGCTGTTAAAAAAATAATTACCTTGTTAGTTGATCGTTCTAAATTGAAAAAGCGGTAAGGTAATTCAAAAAACACGTTAACGTTATCGTCACCACTCACTAGGAATTTCTTCCGTATCATTTTGACAAATACTAAGACATGAAACAATTTGTGGTTAGTATAAATATTTTATAAAATAATTTTATCGAATGAAAATAGAACTCACTTAGAGTATACATACGATTATATATTCTCTGAGAATTGCAACCATAGTTCAGCTACTGCCTTGTTGAGTCATTTTGTTATTTTTATTTATTTAATATTTTATAATAAGGGATATAAAGAGCGGACTTCATGCGTTATGGCATTCTGTACCAGTCAACCCTGGACGATTTCAAAAACTGTGGTAGGTTAAAACAATTACTTTATATACTCGTATTTAATGAATAAGTAATAAAGATATAAGGATACAATAAAATGCAGGTTTTTCTGTGATAATTATTCATACATGTGCGTTAGCGCGATTTCATTGGTAAAAACAATTCGGGGTCAAATAGTATTACGTAGTTGTTTCTGAGAAGCTGCTCAAGGCGATGAAGTAATGTTTATATAGGTTCATACCCTTGCACTGGTAATTAGCACTGCCAGCATGTATAATTAGATACAAAATGCATTTACATATTATTGTCATAATATTTATTCTGTATGAATTACAGATTGTCTTCTAAGATTTGATCAAACGAAAAGTAAATTTTTCGTTCAGAATAAATCATCAGTTATTCGAGAAAAGAAAGTAAACCACATTTTTTTTTATAGAAGAAGGGGCAAACGAGCATGCGGCTCACCTGATGTTAAGTGACTACCGCCGCCCATGATCAACCAAAACACCAGGAGAATTAAATTTATTTTTAGAGAATTTATTTACGTATGAAAACCAGAACTATCCCAAAAATGTGTCAATTTCAAGTTTTCAAGTGGTGTTCACCTGAGGATAGCTTGTTTAGAGTCGAAACACGTGTCGTATCAGCGAAGGTGATGTCTCTTCCCTCATGTAGTGGAGCTGGGATTAGTGATGGCGGGAATAGGGCACGCAATTAAGGGAGGGCAGGAGGTGCTCTTCAAACTAGTTAAGGCATTATTTTATTTTACTACGCGAAGCTCAGTTAGTTAATTTTTAACATTTTTAATTTCAAGTTCACTCAACGCACTTTGTTAGATATAACATTGTAGCTGAAACAACTGCCACCGTGTAGTGATGGTGTAAGAATATCCAGCATCCCATATGGTCCTGTGGATGTCGTAAAAGGCGACGGAGGGTTACAGAGACGGGGAATGGGCAGCAGCATCCTCCCGATATCAACTCAATACTAACAAGACTACGTTAGTCTTACCACACGACAAGCGTGGCAACTATGGCAAAATCCTCAGGAGTGAAGTTTAATGTAACAAATATATTGAGTTAATCATCGCGTTATATTTATGAGAATGTGATATAAGTAAATAAAAACATAAAAATTAAAGTGACAGTTAAAACCTATATAGTCCCACTGCTGGGCACAGGCCTCCTTTTACTTCTGAGAGGGTTTTAGGGACATGTAAAGTTCGCCAACACGCATTGTGGCAGTGCGGCGGCCATTACTATTCCGTAAATACATAAACAGCTTTTAAAATTACAAATATATTCAAACTTTAAATGATGGGAATCAATACAAGCTTATAATGTTAGGTAGACTCTATATATTTAGTTATTAATTTATGGGGTAATTTACACTTTTACAACAAATTCCCGAAAATTGTTCAATATTTATTAATCAACAAGTTAAAATTTTTATTAAACTAAACTTTATACGAAGGTTATTATAACATTATAGAGTACATGAATGAAAATAAGAGTTGGGAATGAGATGATCGCTGTCATGCTTGTCCTATTATTAATTATATAAACAATTATACAAAATTATTACAATTTTTTGCCTAAGAATAATTTCGCTGGTTTTCTTGTTGGTTCTTCCCAAGACAGAAAATTTTTCCTTACCATAAATAAGAAAACCTCAACTTTCAAAAAGTAGTGTGTAATAATCTATATTGAATAAAAACTATTCAATGTGTAATTGGATAAAAAATACTTATTGTATTCAAATAAAAATCGTGAGATCTCACATTTCATTGTTAATGACAGACATATTTATTTCTGCAATCAAAAATAGCGCTGTCTGAGTAGTGCTCGTTAAAATTAATAGGAATAATAACTATACTTGTTACAGAACTTTTGTCAATAGTATCTCAGTAATATAATAAGATTTGATTTTGTATAATTTCACAATTGGCAGCCTCGTACTGGTAAGCGAAGTGTAGTACGCCCCTCCACTCAAATAAAGTGGGACCTGACAAGAGATGCAGGAAGTTATAGATGCAGTTGGCTAAAGACCGTGCTTTGTGGTATTCCTTGCGGAGGCCTAATTTCAGTTAGCATAAACTACTAATACCCTGGTAACTAGATGGTTAGCGCTCCTAATTGGCAGCCTCGTACTGAAAAGCGAAGTGTATTACGGCCCCCCAGTGGGATGAAGTAAGGACCTGACAAGAGATGCTGGAAGTTAAAGATGCAGTTGGCTAAGGACCGTGCCTTGTGGTATTCCTTGCAGAGGCTTAATTTCAGTAAGCATAAATTACTATTGGGTTTGATGATGCCTCGCTATCCTGCCGATAATTCTGCAGTTCACCAACAATCTGTGAAATGCGGAGTCATGGCTCGCGTTCATCTTAAAATGGATGGATTTTCCGGAGATAATTTTAAAATTGGTATTTTTTATATCTGCAATAGACAATTCTTTTTGTGATTCAATGGTCTTTTGCAAAGATCGCTCTATTGAATGAATGCTGCGATGATGGAATGGCGCGGGCCATCAAGGATATGGTCACTGACAGCAGACTATGCATGCACATGAGAAACGGTTTAATAACTAATTTTGAATTAGTTTAATACTAAACCATATACTCTTAGCAGTCTGAACAACATAGGCAACTATCCTAAGTATATGTCATTGCGGAATAAAGATCAGCTCTATTCAATTACATGCTGTTACAGTATTGTTTGGAGTTAGAAGTCAAACTGAGTCCACGTTCAGTTTAACTAATTCGAATTGTTCGTTCTTTGCGTGTTGAATTTCCATTTTTTTGTTCTAGTCATGAATGAAGTGAATTGAAAAGGTCGCTTTAAACCGAAACATTATAATAACATTATTAAGTTCATTAGCATCAATAATATCATCATCATTACAGTCCTTCACAAGTTCACTGCAAAACAAAGGTCTCCCAAAAGGAATACCACAAGGCACGACCTTGAGCTACCTGCATCCATCGACTTCCTGCGTGACTTACCAGGTTGTCACTCCTTCTAGTGGAGAACGCTCCCTACGTTTTGCTTATAGGTACGAGGCCACTTTACCTTACTAATCTGTTGGGTTATATCGTTTACTCTGATTCTACTGCAGATAATTTGATACCTCTTTAGTACGGAATGTTGCCCTTCCGGTGATAGAAAAAGTGGCCGGATTCGAGTACTCCTCCTCCCTTTGGAACTCAGATAAACCCATGATATCCCAGCGCAACTTGTCTATCTCTTCTTTCAGATTCATTATCTTTGTTACTCTCGCCATGCATGGTATATTGCCTTAGATGCCACGATTCGCGGGCGGGTAGGCAACTGCAGTTTTTTGTATTGTTATTATGCGGTTATCAGAAAGATGCTGGTACCCATCTTTTTAATAGCATTGGATTACAAACGAGCATACTGTCAACCTGATGGTAAGTGAATGCTGTGGCCTATAGACATCCACACTTATCCACAATTAAGGATCAAAATTCAAATGCGTTGTCACCCCTGAGGACTTAGATGGAATATCTCGTTTCCAGAAAAAGGGTCTCCGGTTCCCTACACTCACTACACGCAACGCGGCAGCAAAACGCTGTTATTTTACGTTGGCATTATGTGAGAGCATCGTCCTGGCACGGTCGAGCCGATCCATTTGTGCTACAACTATAATATAGCTGCAGAATGGCTCTCCTGCTTTAGTTTTCCTCTGTCACACCCTAGGACACCCACGGGAAGATATGAAGTTGTGGCGGCGCCGTAGTCGCGCCGCAAGCGAAACACACCGAAGTTTAATTCACGCTATCAACATTCCGAATCATAAACAGCATATATAGAACATCTCCGAACTATCACACGGAGTGTTGGCCGCTCCCCGGGCAGAACACCTGGCTCGGCGGGAGATCTCCCCGTTTCCTTCCACGACACAGTGGTGACCCCGTCGTGATCTGAACACGCAACCAACAACCTTCGGAAACTACAACTTTCAAGCCTTCGTCATTATCCTCAAGAACCCCTACCATTCACTACTGAGAATCGTCTTCTACAGTCTTCAGTTCCTGCAAGCCAGTCCAACTTATCTTCATCTCGACTTACCGCAGATTTATAAGGCAGAATTCTGGCACTTGCTCCGGCACATCGTTCTCACCAGCATCATTTGCCAGTGCGTAGTACGGCATGCATTACACATCGGCATATCATTCGCACCGGTGTCACTTGCCCTTACGCACACAGCATGCATTCCCCACCGGCATTAAAAGGACACACCGGCAATCGGACTGCACTATCGACCTCCGGTCTGAGCAGGGGGGTGATGTGGCGGCACTGTCGTCGCGCCGCAAGCGAAACACACCGAAGCTTAAATCACGCTATCAACATTCCGAATCATAAACAGCATATATAGAACATCTCCGAACTATCACACGGAGTGTTGGCCGCTCCCCGGGCAGAACACCTTGCCCGGCGGGAGATCTCCCTTTTTCCTTCTACGGCCACAAGTTCACTACACGGCACGGAATAATAATGTGACTCAATGTTATTATGACAATCTGGATTACTTCCATGCAAGAATTCGAGGATTCAAGATTGAACGCCCGCTTAATGGCATACCTAGAACAAAATGACCTCCTTAGTGACCGGCAATACGGGTATTTCCCGTCCGTTCTCTCTTCCAGCCGCATATGAATGATCTGCTTATGCCCGGTATATGTGGGTATGCAGACGATAGCACATTTATAGAGAGATACCAACCAAGTGCTCGGGTGATTCGGTATCAAAACCAGTCCGAAAAAGAGACTATGATTGAGCGTGTGAATCTTACACTACAGGCAGTCTCCGAATGGGGCAATGTAAATCTCGTGAGATTCAACGACTCTAAAACACAAGCGTGTCTTTTCACCGCTAAAAAGAGCCCGCTCACCCTCGCTCCTGCTATCCTATCCTGCTATCCTGCTACACGTTAGGGGTCGAATTTTCTCCAAACCTCAACTATGGGCGGCTCATTGAGTCCAGAACCAAAGCAGCCGCAAGGAAATTTGGTGTTCTTACAAGGGTGCGGTGGTACTTCACGTCGGGACAGCTCCTTACCTTATATAAAGCGCAATATGTATCTGTCGTGCATGGAGTACTGCTGTCACATATAGGCTGGTGCTGCAAAATGCTCATTGCGTGAGCAAAGAGGCTTATTGGTGACCTTGATTTGATTGAAACCAACCTTGTCGGCCTCGAGCACAGCTGCAAAGTCGCCAGTCTCTCGGTACTTTATATGAGGCATTTCAGAGAGTGCACAGGAATTGCACGCTTTAATTCCCCCCTCTCCTTTCCACCATCGGGCGACCAGATGGTCGACGGGTCTTTGTTGTCGATATTCCACGCATTAGAAGCAAATTGTTTACTTCGACTTTTTTAATGCGTACAGCAAAGGAGTGGGATCATTTGCCGGCGTCTATCATCCGTACGAATACAATCTGGGCGTCTTCAAGGCAAGAGTGGATATGCATTTGTTACGCTAAGATAACAAGTAAAGAAATATATTTTCTTTACGTTTTCACTCTACAGTATAGTTCTTATAATGATAGTTTACTGCAGAAAGGTGTGGTTCAAAAATATGCAGAGATTTAATCTTATTCTTCAGTCTTAATTCTTTTGAAAGCTTTTTTTAAATGAAGTATTTTTATAGAATAAGAGTGATAAAGAGCACACAGTTCACCTGATGGTAAATGGATACTGAGGCTCATAAACATCCTCCATCTACATTTATCCTAGAATCTAAATTCAGATGCAATGTATGCAGTAAAAAGGGTATCAGGTTCGCTGCACTCACCATTCGAAACACAGCAGCATTTAGTTGTCGGTTCATCGAACTTTATGGCCAGCCCATTGACATTTCAGCTTAGTACTGATCCGTTATGCTGCGGATATCATTGTTACGGCCACTATCACGCAGAAATACTCCCAGCATAGCCCTCTGCATACGGCCATATGCATCGTTAAAGCCATACGGCTATCAGTGAAGGACATAGTCCTCTCTGTTCTATATGCAATCGCCGGCAAAATCAATGAGTTATCATATGAGGATGCCCATTTACGAGTATAGAGTTGGCGGGTCTTCACCTTTTTACTGTCAATATTTCACGCATTAAAACCAAACAATTTGCTTTTTATTTTGTAATGTGTACAGCAAAGAAGTGTGATAATTTGCCGGCATCCATTTTTCCGTCTAAATACACTCCGGGCGTCTTCAAAGCAAGAGTGAATAGCCTTTTCAATCTAGGGCTACATCACCCTTTATCTCACGGTGGGATTGTGGTCAAGCACTGGCTTAAAATAAGTAAAAAAAAAATACAATCCTTCTCTTTAGTCGACATTAAAAACTAGCGAGCGTTACGTGAGATGTCCCTCATTTGTGAATTGGTGTTGGTTTTTTTAATTAAATAAGTTATACTTTAGGGGTGGTTCCATGTTCTGTATAAAAAATACACTCCTTACCCTAAGTGTGGCATAATATGGCCTCTATTCACTTTTATTAGTGCGAGTGCAATTGATTAGTAACTGCGGGTGATTTAGTGCAGGTGTGTAGTGTAAGTAGTGTCCAATTCCGTTTAGTGGCTGTGTTGGTAATTTCAGCTGTGTGCCGTTGACCAGTACTCTGTTTAACTTTGGTAACCTCTTGCGAATATTCAGATCTCAAGTTTCTCACTTTTTATTTTTTCATTTTATTTAAGAGACATTGTAACAATAAGTTGTTGCATTATATTTTTTAGGATCATTTACATGTCTTGCCGGTACCGGCGTAGAAACAGCACAAACTATCAATTCTTAGTTTTTTACAAGTCAGGGATAATATGTCAATATAATAATATTATGTCAATCTAATAACAATAATTACAGCACATAATTAACAAATTGTAAAATATAACTTAATACTAAGGCTTCAATGATTCCGAATAGTAATTGCATACATTTTAAATTAGTAAAACATTGACATTTTTTATGATTAACAGGCGTTTTTTAATAAATAATATTTCCATCTCTATTGTAAGTTGTTCAAAGCAAAGTTATTCATAATTTATAGATCTTGAAAAAAAAAATTAATTGAATCAATATACATATATTGGCTCTCTGTATCCATATATAGCACCATAGCAGCACAGCAGTGCAGGCTCTACTATTTAGCAGCAGAAATATATAGGATGAATCTATTCGTGCGACAATAAATTGATTATTTTTTTCTTACTTTTTACGATTATCGTATGAATTATTTATTTCATATTCGTCCAGTATATTTTAAGTAATATAAATTTAAAAGTTAATAGAAAAATAATAAAGAAAAATGTATTTAATAATTTTAGACAATTGAATAAAATAAAATATATATACAAGTATTAACTCTGATACTTATTCCTATGAATAAGCTATTTGCATCCAATAAAACATTATACACCAATCTTGCAATATCAATGACAGTAGGTTAAAGTGCTCCTGGGTTGGCCTTTGGGTCCATGTACCAAAGAACTCGCAAAACCTGTAACCATAGTTTTTCGAACGTCTATTGAAGCCGGTGTTTATTCTAGTAAGTGTAAAAAATCTTTAATAACTCCTAATCCCAAAAATAACAGAAAAAATATAATTTCTAAGTATAGAATGATTTCCAAATCATGTGTTTTGGGAAAGGTTCTAGAAAAAATTGTTACATCCTATTTTTTTCAGTAAAGTACAGTAAAGTTCAAATAAAAATATAGATAATATTAAAAGAACTAAACTTTCTTATTTTAAAAATTATCGTATGAATAATAATTATTTTTTAACTATACGATTATGGTATGATTAGCAACAACAAAATGTGGACTAGTGGAGTCCTAAATGAAAAAGGAAGCCAACTCCGTAGTGAAGTTCAAGTAACAACTAGTACGTCGTCTAAATAGTTACTTAAAACACATCATCTTCTGTATTTTCAACACAATTCAGCAGGAAGATACCGCTATTTCACGCTGGTATTATGTTTGAGCGTGGACCTGCTATGTGGTAACACTCTTGTCCTGGACATTCCTTACAACCTGGGAGTCCATCTAGGTACGTGCCACCCTCTTGCCCATTTCCGTCAAGTAGCAGTGCATGGACTGTTGTGTTCGGATTTGAAGAGTATAGAGATCCAGAATAATTATAGGCTGTTAGACATTCCACCTTAGACCTCAAAAGTGATAACGCTTTGTAACCTTCATTAGTTGATGTCAGTTGCAGAGTCCATGGGCTGCAGTAGTCACGTGCGATCAGGTGTTCGTTCATCATTTTTATTTAATACAAATACCTTCTATATATTGACATAATGCCATTGTTTGTCGAACGGTGAGTAATGAGAACAGAACTCGTTTTTAACTAGTAACGATGCTTTCTATCTTAGTCATTAGGGATGCCGATATTTTTGAATTTTGATGCTTAGTTGAAGCTAAAACAAAGTGTATATTGGCCACAGCATTCACTTATCATGAGGTGGATTGTGTGGTCATGTGTTCCTTAAAAATTCTTTATTATAATATTAATGTTATATAAAAGCTTAGAGCTTAATATGCAGATATATACATAGATGTCACCATAACGTGAAACGTATAGTAAGTGCCGTTTAGTTGGGACCTAAATTTAATCTTATATAGTTTCAATAATGTTGATATAATTCAATTGCTTTTGATCAAATGAATATATATGTAAGCTCTTCGCTCCTGATAAATTTACGACAATCGAACCCTGCCAGACCAGTTTTAATTGAAAATTGCAATTTTAATTGCTGAATTAGTAAGTGCTCAGCAATAAAGGAAAACACCGTAAGGAAACGCGCATGTTCGAAAATGAAACATTTTAATGTTATGTAACTCTTAGTCTGTGCTATCTGTCTATTATGATATAGGTGTGTCAGGATCGTGCAAAATGGAAGTCTGTAGTCTCTGCCTACCCCTATGGGTGACGGGCGTGAGTGTTTATGTTTATGTATGTACGTAACTCTTAGTGGCGCTGTAAGAGTATCCACCGCCCCATATCGTTCCGTGAGTGTCGTAAGAGGCAAAGGAGAGAAGCAAACTAGATGATAGGTAGCTGCGTCTACCCAGTAGCATCTAAAAATAAAAACTGCTTTTGCAAACCCACTTGGCAAGCGAGGCAACTATGACACAATCTCTGGGGATGCCTATCTTCAGCAGTGGACTTTTTTTATTCTGTAATGGAGGGCATGTGAGGTGTCACACGTACTGGAGTTATGTGACGAAGTAATTGCTCAATAACACTCTCAGAAATGAGACAAGACATCCTCACGGCAGCAGGACATAAGTTTACTCAATTATATAGAAGATAATTTTGTCAGACCACCAACGGAGAGGAAAGTAAAAAGGACGAGACTTTTGGTGTTACGATCGCCAATTCGTTTTAGAATTGTGACGATTTCAACAAATCTTTTCAAGCCCGCAGTAGTGATGATGAGATTAGTGGTGACGGGGATAGTGCATGCAATTGAGGGGGCAATATACTTTTTAAACTAGGTAAGGTATATCGTTTTATTTTATTACATGTATCTTAACCAATTTTTAACATCTTTAACAGAGTTTTTTACACACATGCATTTCGATTTATAAATTAATATCGGAGGGGAGGAAGTATCAAATTACAGTGTGATGTATAAAATATACTAAAATAGTCTGGTATAGAGTTATTTTAAGCTGTACGTTTCTGTAACAGACATTCGGTTACACTGGTATGTAAATTTTGAAATTCTCTTTGTTTAACACGTTAACTACAACAGCTGGCACAAACTCCGGTAAAACAGTATTGTGGTTATTTTGCAATTGCTCCCTAGCTAACGATGTAACTTGTTTTGCACATAAAACAGCGAACATTAATTTATCATCTTTTATAGATATATTACATAGTGTAATCATAACTACATTGTGATGGGATGTAATTACATCATAATTTGATCCAATCACAAGTCCAATGTTGAACACAAGCCTTTCCCAAGTATTGCCGCAAAGCATGGTTAGCACCTATACTACGGTTCTTAGTTATACGTGGTAAAGCCACGATACAGCTATATTATGGCTATAGCACGAATGGATCGGCTCGACCGGAGATGGACAGTGCTCTCACAGAATATCAGCGTAAAATAGCAGCTTAATAGTGCTGTCTTTCGTATGGAGTGTTTAAAGATCCGGAGACCGTTTTTTTACTAGAAACAAGGCATTAAATCGATTTGATTGCTAATCGAGGATAAATTTAGATGAATATGGGTCACAGCATCCTTTTACCATCAGGTGGATTGTGCTCGTTTGTCACCCTTGTTTTATGAAATAATATATTAAAAGATTGACTTTTACAATAATATAATATAAGTAGTCATCACTGCAGCAATATGTGTATATTACTTGTTAACGATACAACGGTGAGACAGGAACAAGGACAACAAACAAAACAAACAAAGAGAAAACAGGAACAAGAGACAGGCGGCAGCATCTTCCTGATAACAATTTACAACAACAAAAACTGCAGTAGCCATTCCGCCTGCTCAGCAGGTCAACTAGTATTGCAAAAGCTCTCCTATGAGGCAATATATGAGGGAGGATTGTGTTCAGCAGTGGACTTCACAGACTGTAATGTATGTATATTATTATATATGTCTGTGTTTCGCGTATTATTTATTATAAATTATTTCTATCTTGCTTATTTTATTGCTAAAGTGTAAATAGAACTTAATTTGTTAGATATATATATCTATATTTACATTTTTTTAATTACCATGAAAGGCATATTTTCACCAGGAATATCGCAAACGACTATTAATCTTTGTTTCAAAGCAATCGTCGGCCTTTGAATGGCAAAAAGCGGTAAGAGCTTGCATTTATTTGAATTTGTTGCAATATTAAAAAATACCAACGTAATTTATTCTTGACAAATGATGAGTTTAAATTTTTTTAGAGCAAGAGTTACAAACGAGCACCAGTCCACTTGATGGTAAGTGGGTGCTGTGGCTCATAAACATGTCTCCTCAAATTTATCCTTGTTTAAGAATCAAAATGCAGTTGCGTTGTCACCCACGAGGACTAAGATGGAATCTCTCGTTTCCATATAAAACACAGGAAGATTAAGCTGCTATTTTACGATAATATTCCGAGAGAACGTGGTTCTTACCCGGTCGAGCCGACCCATTCGTACTAACCACAATATAGCTGCAGCGTTGCTCGCCCACGTATAAAAAAGTTTAGTTCTGATAGTAATAACGTCTACTAGAATTGTCTGTAGTCTGAAGTCGAAAGTCGATACAATTTTTTTTAGCTATTATAAGCCCATGTTTGACTGTTATCAACCTGATGATATGTAGACGAGCACACTCTTCACTTCATTTAATAAATTACAGGTTTACCGTGTAGTGGCTGTGTAAGAATATCCCACACCAAATACTACCCCACATCATCCCGTGGGCGTCATAAGTGGCGACAGAGGGAAACAAATCAGGAGATGGGCAACAGCACCTTTCTCTCCCCTGAGGCAATATATGGGGAAGGCCCATGTACCCATATACAGAATTAAATTTTTGACAGGCTGTAACGTTATTAAGTTATGGGTACGGTACGTATTAGATGATATTCCAGACATCCGATATATATATAGGTATATATGTATATATATATATATATATATATATATATATATATATATATATATATATATATATATATATATATTAGAGACCTCTCTGCTTATATACTTCATTCTACTAGGTAATAGAAAAGTAGTTCTTTAATGTCGGAATGTACCTATTTATTAACGTTTTGTATACATAATATATAACAAATACAACATATTAAAGAGCCGAGGCAACATTAGAGGCAGCTGAACTATATGTGGCGCAAATATGCGTTTCTGAAATATGATTACATGTTTGTGTCGTTCGCTTTAGAGACTCGTCGGTTCGTTGAGTCCACGTGCAGTGAAGTTCCTAAAGCGCGACTCGTTGGTTGTCGCTGCTGGTGATAACAGGGCTGGTTGTTTTCTCGCCGAAAGGTTAAGTATAAACCATTTAACGAAGAAATGCAGCTAGCGTTCTTGGCATGAGACGATATATTAGTGTACGCCTAGGATAAGACTATTATTTTTGTTTGTATGTGTTTTAAAACTTTCTCATATAAGTGAATTATTATTATAAATTCTTATGAGAAATAAAGATATCTCAAACCTTAGACCACGGGGACTAGGACTGTGTGATTATTTAAGTTTTTAGTTTTAGTTTTTTATTATTATAGGCTTTTGATATTGTATTTTTTTAATGATATATAATTTAATAATGAATTATTTTAAAATAATTATGATATAATAATGTTACATACGAGTTAAAACAACCTAATTATTACGCCTCGATAAACAGGGGAAGTTGATTGGAACACCTTCATTAATAAATTAAGTAATAGACATTTGAGCTCAATGCGCACAGAGGTTTGTGTAAATTTCAATGAAAATTTAATTGGAAGCGTTGAATCGAGAAACACACGACATGGAACATAATTTATTTTAGCACGTCAATATTTAAACTGCTTATGCTTCTGTTCTAAAGATTTTAGAATTTGTATTTTATATACTAAAGTAATAATTGAATATCCACTACCCTATATCATCCCATGGCTGTCTAAAGAGGGGTCAGAGGCAAGACGACTAAATGTAGAATAACGGTTACAAACGAGCACAGAGTCCACCTGGCAAGTGGAAGCTGTGACCCATAGACATCTACATTTATCCTTGATTAAGAATCAAAATGCATTTGCATTCAGACATCAGGCGTCTTGGTCCATAGGCTTTAATTACGTCGCCGCGCCTGAGGACTAAGACGAATTGCCTGATTGGTTTTATTTTGATCGGTACCAGCTACCTGCTTTTTGCGCCGGTATTCTCTGAGAGCTAGTTCCTACCCCGGTTGAGCCGACCCATTCGTGCAACAACTAATATAGCTGCAGCGTGGCTTTACCACGTAAACACAAACCAACTTGGTAAGTGGGTTGCCAACACAATTGCCAAGCTTGGCAAATATGGCAATTGTTCGCCCTGTGAGGTAATCTATGGGGAGGCCTGTATTCTGGACTTGAATGGGCTTTAACGGTAACGGTGATCGAAGCGTGATTGCAACGTAATAAAAGTATCATCAGGCAAATATGGGAAATGCCAATAAAATCTTAAGGCCTGCGACAGATGGTGGTATAACCATCACGTTACCACTTCATCAGCGACGGGCAGCCGGTGAATCGAGCTGATCGGAGAGAACTCGATCGTCAACAATTCGGACCGCTCTGCGCCAGCGCGCTTCTTCCACTTGGCTGTATCTGGATACGGTCAAGCTGGCACTGGGGTGCCCCGACCCAGAGATGAGAACAGTATTCCATGTGAGGCCGAAATTCGCTTTGTAGAGTTGCAAGCAATGTGTCGGCATGAAATATTGTCGCGCTCTGCTGAGCACGCCAAGCTTTTTAGAGGCCAATTTGGGTTCCCCTTCCAAGTGACCATGAAACTGCACATTATTCGATATGTCGACGCCGATATGACAAAATTCAAAGTCACCAACTATCTGGTACCTGGGTGTAACGATATATGAAAGGCTCACATACAGAGCTCACATACAAGCCTCAAGTACACGGCTGCGTAAGATAATACACACCATGAAGTTACTCAGAGAAACTGAAGACAGGTAGTTATTAATTACTGTCTACCTAGCGCTTCATCAGCCTATTCTTATGTACTGCACCGTGGTGTGGTACAGTTCGGCATCCTGTAACTTAATACGCTTGGAAAGTGCTCAAAAAACAGTATTGAAAGGGATGCTTCGAAAACCTTTCCGCTGTCCCACTGCATCATTATTTGAAGAAGCGCAGTTTCTCAGTCCGAGAAAATATAACTCACTCTATATTCTTAAAATAGCAGTCAATATGCTCCAACAACTCCTGAGCTCGCTCCGATATTGCAACACGTTATAAAAACGAACTTCTAAGGCGCTGTCTCCACGAGCGAGAGAATCGCGACGAGTCCGCGCTTCTATCGTCGGGTAATCTCCACGAACGAGCGATTATTCCGCCAGCGTATCGTCACGACTCGTGACGAAATCGCAGCGTGTCCGCGACGATTAACGGAATCGCCGATTTTGCATTGTGCTTTTATTTGTTGAAAGAGTTCAGTTAGGTGCCAGACGAGACCGAAATAAGTAGTGTATCAGTCAATAAAATAATTCCTTATTATGGAAGTAGTGTTATGGAGTGCTTGTGCAAGTACGCTAGTGAATATGCAGTTATTGTTATTAAGAAAGGAAAAAAAGCGCCGTTGGTGGACACATCCTATGCTACTACGTCGTAAAAGTCATGGACATTTCCATGTGAATTATGAAGAATATCGACATCATCCAGATTGGTTTGAAGATGAATATTTAATGCCAATTCCTGTTTTCGATGAACTGTTAAGTTTACTGGTTACTGTCAAGAAACTTATCAAAGCAAGATACTAATATGAGGAAAAGTATCGGGCCATGTGAAAGATTAGCAGTAACACTACAGTAAGTTTTAAGCAGTTTTATTTGTGTTAAACGCTTACATCAGTTATATAAATCGTAAAAGTTACATTCAATCAAAGTGTTCTAACATTTGAGCAATATCGTCATCGCTTGTTGGTGTGGATGCACGAGGATATGATTCTTCCAATGTATGTGATGGTGGTATGTATTTCTTAATCACAGACATAATCTCAGTTCTGGCGTCAATTAAATAATCTTCTTTTATTTTGTCCATAAGTGGTAGCATCGAACGGAAAAATGCCTCATTTCCACGCTCGTCATTATAATGTCGTTGAACATGTTGTACTTCTTTGTATATCTATGCTCTCGCGCATAACATTCGATATCTCTTTATTCGATTCCAGAAACATTTGGACTAATGTTTTCTTTTTATTAGACGTGGATGGTTCGGTAACACTGGGGGTAGTATTAACCGAACTGTCAACATCCTCAAAAACTTCTTGACTGTCCTCGTTGAGCATGTTTGACGACGTTAAAGCGTGTTCTGTGTGTTTCTTTAAAAAAAGTAATGCATCATAATGGATATACTTTCGTCGTTTTGAGGCAGCTTGACCGGATTTTGAACATTGCTGCATCTGGCTAGACACAAGCGAACCAAAATTGATTGTTATTTGTTTTTCCTAAAAATAATACAGATTACACACACATATATGTGTGTAACATATATAGGTATTACTTGTAGTAATACCTATATTAAATTTATGCATTTTATATGTATATTATGTAACGTATATATAATATGTATGTAATTATGTATATATTATTATGTATATTAATAAAAAAACACAGATTAATAAAAACCTAACGCTTTGGTGGGGTCTTCGTTTTTTAACCGATTTCAGAAAAGCAGAATATGATAAAAGTATATTTTAAAAATAATTAAGTCATTTTTCAGATATCTCGCTACTGGAACAAGTTATAAACGCCTTCAGAATAAGTACAAAATTTCGAAAAAAAAAACGTTAGCTAAAATAATAAAAGAAACATGTGGAATCATATGGAAAGTGCTAGCACCTACAGAAATGACAACCCCAAACAAAGAATCATGGAAAAGAATCTCAGAGGGATTTAAAGACAATGCAAATTTCCCACATTGCTTGGGAGCGCTAGACGGCAAACACATTCGAATTCAGTGCCCCCGAAATTCCGGCTCTCTATACTTTAATTATAAAAAGTACAACTCAATCGTTTTATTGGCTTTGGTGGATTCAAATTATTTGTTTATTGTTATTGATGTAGGTTCTTATGGCCGTGAAAATGATTCTACTATTTTTCAATCTTCAATTCTAGGTCAAAAGCTGTATGAAGGAGCTTTTGATTTGCCGGAAGAAGAAGAACTGGTATTTGACGGACCCAAAATGCCATATGTGATTGTGGCCGATGAGGCCTTCGGTATTCATCGAAATTTAATGCGACCGTATCCAGGTCGATGTCTTCCTACGAATAAAAAAAATTTCAATTACAGACTGTCTCGTGCGAGACGTTACGTGGAATGTGTCTTTGGACAGCTCACATCAAAATTTCGCATATTTCATAATACAATAAATCTTCAACCGGACACTGCAATTCTTGTAATAAAAGCAGCTTGTGTTTTGCACAACTTCATAAAGCGTCGAGCATTAAAGGCCAATGACGGGGAAAATGAGCATAATGCTACTAATAGCAACAATGAAGACATATCCAATCTTCAAAAAACCCGTGCTTCAAAGGACAAGGAATTCGGGGATGCATATTCGAAACTTATTTAAATATTATTTTAACATAGCGGGCGCGGTTCCTTGGCAAAATGACTACATCGTTTAAATAAAATTATCTATCTTATAATTATAACAACTAAAATTACCTAAATAAATAGTATTGAACGCTTACCCTTTTCTTTTTTTTCTTTAGAGGTTAGGTTATTCCATTCCGTGAACATAGCACTTCCCACATCATACCAATACCTTGCCTTTATTTCTCTGTTCCGATACTCGGGCAACTGAACATCGTAAAGGGCAGGTCTCTCTTTCACTTCAAATATAAACTTTTCAATGTTAAACATTATACTTATATTGTATGCTTGTCGATACGTAAAGTCCTTGCTTGGCGGGAGGCAACGCTGAAATGACGCTGCGTTTGACAGCGCGCTCGCCGCGCGCTCGCTGCGAGAGCGCCACGTTCCGCGGCGAGCGCGCCGCTAGTAACGACGATACCGCGGCGGTACGTTGCCACTCGACGCATCGCCGCGATAAAATCGCCCTGTGGAGACGCGTTCATAGAGAGTATATAGAAATACGTGGCACGACGATAATATCGCCGCGATTCTCTCGCTCGTGGAGACAGCGCCTAAGAAAAAACAAATTATGTCAAGACAAAATTTTCTCGACGTTTTCAATTTTATATTTTCAACCACAGTGTCCATTTTACATCAGGTGGATTGTGTGTTCGTTTGTCACTTTTATTCTATAAAGAAAAATGCGAAGACTTTTTGCCAAACTACTCTCACCGCAACGAAGCTACTCTAGACTACTGACTGCATTGTAATACAGGTTTAATGATACTTAAATATTTCCAATACACATGAAGTCCGCCAACATGCATTATCTGCGCATTTCTTACACGCGTGGTGGGAACTTGCTTGCCCTTAAATCCTCTCAGACATGAAAGGTCTATGCCCAGTAGTGTGACGTAACGACTTGTAACTTCACTTTATTTTAATGACATACATAGTTATCTTTGACTATGTGATTTCTTTACAAAAAAAAATTATAACGTAGTTATGAACTCCTGTGAACAGATGATCGTTCAGGCGTACGATTTAATTTCCTTTCGAATGATAACGTGAGATTTTGCTTTTATGTCAATTCTGTTAGAAACTTCTAACTTGTTCCCAAAAGTGATGATCGAGTACATACAAAGACTGAGAAGAGAAGAGAAAGATGTACAATGCTATTCAAATAAGAATAGGAATGTCAATGACTTCGAATGACCGCGATCTGTCCAATTTCACTCGAAAAGTATGGCTCGCAAAGAAAGTTAATTTGCGTATTAACAACATTTTTTTTCCGCTTTATTTAACTGATTTTTAGTATTGCCAAGTATATTGAAGCCATAATTCGTTTTATAAATCAGTTTTAAATATTGATACTAGTCGGTGAAATATTTTAAATACCTACATAAATCCATACATAAAACCCTCCCAGAAATGAGGCCTGTGCCCAACAGTGGGACCTATATAGGCTGTATAAAAAAATCCATGTTATATTTTTATTCAGGAAAGCTGCAATGATTATAATGATGACAATTACGACCACTCATGATGATGTGATGATGATGTCCATGATGTTCTTTAGTAAATAAATATTATTTCAATAATATTTGTTTTGTTTACAGAGGTTCACGTAGATGGTTTCGCCACCATAATGTGTAAACGTTGCGCTTCACACCTCAGGCGCATTCGCGACAGCCCCAGTATCAACAACAGTATCTAGAGCGCAGTGGCAGACCGGTGGGACTCGCCGATGCTTACTCGATGGTTACGGCTGCACAGAGTCAAGCAGTCATCTTGCGGGCAGCGGCGGGTGCCATGTTTGTTCGTGTGCTTTGTCTGTTTGTCTGTGTTATATTATGTTTTATATTAAATTGTCCAATTACTAACGTACATTGCGCACTAACTTACAGTCAATTCACCGTAACACCTTTAGTCGACTGCAAACGGGCGTGTAGACTAGTCCATTATTTTGTAAACTACGAATGTTATTTTTGACAATCTAACATATATTTTGTTGAATGTAACTAAAAAAGCGCTGTCATTATTTATGTGCACACTTTTTTAATGTATTTTTAAGTTTATTTCAGGAAAGTATGTAACATTATTTCGTATTTTCCCAAAACAAAACAAGGAAAGGTCTGAGCATATCGGCAGATTTGGCAAGAAGCTAGTTCGCCTTCCCTCAGGAACGCATTCATTCTGGTCTCTCGCCAAGTCTATCTAAGGAGACTTCTGTCAGCCATCTTTTCCATCTCTGCATAGAGAAGACAACTCACTAAAGAAGAATGCCGATCTGTTAGGTAGATCGGTCTTTGCGTCCTATTTGACTCTCGATGAAGGAGGGAACACAGCGCTGACCACCACGCGGTGTGAGTGCTCCATGCTCCCTCAACGTCAACACGTCGAATGGGCCTAATGGAGTTCCTCCCATTGTGCTGAAATTGTGTGCTCCGGAGTTGGCACCGTTTTTAACGCGACTTTTCTGATACTCCTACTCCCAAGACGTGATCCCAAACTCATGAAAGACTGTTTTGGTCGACCCAATCCCTAAAAAAGGCCACCGCTCAGATCCGTCCAACTACAGGCCTATCGTCATCACCTCCTTGTTCTCCAAAATAATGGAGTCCATTATAAACTGCCAGCTTATGAGGTATCTTGAGGATTACCAGCTGATTAGTGACTGCCAATACGGTTTTTGTCGTGATCGATCAGCTGGTTATCTTCTTGTCTACTTGACTCATAGATAGGCGGATGCAGGAGAGTCCAAGGGGGAGACATTGGCCGTTAGTTTGAACAAAGCGAAGACCTTCTATTAACGCTGGTGTTTCACAATGCTGCATGCGATCATTAACGCTGTTTCTTCTGCATATCAATATGTTGCAAATTGGTAACACCGTTGATGTCTTATTCACCGGTCATGCCAATATTGTTAATTAGTAACTATTTGATGCCGGCAAATCGCCTGCAACTTTAAAAAGCGAAAGTCAGGCCTCACATGGAATACTGGTATTATCTCTAGGCCGGGGCACACCAGTTCCAGCTCCTTCCACTCGGCCGCATCCAGCGCAGAGCGGTTCGTACCACCGACGATTGAGATCTTTCTGACCGGCTCGATTCACTGGCACTACGTAGGAATGTTTCATCCGTTTGTATTTTCTATCACATCTACCACGGAGAGTGGTAGATGTGATAGAAAATACAAACGGATTTTTTTAAATTAAATTACACCAAATTACAAATTACACCAATCCACATCGCCTCAAAATTCACGATATCATCCTCACCATCTGGATGCTTTGCGGTCAGCTACTGTGCGTTTAGTAGAAGTTTTCTTTCTCATACAACTTCTCTGTGGAATTATTTACTACCGGCGATTTTTTCGGACCGATACAACCTTTAAGAAAAGAACTTAATACTTTTTAAAAGTGCCTGCCTGTTAGAAGGGAGTAACGCATCTACAATTACCCTGGTATTACAATGGGCAGCGGTACGGCTCACCTGACGGCACTTACCGTCAGGTGAGCGGTACCCTCGTTTGCCCCCTTTCCTATAAAAAAATATTTTGTATGTCTGAGTAACTCTGATTTTATCGTTGATTACACCTTTGAAATGAATAAATGAATGTTAATTCCAATTTTAAGTGCAAATTTATCATGTGTTCGAAAACATTGTGAGGAAATCTGCGTGTAGTAAAGGAATATGATTATGTTAAAAATGTGTAATCTCTTGTTGGAAAAGCTGCTTTGATGCATATTAACCAAAACAGCTTGTCCGACTACTTGTTTCATACCCCTCTGAGAAATGAAACAAAGTGTGTTCCTTGTAGTAGAATATGTAATTTGCTTAACTTATTTTTATATTTTATAGGTGAAGAATTGTGTCCGGGTTTTTAGCCGGCAACGTACCTGCAATTCCCCTGATGTTGTTCATGGGCGGCGATAGTCACTTACCATCAGGTGAGCCGCATGCTCGATTGCCCTGTCTTCTAAATAAAAAAAAACCAGTAACTGTGGTAAATATAAGCACAATTACGTGGCATATTTTGGCTGCGAACCATCAGACTGCGCCAACGTGGTCCACAGCTGTGATATAGACTTTGTTCTGAATGGCGGGTCTAGTGGTATACATAAAAGTTTTTGAGTAGGTACATTGCTCACCTTGTGGTAAGAAATAAAGTTTTCGCTTTTATGCTAATACCGTTAGGAAGTTTTAAATTAAAGTGATAATTGATCGTCTTAGAGAAAATCAGAATTAATAGTAGGATACCGATGCTCGTTTTCTTTCAGTAACAGTCCACTTGTTTTAAAGTTGATGATTGACTTATGGACGTGTAAATGTAGGGTACATTAAGAATCAAATAAAAATGTGTGTAACACGTGTTAAAGCATCTGCATATGATTCTTCAAGAATCATACCCTTGAGAGATAAAACTAAATGCCACGTTACCTGGAAAAGGATGTAGTACTACAATAATTATATTATAGCTTTCTGAAAGCTGGTATACTTGGGAACGTGGTCCATTCCAGGGTTGAATCGAGACATTCATTCTGCAACTATAATAAAACTGCTGGTTGCGTCTCCTTTAGTAAGTTATGTTTTTACGTTAACTTCATTTTCATCATTTTGAATTCACAAGATAACTCTAAAAGATGCAAGACGGTGTATTTTATAAATTTAAGTGGCAAAACTTACAGTTCAACTGATGGGAAGTCCCTTTTGATGCCAATGTGCATTAGCAACGCACTTCTAATAAAGAAGACTACAGATATGTTGTCACCTCTTGGGACTAAGATTCAATACCTCATAAGACGACACATAAATAATAATGGAATACCTTTATCACAGATAAAATAAAAGTACTCCTATATCGGCCTTTTGAATTCATTAGTTGTCTCTTAATATACAACAGGTTTTTTTTTTTAAATTTATAGTGGAAAAGTACTGTACCAGATAAACCGTACCTGAAAGTAAGATGCATTATCTCTCCTACTACCTCTTATGACTAAGTTTGAATGCCTCAAACATATACTAATTAAATGCCTATAACATATGTATGTTTATACGTGGTCTAGTAGCCTACAGCTATATTAGTTGTAGCACGAATGGGTCAGCTCGGCCGATGTAGGAGCAAACTCTCACTGAATACTAGCGTAAAATAGAAGATTAAAGCTGCTGTGCTTCGTATGATGAGTACGAACCGAATACCCTTTTTACTGGAAACGAGACAATTTATCTTAGTTCTCAGGGATCACAACGCATCTGCATTTTGATACCTAAACGAGGGATAATGTAGATATCTATGTGCAACAGCATCCACTTACCATCAGGTGAACTGTGTGCTCGTTTGTCACCTTTATACAAAAAAAAACATGGGTATTTGTATGCGGGCTGCCTGATAGTAAAAGACTACAGTCTTTTACTATCAGGTGCCTAAGTATCGTACTTTGAATCGTATAATGAACCATTAATTTGTTAAAGTGTATCTATAATAACCATAAGTGTGGCAGTTAGCGATTTTTATTGACCTAAAAAATCAAATTTTATATCTTGACATTTTAAATTTAGCATTTAGCTTAAATACGAAATATTTAACATTTCAATTGCATTCAATTATAAGCTTAAAAACAATGTAACGATGGCGTAAGATTACCCACTTCATAACCCATTTCACCCCGTCAGTATTATAGGAGGCGACAGAGGGTAACGAAACAGGAGGATAAAGAGATGGGCAGCAGCTAGTTTTTTTATAGAATAAAGGTGACAAATGAGCAGTCAAGCTGATGTTAAGTGGATGCTATGGCCTATGTACATTTGAATTTATTTATCCTGGATTAAGAATTAAAATACAGAAATGCCTTGTCATCTGCGGACTAAGATGGAATATTTCGTTTCCAGTAAAAAAGGGTCTCCAATTTTCAACACTCACCATACGAAACACAGCATTAACGTGCTATTTTACGCTGGTGTTCTGTAAGAGCGTGTTCCTTTTCCGGTCGAGCCGATCCATTCGTGCTACAACAATAATGTAGCTTTAGCGTGGCTCTATAAAGTATAAAGTCGACTTGATAACCATTTGAAATAAAATAAAAAAACTGCGGTTGCCAACCCGCCCGCCAAGCGTGGCAACTATGACAAGTGTCCATTAGTGGACTTTTTATAGGTTGTATCGATGATTACGATGATGTCGGTCTGAGACTTGTAGGTCCCATGGTGGCACATTTTTCCAATTATGTGCGACTTGGTAATCTGCTAACAGCTATATTACTTGCCCAGCATGTCGTAAAAGGTGACTAATGTGATATATGGGCTATCTATCACTTCTCACAATATTTTTTGTCTAAACGTGATCCAAGTAGCTTGCAGCTCTTTGGACTGCGTACCCTCTTAGGGATATTTAATGCTTTGCTTTTATTCTTGTTTCATGTATTTAATAATTGTTTTTATTCACCGTGCAGTGGCAGTATAAGCATATCCATTACCCCATATCGTCCCGCAGGTGTCGCAAAAGGCGACAGAGAGAACCTGAAATTATAAGATGGGCAGCAGCAAAAAATTAGAACATTTTACAATTTCTCTTACATTTACTTAAATTTACATTTTACATTTACTTTCTTATTTTTACATTTACATTCACTTACATTTACTAACAGTCATCGATCAGCATCTGCAACAACAACATTCCGTTAATTATGTTCTTTATTAAACATAAGTGTAATATCAATTATAAAATTATTATCTAATTTTGCAAAGTGAATCCTCCGTAAATATCGTGTTTGTTTAAAGAAGCAAACTCTTTTAGAATAACCTCTAAAACGCCGAAACAGTTGTGTAGTGTGGAACTTGCGTTATTGCAGGAAAAACGCTTATAAAAATATTATAAAATTTCAAGTATCATTCAAATAAGCATTAGTAATTCTAACCGACTTCTAAATTTGCATCTGTTCAATAATTTGCAAGCTTTTTTAATGTTAACTTTGTTGAATGAAACTAGTTTTACGGATTTTATCGCGTTGTAAACATTATCCTCTTTCTGAGTCATTTGGTAAAGCCATATCGTATCTGTATTATGGCTGTAGCTTTTATACTTTGATCAACAATACCAAATGGATATCGGGTCGGCGTAACAAATACATCTAAGTAAATAACAGCGCACATGAGACGTGAGCTCTTGTTTTGTTTAGTTCACTTGAAACACAGCCAATGTAAACACGTTTCACAATGCCGCAATGTGTATTTAAAAGTTGCAATTGCAGTGGAGTGTCATACTTTCGGTTATTACATGTATAATATATTATATTTGAAGCTCTAAACTAACAAATAATATCATATTTTAAACAAAATTACCGATCAAAACCACCCCTACAAATGTTTTGCCAATGTTGACCAATACACGCGCAAAAATTTGTGAAACAGAACATGAACGCACGAGTAGATTTGTTATGTAATAATTTATAATAATTCCTTACCAAAACTTTAAATAATGGTAATTGCTACTTTTGTCTTTGTTTGTGTAATTCCAATAGATACTTAGATTTTTCTAAGCATTCCTAGCGTTCTTGCCCGGTCGAGCCGACCCATTAGTGCTACAACTATACTACTAATATAATTGCAGCATCGCTCTACCACGTTTTAAAAGTATGCAATGGGCGATCTTATTGCTGACAGCAATTTCTTCCAGACAACCAATAAATGGACAGGATTACATGAAGATGACAGGAGTAGGGCAAATTGGTGTGATAAAAAAGAATACATATATTTATATATAAACTATACATAGATACGTACATACTACGAACATATATACATACAAAAACTAAAATAGATATATATATTGAATTAGTTAATTAAATGCAATCAATATGCTGCACACTATATTATATTTATTGGCTAGTGTGGAAAGTATGTATATCAACAATCATAAAGGCCCAAAACATGAAATAATTTTTATTAAACTTATGATCATATTATAAATTATTTTAGTGTTTAACGCGACTCAATACTTCCAGTTCATGGACCAAATTCGAAGAAGAAAACAGAAACATAACAAAATGATGTAGCTCACAAGGCAATAACGGGAAAAAGAACTTTATTTGTTACGAGTTAAAGTTAATTTCACACCAACAGTTATTTAATTTATGTCTTTTCATTTCTAAGTGATAGGAGTATTGTATAGCTTTGTTTTTTTTTTTTTTGACTAATGATCGTAAGATTTGTGACTTTATTACTAGATGCGACGGTTTTAATTAGGTTGAGCTTAAAACTTTTTTAATTTTTTGTCTCATTTCTTTAGTATACAAAAAACAAATGTAGCTATTTAAGTTAATATTCACGCGGACAGTATTTAGCTATGATTTTGTACATGACCCGTTATATGGTTGGTATTGTTGATCGAAGCTTTTATACGAATGTGTCGACCCTGACCACACAGTACATTGAGAATACAATATTTAGTATGTTAGCATAAAATAGCAGCATGATACTGTATTTCTTGAGTGACGATAACCAAAAACGAGTAGGCAATAGTGATATGACTTGGGTCCATTTTTACTCGAATTACACATTTAATACTTTCAATCGAGTGTCGCTCAAGTTTAAAAAATGAAATACTTAATACCTGTTGCAATAGACTTATAATATACACTTTCTATTTTGTATTCATTTTAATACTGCGATTAATTTCTTTGCTGGATGCAATCTGACAACATACGTAATAGTAAGTATTATATCAAGCCGACAATATACTGAACTCGTTACATGAGCACTTATATTATTTTAGAACGAGCGTCTGTTTGCTTACGTTCGTTCTGTCAGGAAATTCGGAAACTTACGAGTATACGAGTATATACAACGTGCGAGTAATGGCATGTTGAACTGCCGACTTAGTTTTGACTCTAAGTTTTATTTATGTATAAGTAGAGTCAATCGATTAAAGCTGTATTCTTGTTGCATCACTGGTAAGGACTCATTCCACCTTAGTCCGAGGAATGACAAGATATCTGCATTTTTATACTTACTCGAAGATAGGTCGATGTATTTGGGTCATGGCTTTCCCTTATCATCACCTGAAACTTGTGATTGTTTGTCACCCTGATTTCCATAAAAACACTACTGATCTTAACTACATTGTTAAAAAGTGATTCTCTTGTTGACGATGAATTTGGCACTTTCTTTGGTTTGACGGCCTATAAAATTTAAATATAAAATAAAATTTAAATAGTTCTAATATTGTTACAGTTTTTTTAAAGTTCCAATTTGTCTATTTATTAAAGTGACAAGTTGCAGGATGCAAGGATTACCATGACCTCTCCCTTTGTCGAACTATAAGCCTTTTGCTTTTCAACATCTCAATTTAATAAGTTAAAAGTAAAAAGTAAAGTAAGAGTAAATTTTAATAGTGACACAAACAAAAGTAGTTCTGTATGTAATTAGAGTGACTAATTATTATTTTTATATAATACATATACATAAACATAAATATAAACACTCACGCCTGTCACCCAGACGGATAGGCAGAGACTACAGACTTCCATTTGGCACGATCCTGACACACTTCTCTCGCCTCCTTCACATCCATACACCTACGCATACATGCTCATCGGTTAAGGGTACTCCTAATTTGGCCCGTTTTCAATAAATCGCCAATTTGGTCGATAAATTTTCGCCTAGGACGTCCCTTTCTGGCAACATAAATTTTCTTTGTCACTCTTTCCCCATTCATTCTTTCCACATGACCAAACCACCGAAGCATTCCTTTCTTCATCCTGGTCACAACACCATATTGCAAACCACACTCTTCTCTTATTACACTATTTCTTACCCTGTCGTTCAGATACAGCCCTAACATACTCCTTAACGACCGCATTTCTACTGCGTTGATTCTACTCTCGTGCTTCTTCTGCCACCCCCAACTTTCACTACCATACGTTAAAGTAGGGACCAACACAGCATTGTGAACTGCCATACGTGCCTTTTTTGACAAATTTTGACTCTTCACAATAGAGTGCAGGGCCCCATTTACTCTATTTCCCGCATTCACTCGTCGTTCTATATCCTTATCATATCTCCCATCCCTGCAAATACGCAGCCCAAATATACAAACTCATCTACTTGCTCGATCAACTCCCCTTCTATTCTTACTTCACAAATCGTTTTACTTTCTTCTCTTTCAAAAACCATAACCTTCGTCTTACTTGCGTTCACTTCTATACCCCTTTCTTTTAATGATCTGTTCATTAATGTAACCATCATATGCAACTCGGCCGCCGACGACGCAAGGATAACTTGATCATTGGCGTACGAAACGCATTTGACGGTTAACTCACCCATTCTTAATCCGCATTCTTCAACTTTCAAATTTTGCAAACAACTGTCCATAAATAGGCTGAACAGCCACAGGGAAGCCACACAGCCCTGTCTGATACCTTTATGGATGTCAAACTAGTCCGAGCAGACCCCGTTGATCCTAACACAAGCACTAGAGTCCCTACAAAGAGACTCCAATGCATGTATCAAGCCAGCGCTCAACCCAAATGAGTTCAGTGTTTGCCATAGCACATCCCTATCCACTCTGTCATAGGCCCTTTCCAAGTCCATGAACGCACAAAAAACCTTTTGGTTTTTGGCCAAAAACTTCTCCGCGATCATGCGCATGGAAAAGACTTGATCAGTACATCCCATTCCCTTTCTGAATCCCGCTTGCACATCCCAAAAAGTACCTTAGCGTACAGTTTTCCCACAATGCTAAGAAGGCTGATGCCACGGTAGTTTTTAAGGTCTCGCTGCGACCCTTTTCCTTCATATACTGTGACTATCACGGCTACGTGGTAGAGCCATGCTACAGTTATATTAGTAGTATAGTTGTAGCACGAATGGGTCGGCTCGACCGGGGAAGGACCACGCTCTCACAGAATACCAGCGTGAAATAGTAGCTTAATGCTGCTGTATTTCGTATGGTGAGTGTAGAGAACCGGAGACCCTTTTTACTGGAAACGAGGCATTACATCTTAGTCCTCACGGGTGACAACGTATCTGCATTTTGATTCGTAATCGAGAATAGATGTAGATGTCTATGGGCCACAGTAACCACTTACCATCAGGTGGACAGTGTGCTCGTTTGTCACCCTATCCTATAAAAAAAAAAAAAGTCTACCGGTACCCGCTTCAGTTCCCAGCGTAAATTAAATAAGGTGTACAGCAGGCCTGGCACGACTTCCTCTTCAGCCCGTAGCATTTCGAGTGAAACTCTAACATATCCGGCAGCCTTACCTGCTTTCATGCTTTTCGTTGCTTTCATTATTTCGTCTGTATTTATCTCGCTACCTCTTTTCTCTTCTCTCGGAGTTTCTACTTCACTTAGTACACACGTTGTCTCCTCACTCATAAACACGCTTTCAAAATATTCCTTCCATCTCTTTAAACTCAAAACTTCATCTTTCAGAATAAAGCCGTTCTCGTCTCTTATAACATTCATCAAAGGCTGTTTTGAAAGTCCCCTGGCAGTTCTTTCAAGTTTCCAGAACATTTTAATATTTGCCTGGAAGTTATCCGATATTCTTCTATCATTCTTATCCGTACTTTCTTGCTTTTTTCTTTCAACTACTTCTTTTACTCTCTTATTAAGATGTTTAAAGACTGCCTTTTTTCTTTCAATATCATTATTCGTTCCGCTAGAATTACCAGCCTTTGTTGCTAGTAAATCTAGCCATGCTCTCTTCTTTGCTTTAATTTCCGTACGTATCTCATCATCCCACCATAACCTATTATTTTTCCTTTCATTCTTCCTCTTACTAACACCACATACTTCGGTAGCTGCATCCACTAAACCTTTCTTTACATTTTGCCATACATTCTCCAAGCCTACCACTTATATTTTCTTTCAGTCTACATTTGAACTTGTTTTTCTCACCTTCATCTTGTAAACTTTCTGTTCTAATACGCTGTAACGCAGTGGTAGACACAGATGACCGATGGCGCCAACGCCTGAATAGACCATTAATTCGGCATAAAACTAAATAATGATCCGTTCCTACGTTAGAACCCCGGTAAACCCTTGTAGCTACCACTGCGCCCCTCAATCTTTCATCCACAATTATGAAATCTATCATGCTTCTATCGTCACCTCTTTTCCAAGTATACGTGTGAATCCTCTTGTGGCGAAAGCAAGTGTTCGTCACAAAAAGATTCTTTTCCATACATACGGTGAGGAGACTTTCACCATTCTCATTTATACTTTCATCACCAAACGTTCCCAATATCCTTTCATAACCAAGCCTCCTCACCCCAACCCTTCCATTAAAATCTCCTAGCATAATAATATTTTCATTTCCCTTACACTTCATTAACACCATCCTTACCATTTCTCAAAACTGCTCTCGGATATAAGTGGGCTTAGACATGTCTGGGGCGTAGACCCCTAACACAAACAACTTCTTTAAGCCCACTTTCATTCGTATCCATAGCAGTCTTGGGCTTACACATTCATATCACATTGGCCCATCCTTTCTGAAAGGATTATACCTACTCCCTGGCATGCCCGCTCGATCTCCTCTACACCAGACCAGTATGCAGTATACATGCCATGTGTAGTGACATTCTTCCTCTTCCTTTTCGTTTCATTTACACATAACACATCTATTCCTCTATCATACATCATATCGCATACTTCATCCATTTTATCATTCATTGCCCCACATACATTCAACGTAGCCAGACGGGCCTCTGCAATCCACTTTTCGCCTCTCCGGGAGACAGAACGTGACGGGTGGCGAACCTCGTCGCCGGTTTTCCTCCCGGAGATTCATCGCTCCCCTGCCCCATTAAAGGGGCGCCGGGAACTTGGGGCTATTTCTTTTATATAGTTCCTCATAGTGCGAAAAGTTGTTGCGGTAGTATGTTTTACGCCGCTACCACGGCGTGGAGCCGAGTCTGTGGTATCGGCTTGTCGCTCATTTAGCACCACCCGGGAGACACGTGTAGGGTGATCCTAGGAATAGTTGGTCATAGCCCACGGACGCGAGCGACTTATCCCCCATCTTATATTAGTATTCTAAAGTAAAGTAAATTCAAAATATTTCAGAGTTTTGCGCAATTTTGTACTGAAATTATGAGAGAGTTTTCTTTCGCCAGTTGAGTTGAACAATTTAACTCATTTTGAAAACGAAACCTGTCACAAGTTTACTGTTGAATAAGAACCTATGAGATTGTGTAAGTGGTGAGTAAGTAATTTTGTTAAAAAAATAAAACTACTTACTCACCCGCACGCCAAGCTTGACAAATATGGCAACAAGCTCCTATAACCATAAAATGAGAGCCAGAAATTCTAGACTGCGAGGCATTCCATCTTGGCTCTAAGGGGTGACAAAGCATCTATATAAATCTATCTATACTCATAAAACATTACAAAGATACAGTTTTATTTTTGGTTCATTATTAATAATAGTTCCACTTCTATTGGTTATACATCTTTATTTCATTCCAGAAATATAAATGTCAAGATTCACTATGTATAAAAATAATATAAATCGCACGTTTTTACGCAGACCGTGGTTTCAATTTGTAGCCAAAATTCCTCTACGCATACTAACGAGCACGGAGCACAATGCATTTCATAAATGAAATTTAAAAATATTTTTAAATGTTACCACGTTGGATTTTTAAAAATTCTAACTTTATATCTTTAAATAATATTTTTATTCAAGATATCATTTGGTTGTCGTTTTTCCTGTTTTGTTTATTCTTAATGATTTTTAAGAGATCATTATTATCAATACAGCTCTTCATAAATCCACTGCTGAACATATGCTTCTCCTAAGGAATGCGAAAATGCACGGTCCTGAGCCAGCTGCAACCATCTTCACTCCGTCTAGTGGCGGGTCGTCCTACACTTCGCCTCCCGTACGAGGCTGCCACTGGAGAGCCTTTTTCCCCATTGGTTGTATACAATTTGCCACAGGGTATATATGTGGTCTATGGTACTGAAGCCTTTTCAGAAACAGGCTTGTGTCGGAAGGCTGAAATTCGCTGAGTCCGATGAGTGGAGACGATTCGAAATGACTCTCGAAAATAACTTGTAGACGCGGCTCAGAAGGGAAATCAATCTGTTGTTAATCAAGAAAGCATTGTCGTCTTTCTTGAAGAACAAAACCATCGTATTTCTGATCCACGCCTCCGGAGTAGTTCCACAAAGGAGGACGGAAGTAAAGAGCTTTTGAAGGACTTTAAGTACAGGTTTTCCAACCACTTTCAAAAGCTCCGCCGTAATTCCATCCTGGCCTGGGACCTTGCCGTTTTTAAAGTGTTGAAGAGCCATTCTAATCTCGCTCAAACTGACGTCCGGGATATCATCAGAATAGTGTAAGATAACACTTGCTCTTGGATCTTTACTCACACTTGCGCATGACCCCAAGGATGATATGTACAGCTGCCCATAGAATATCTCAATCTCACTCAAAATCTGCAGCTATGCTGGTTTTAAATTGTTGCAACATGCTCTCTCAAATTACCGGCGTGTAACAGCAGGATATTGCTGCTGCTGTGTTTCATATGGTGAGTGTAGAGAACCAGAGACCCCTTTACAGGTGATGAGGGGGGATCACGCATTTTGATTTTTTATTCTATGATAGATGCAGATGTCTATAGGCAATAGCATCCACTTACCATGAGGTGAAATATGTGCTCGTTTGTGTTCCTTATTCTGAAATCAAATGTTGGTAAAATAATCTTCTTCTTATGAGATGGGTCTTTCCAAAGAATTTGTCTTATTCGTCACTCCTGGCAAGTTGATTGGCGATTTCAGTACCAGACTTGTGGCAACACTGACTCAGCTTCCCGTCACCGGTATACTCGTAGATGTAGGCCATCTATCCAAAGCTGTGAGGTATTTCCCATGGTCACCTCTTCCGATACCCACAATAGGAAACAGTGTGATGGATTCCATTACACCGCCCAATATACGACAAATAATAATCTACAAAAAATATTTCTATACCTTACTTATACTTTAAATTGTTGTATTACTTAAATTATAAATAGGGTAAATACGACATACGGTGTACCACATCTAACACTTCCTTTAGCCCTAAAGCTGTTTCTTTATTGGTGATATGATGTATCTCACACTTGGCATATTGAGTCAATCTAAAACGCATATTAGAAAACAGGGACTTTTTCTTACAAAGCGATGCAAATTTCTTAATGCATATTATGCAATATATATGTATAAGATGATTACTTTACCGTATGATATCAGTTGAATCATTGTTTTGCATTATTAAATAGTCGATAGTATTATTTTTTCAAAATGATACATTTTACATTAAATTCACTATTTAATCGTAAATACTGATAACAAACTACATTCTCGACTTTACTTGACGTGGATATTGTTGCAAATAAAGAAAGAATCACATAGCGCAACAAAATAATTTATCGACAAGACTGAGAGCGGTATCAACGTCAGTTTGATATTAAAGCAGACATCACATCTCGAACGTACGGAATGTTAAAGATCTTATTATTTTTCTTCCACGGAAAAAATAGTATTTTTTTATTTAAGTTTAATAATGATTATCATTAAAATCGCGAAAACAGTTTAAAACAAATATTTAAAATTTATAAAACAAAATCTTTGCAATTTTTTGGGGAATTGTGACAACACAATGATTTTGCATACATATACAAAGGATGGATGACAAAAGTTTTTTAAATTAGGTTGAACTTTGAAAAAATACTTCCATTATTATCCCGCTAGTGTTTTACGCTCTGAAATTCCGCCAGATAATTGGGCTTTGGTCAAATAATATATTTATTTTATAGAATGGGGGTGACAAACTAGCATACAGTCCACAAGATATTAAGTGGATGCTGTGGCCCATCTACATATATCCTCGATTAGGAATTAAAATGCAAATGCGTTGCCAGCCCTGAGGACTAAGATAGAATGCCTCGTTTCCGGTAAAAAGGGTCTTCGGTTCTCTACACTCACCATACGAAACACAGCAGTATTGAGATGCTATTTTACGCTGGTATTAAGTGAGAGCGTGGTCCTCACCCAGTCAAGCTGATCTGTTCGTGCTACAAACATAATATAGCTGCAGCACGGCTCTACCAAGTATAGATATTTATTACTATTTATTACCTCAAAGCTCGAAAAAAAAAACAACTTGTAGGTATTTGTCTAATCGATTACTGTGCAGCATAATCGTTTTCTAGGTGTTGTATTACACGTTAAGCACTTCTGGTATAAATTAACCTCGACTTTAATATCCTAATGTGAAACCAACAGTCTCGTTCGTGGGAGAATAGAGATTACATCTGCACTTACGCACACATACACGTGTACTATAATGCATTCCTGCAAAGAATCGCTAGTCTATCTAATAATAGTAGAGACGTGGCTGTGATCAAAATTCGGTCTAGAGGACATTAATGTGTAACCTCATCGTCATCGTCATCATCATCATCAGCGCTGCCGATCACAACTCCACTGCTGAACACAGGCCTCTTCCAAGTTATGCCTCAAAGAACGATTCTGAGCCCCCTGCATCCATCGACTCCCTACATCTCTTTCCAGATAGTTACTTTTTTAATGCGGTGTATCATATATTAATAATTGTACATTTTTAGGACTGTAGTTAAATATTACCATAATTTTCATAAATATAAACGCAGAGCAGTCTTGTTGGCTACGTATGTGAGGGAATATATTTTGCACCTACTCTCGATTTAGTTAAGATATAAAGAAGGCAAACGTGACGTTATCTTTCATTCTTTATTACGGTTATGAAACATCACGTAGAGGCACTCACCTACTCGTATTTTATTACCTTTTCTACAAACAATAATGAGATGTAAGACAAATGCCCAACTCATGGTGGCGTTCATTTTATATTTCTTTTGCTATGAACATATTATTTGCTACGGTAGAATTAATTTTTTTATGGTTTGTAACTTTGTCTGTATTTATCATAGAATACTATAATACTTGTGTATTATAGTACTCTATGGTATTAATGATAGCTGCAGGCTTTGTGTAAGTCTTATTTGGGTGAAAATTTTATCGAGGACTGTGCTAATCTTTATGCTATGCCGTTAATCGATGTGCTATAAGTTAAAATTATGGTTATAGCTTATACAACGTCCCATTACTAGGCAGAAGCCTCCTCGCGTTTCTGAGAGATATGGTGTATCAAAGAATAATTATCAATTATATATTAGAATTTATACATCACACAGTATGTTTGTGCGAAAACGGAGTTTAAATTTGATCTAGTCGAAAATAGAGAAATTTATTTCATGTATTTGAAATAACTTTTCTCACATTGTTATATTGAGAGCTAAGGAACCCACGTACATACTAGCCATAATAATAAAGAAAAAATCTATAGTTATTGAAATTATTTGGAAGTTATTCAGTCAGAGTTTAGTAATTTTTTTTTCAAGTTTAAATCAAATAAAAATTTCTCTTAAACAGACATTTTATTTTTGTGAGCTGAATACGAACACACGTACATACTAGCCATATTAATAAGTAAAAATCTCTAAAAATTACTTCACAGTAAAATTTATGCCATCAAAACATAAGTTGTAAAAAAAAACAAGTCTCGCAACTCAGTTCTTCTACCGTAAAAAGTTGTGGGATCCATGTATTAGGTACCAAGTCGGTTAACTTATTCAGTTCCTACTTAAGGGTCCTTCTGTTTTAAGTTATTACGTAATTAGCAACCCAAACAACATTTTATAGTGACCATATCAATGTTAAAAATCTTATATGTTTTAAATATATATGCTATACATATGGAGTGGACTCTGTGCTCGTTTGTCACCCTATACTAATAATTAAGGAATAATTAAGGAAGAAAACTTCTTGAGTTGGTTAATAGTTTGTGCAGATATTACTTTTTGTGGCAGTTTATTCCATGCTTCAACCACTCTTTGGCTAAAAAGTGCTTGTGTGGGTTATTATGTGACACGGTTTTGATTAATTTGAAGTGATATCCCCGAAGATGTATGTTTGTTGAGTAATACTTGTAGTTAAATTAGAGAACCGAAGACCTTTTTTACTAGTAACGAGGAATTCTACCTTGGTTCTCAGGGGTGACATTTGGATCTTAATCAAAAAGAGATGTAAGTTTCTAAGAGCCATAGCATCCCCATAGACTCTATGCACTTTTATCACCCTTATTACTCGAATATAAAGAAAAATTGGCGTCCATTTCACATATATTTTTTACGTGGTAGAGCCATGCTGCAGCCATATTAATTGTACGGTAGTAGCACAAATGGGTTGGCTCAACAGGGGAAGGACCACGCTCTCACAGAATACAAGCGTCAAATAGCAGCTTAATGACGCTGTGTTTCGTATAGTGAGTGTAGAGAACCAGATACCCTTTTTAAAGGAAACGAGGCATTTCATCTTAGTATTCACAGGTGACAACGCATCTGCATTTTGATTCGTAATCGAGGATAGATGTAGATGTCTGTGGGCCACAGTAACCACTTACCATCAAATGAACTGTGTGCTAGTTTGAAACCCTATCCTATAAAAAAATACGTCGATTTCTTATAATTTAATCGTGCAAGTTTTCGAATCGTCATCATTACTCTTCACAAGTCCACTACTGAACATCCTCCCCCACAGACTGCCGCAAAGCATGGTCCTGAGCCACTTTCTTTGTTATGAGTCATTTATGTTCTTAGTTGTAATTAGTACATATTATTAAGCTAGTGTTAATTATATTTATTGCTATTGTTTTTGTCTTTCTCAAAAAATAATTAAATTACCAAATAAATTATAAGGTATTTTTATATACATCAAATATCTGATTGAAAAGCAAGTACCTGTTTTGCTTAACTTTAAAATCAAAACCCAATTTTAAAACATAGACTAATGTATATAGAGATATGTAGAGGACTTTAGACCGGTAGCAGTCCTATCTACTCCAGCCAAGGTATTTGAGTCGGCTATATACAAAAGCTTATATCAAAAGATAAACACACAGCTGTCGGAAGTGCAGCACGGGTTTAGACCTGCTCTGAGCACTGCAAGTAACTTTCTAGCGCTTGTGACCGATATAATACCGGTAGTAGATAGTGGGGAACTAGCTGATACTGCTTATTTTGATATCAAAAAAGCATTTGATTTGGTTAATAATGACATATTACTTAACAAATTACAATTTAATATCACTAAATGCTCAACAATATCTTTCACGCGCAAACATAAGCCCATAGAGTATAAATATTACATTGACAGGACACCTATGTCTAGGGTAATGCAAGTCAGGGATTTAGGAGTAAAATTTTCTGCTGATTTAAAGTTTAAGGATCATATTGTTGAAACATGTAAAAAGGCTTTTAGAACTCTAGGTTTTACGTTACGTACAGTTAACGGTTTCACAAATATGCAAGCTATTATAGCTATGTACAACACACTAGTTCTGAGTCATTTGGAGTGTAATTCAATAATTTGGGCTCCTCATGAGGAGAAGTACGATCGAATGCTGGAGAAAGTACAAAACAAATTTGTAAGGTATTTGTATCTTAAGTTATATGGGGTGTACCCATTTTACCCACTGTAATATCCCACATTATTTGTTCTAGGTATGGTGGGATACAATCAGCTCAGTGTAAGGAACTTAGACTAGTTTCATATATTTTCATGGTTCTTAGAGGTAGGATTATTAACGAGAATATGTTGAATAAGATTAATATTTGTGTTCCAGCTAGGTATATATGGCGGCGGCGTCATCCACACCTACTGGCCGTCCCTGGATGTCGCACTAACTTACTGCGAGAGGCACCCCTGACGTGAGCATTTCGAACATTAAACCTGATCGACAGAGAAACAGATTTATTCTTTTGTACTCTGAACGAATTCACGAAACTTGCGTTATGGATAATTAGCTATAAGTTAATATAGTAATATAGGTAATATGGGATTGTAAATAGTGCTTTGTCTATCGCATTGGGTAGAAACCTGTAATGTTAGATAAAAATTGTATGTAAATAAAAAAATATATACATACAATAAATCTGTAGAAAAGTTGTGTCTGTAATTCTAATATTTATTTAAGAAAACAAGTCCAGGGGACTAAACAATCTATCTTGAAGCTATAGCTTGTATATCTATCGTATAGCAAATGGATAATAATTTTTTACGATACGGAATTAGTTGTTTGGATTTATTAAAGCTATACCTATATCAATATTTTTATTAATAGTATTGGTGTTGTATAGTATTATTAATATATACACTTATTACTATATACACAATTGGTACGCTTTTGCCTGAGGCAGAATCAAAATTTTTACAAATATATTTTGTTCCTAATTACCATGAAGAAGCCAATATAAGGACACAACATTTCCGAAATTTAAACGCCAATGTTATCTCCGAGCTCCAGGGTGTGCTGCATCGGGTCAATCCTTATATATCCAGTTTCGAAGCCGTATTAGAGTCGATCCCTCAAGATCAATATAATAATTATAAATTTATTATTAGAGCGGATAAGCGACATCCACCAACGAAGTGGCGTTGGCGTAGTAGGCGAAGTTGTCCTGGTGGATTAGCAATGGGAAAAGCGCGACATTATAGTACGTACTGTTATGAACCGATGTACAAGGTAGTAATTGTTGTTGTAAGCATTATGTAGAGTATATAAAAGTGATTTTTCATATAATTTAAGCAGTCAAACTCTAACCTCTGTTCGGTACACAACTTTTATAGTTTATAATATTCCGAAGTGTAAATTAAATTAAATTAGTTTTGCAGCAGTAAAGGTGTCCTTTTTTTTTAAAAGGACCCCAGGCGAGCTATCCTAACAATTTTGGTGTCAGAAGTGGGATATCCTGGGAAAGCAATTAAAGTACTGGGATTCCTAGGTGTTAGGCACGTCGCGACAAGGAATTCCCGCCTAATACTTATTTGGCTCCGTGAACCTTAGCGTTCATTACTACGGTCCTTGGGTAAGGTGCCAGCTGTCGATGGTAAGTCTTGGGTACATGTGCCTCAGCCCGCACAGTTGCACTTGTGGTCGATGATATGACTCCGCTACTAAGCGCGAGCTCGCACCGCATCATTCAGAAACTCCTGCTGCTCCATCGTGGTCGACGATAAGTCTCCACTTTCGAGTGTGAGCCCGCATCACAACCCATTGCACTATCGGATCACCGGACAGTTTGACTCGCCACCAACATCAGACCTTGCATCATCACCACCATCACCACGTGTAAAGTTCCTTCACGGACAACGCAACGTGACTTCGAGGTAGCGTCGTAATTTAAAACTTCCTGAGTCGTCGAATAGGTACTCAAGCCACCGCTGCAATTGACGTCATCGCTGCAGAGTCGAATTAACTGACACGTTTTGGAAAACCAAGATGTTCGTGAGAATCTACATTTTGTGAGTAATTTTTATATAATATAAAATTAAAGTTTCTAAAGTTATTTATTAAAGTGAAACAAGTGAAAGTGATTTAATCTAAAAAGTAATCAATTATAAGAGATTTATTTTAACATTAAGACATTGTATTTTAATATTTATTTGTTTAACATATTTTGTTGTGTTCTGATGATCTGTACTGTATTTTAAAAATATTTCCTATTAATTAATGTTCTCTAAAAAGGTAAAAGCAGAAGAAGTTAAAATTTCGAACTCTGACTCCTCAGATAGTCCACTGTCGGTATCAAATCCAACACGAAAAAATATTAAATTAAAAATTTCCGTAAAAATCACCCTTTCAGTCCTTATCAAATTCGTTAAGCCCTACAATGGGGATCGCGAGTCTTTGACACACAACACACAGACCAGCAGAATGTTTTGTTTAAATATATTATGTCCCAACTTGAAGGAAAAGCACAATCAGCTCGTTGCTTAAAGAAATTTAGTAGTTGGCCCGAATTAAAACAATTTCTTAAATTAACATTCGGAGAGAAAAAACATTCAACGCATTTACTTGTAGACCTACAAAATCGTAAGCAGTTACCTTCTGAAGATGTGACACAGTATTCATTAAGGATTGAATCGTGCTTTACGCGGATCCAATCTGACATTCACTACAGCTGTGAGGATGAAAAAGAACTTTTAGGTAGACTTGCAGCAATGGAAGATTTAGCTTTAAAGACTTTCTTATTGGGCATGAATTCTAGTTATTCGCATATTGTACGCTGTAGGAACCCTCGAACTTTATCTGAGGCGATTACGCATGCTATCGAGGAAGAAAAGTTATTTAAATTAAGTAAATTATCGCTGCGCTCATCTAAATCGTGCTCAATTTGCCACAAACTCGGATACACTTCTTCCGAGTGCTACAAAAATAAATCAAAGGTTTCCTATCCTAACCTCCATCATCTTAACTCTAATTCTAATTCATTGCGTAATAAAAATTCAAATAATCCAAGTAATTATTATAATAAACCTCATTCTAATTTTAATCCAAATAAAATATGTGCCTATTGCAAAAAGAAAGGCCATTTAATAAGCGAGTGTCGCAAACTCAAGTTTAAAAACAATAATATGCGCCCGGATGAGCGTACTGCACTATCAAGTACACGAACCGAGCACTAGTAATGTGCCGGACAATAATCGCTCTAATGTACATGTTGTTTGCGCCTCTGAAAATAACAATGATAATTTAAACTAAACAGGGTTTCGGTGCCGTGTCTGCTGGAACGTATCATTAATTTAAATGACTCGAAAACTATTAATCTCTCTAAATCCCGTCTTCATAAATTATAAAACACGGATGCCAAAAAATATTAATGAACATATTTTAAATTCTACGTTCAACGAGTCTTCAATGGAGTCTCAAGGCCGCACCTGTGGTCAATTCTCGGTTGCACAGGATTCTAATTTTAATGCACCTTCATCAGAATTAACATGCTCCACTTCAAATAAAAGACTCGATTCCTGTGTTCCTAAGTTATTTTTAACACAGAGTAATAAAAAATCAGAGACTCAAAGGAATAAAAATGATGTCTCAATTTCTAATAACTTTTGTAATAAAAAATTTAATGGTTGCCAACGTGACGTTATAAATTGTGAAAAATCTACGTCACTCTCTAGGGTTGGCACACGCAAGAAAACGTATACAATAAATAATATTAATAATAATATTTCTCTGCCTCATGTTATGTTAAAGACTAATTTTAATGAAAAGCCCCTATGTTTTCTTATCGATACTGGTTCTTCGATCTCTATTGTGAAATATTCTAGTTTATTAAATCAACCAGTTCTAGGGACTGATATAATTACAAAGAAGGGTCTCAGTGATAATGACTCCACTTGCTCATCTCTTGGGTCTATTAAGATTGATTTCGAATACCAGATTTCTTCTAAGTGTAAGATTGACGACACAATTAGTTTCCATTACGATGGTATTATAGGTAGCGATTTTATACAACATTTTAACGTAGATATACAGTACTCTATTAGTTCTCTTAATTTACAAGGTCATGCAATACCCTTTTATTTTAGTAAACCACTATACGTTATACCTCCACGGTCGGAGATGGTAATTGAGTGCCAAGTAGCCAATTTATTAGAAGTAGGTGATTGTAAAGAAGCCTTAGTATTAGATCAGAAAGTTTGCGAAGGCGTATTTTTGGCTAATTGTATTGTAATATTAAAGCCGAATAATAGAGTTAACGTTACCATCTTAAACACTACGGAAAACGAAATCGAAATTAAAAACTTTCAGGTTCAATTGACTCCATACCAACCTATGTCGTCAAAATTAGATAACACCCATAAAGAAATTATTCATAACTTAAATTCTTTAAATATTGATCGTTCTCAAAAAGTACTTGAACTGATCTTTTGTAAATTCAGAGAGGCAAATTTAAAATTACAACCTGACAAATGTGAGTTCTTGCGGCGAGAAGTCGCTTATCTTGGTCATGTAATTACAGATCAAGGTGTTTCGCCTAACCCTGATAAGGTAAAGGCTATTACTCAGTTTCCCACACCTAAGACTCCTAATGACGTAAAGTCATTTCTTGGATTAACAGGTTACTATCGTCGTTTCATAGAAAACTTTTCTCGTATCACAAAACCTCTTACTTCCTTACTTAAGAAAGACACAATCTTTCACTGGTCTTATGAGCAAGAACATGCTTTCAATCAACTTAAACAAAAGTTGGTTACAGCTCCTTTACTACAATATCCCGACTTCTCTCAACCTTTTATCGTAACTACCGATGCTTCTAATTACGCTATTGGCGCAGTTTTGTCTCAGAGCGAGATTGGTAAAGATAAACCTATCGCCTATGCATCTCGTACCTTAAATAAACAAGAAGGAAACTATTCGACCACAGAAAAGGAATTATTAGCAATACTCTTCGGTATTAATACTTTTCGACCGTATCTTTATGGACATAAATTTAGGATTGTAACGGATCATCACCCTCTTACATGGCTATTCAATGCCAAAGATCCAGGTGAACGTTTGCTCAGATGGCGATTAAAATTAGAGGAATACGATTGTGAAATCGTTTACAAGCCAGGTAGAATTAATTCAAATGCGGATGCTTTATCTCGTAATCCAGTAAACGCTATCACGCATTTTAAATTAAATAAGACTACATATGAACAATTTTTTAAGAAACAATTTACAAAAACAATTTCTAATGATACACAAATTGAAGAGCACAATCAAAGTTTATATACTGCAAAACAAAAAATAATTGCTTGTCCAGTCTCTCTGGACTTTGATTGCTCTATGCCGAACTGTGAACAGCTATTGTCAATGATAAATAATACTGCCGAGTTGTTATCAGCGGAACGCGAACCTGAAACCGTACACTCGGTCGACTCTAACAATAAAACATTTTACTTACTTTACACTAAAGTTCATCATTATGACGAGACAAGTTATAAGACAATTTATAATTTACTTAATTATTAACTAATTTATTTCAAAAGATAATTACGATACTGCATTATCTGACTTTTCGGAACCATTTACAAAGTTAGTATACTTAAAAATTTACAATATAATATCATATATTTTCCATGGAACAAATATTAAGGTTCACATATACAAGAATCGAATACAATACCCTTCTCCAGCCGAGATTCCAAACATTTTAAAAGAAAATCACGGGACTACCGTGGCTGGTCACCCAGGTATAAAACGCATGTATAGTAGAATTAAATCTTTGTTTTACTGGAAAAATATGCGTGCAGACATAGAACGCTTCGTTAAAGATTGTACTCTATGTCAAATTAATAAGCCGTTGCGCGCTTGTAATAAGGCACCCATGGTCATAACGTCTTCAAGCACCAAGCCGTTTGAAAGATTAGCGCTAGATATTGTCGGTGTCCTACCTGAAGCGGGTCTTCAAAAATTTAAATACATACTAACGCTCCAGGATGACTTAACTAAATTTTCTTGCGCCTATCCAATGATTACTTCGACAACTGATGAAGTCGCGCGTAATCTCATTCACTTTATTTCATTATTTGGGTTTCCTAAAATGATTCTAACTGATCAAGGTTCATGCTTTACTTCAGAGTTATTTAAGCAATTGACTAGCATTCTTAAAATAAAAAATATATTCTAGAGTCCATACCATCCCCAAACAAATGGCGCATTGGAACGTAGTCACGCCACCCTTAAAGAATATTTAAAATCATTTGTAAATGAGAACCAGGAAGACTGGCACTGTTATCTTGCTACTGCAATTTTATCTTACAATACCACTCCACATTGTACTACTGAATTTACTCCTTTTGAATTATTGTACGGACATAAGCCATTTATCCCTAGTAGCTTATACAACTCTGATGAAAATACAACCTATCACGAGTACGTTCGCGCTCTACAATATAGAATGAAATACTCCCGCGAAAAAGCTTTAGAAAATATAAACAAAAGCAAGGAATCTTCAAAAAGATACTATGATGCCTCTTCGCGAGAAATATCTTATAAAGTAGGTGATTTATTATATAGGTATTAAACAGCACCATAGGTTGCGCAAGGCCCTGTCTCCTATTTGGAAGGGACCTTTTAAAATTATAAAGGTTAACAGCAAAAATAACGTTACTGTATGCATAAATAGGAAACATGTAAAATACCACATTAACGAAATAAAACCAGCGTAAATTATGTAATAATTGTTTCAGATTTCTAAATTTCAATCTATTTCAAGCATGTCTAGTTTTTGTGAGAAGGCTCAAATTACCGCGTTTATTACTATAGATTGCAAGGATATTATAAACCCGTTAGAAATGTTAATTAACGCTAATTATCTTAAATATGACTCGTTATCACATATTATTTCCGAAAACCCTATTAATCGTTTTAAAAGATCTCTTGAATTTGGCGGTAAAATTCTTAAGTTTTTCTTCGGTACATTAGATGCCGATGACGCCAGAAAATACGATGAAGCTATTTCTACTTGTCAGCATAATGAAAACGAGATATATTCGCTAATGAAAGACAACATACACATTGTTCAATCAACCATCAATAATTTTAATGTTTCTATTCGTCAATTAAATAATAACGAAATTAGATTAAATAAACAAACAGAAAAATTAAATTACATATTTTCTGAAAATTCTAAAATTACTACAGACTTAATTAGTTCAGCTAAAATAAATTCTATTTTTTAATGTGATTGAAGGTTCACTGCTATCGGTTTCAAACATACTAGATACAATTTTAAACTCTATTTTATTTGCAAAATCAAACATCCTCCATCCCTATGTCTTAACTCCCACTAAGTTATTTAAAGAGCTCTGTAATAGCAAAATGAGCAAAATTAATGTGGAATTTCCCATTTCCTTATCATTAGAAAATATACATACAATTATTGATTTAGCCGAATTAACTTCGTATAACTATAATAATAAGATAGTATTTGTTATAAGAATTCCTTAAATTAACCCTATTAAGTTTAGTGTTTATAAGATTTTGCCATTACCTACACAACATGATATGTATAATATTTACAAACTTATGTTCTCATTCATCCTTCCAAGCTGTATGTAGCCCTTACGGATGATAGATTAAATTACGCAGTGTTTGATAGCTTAAGCGAGTGTAAAAACGTTAACAATAAGTTTATGATATGTTTGTCACCTTCTGTTTTGTCCACAATTAATAATCCAACCTGTGAAACTCAACTCTTGACTGAAGTAATTATGTCACTTCCAGAAACATGCGATTCGAAAATAATATATGGTAATATTAATTTATGGCAAAAACTTAGTGATGGACGATTTATTTATGATCAGTCTAAACCAAATAAATTGACTGTTAAATGTACAAATGACAATAAAATTTCGGATTATACCGTACAAGGCACTGGAATATTATCTTTAAAAATGGTTGCATTGCATATTACCAAACATTGCACCCATCACATAATTATAAGGCTGTGCTGCCTAGCCAAATATCAATCGATTCTAACATAGTTGAAGATAATTGTTGCAAATACAATTTATTAAACCACAGTTCTAATGTCCTAAACCCAATTACGCTAACAGACATTGATTTGGAATCGTTAAAATTAGCGTCATATAAATTAGATAGTTTAAAGAATCAAATTCATCGAGCCGAGAATCAGCCTCATATTGTTAAATAAGGGCATTATTATTCAACGCTTACTTATATTGCAATTGCCAGTATTTTTAGTTATATACTGTATAAGATATATAATTAATGCTTTTCAAATTGTTGTAAAAATACATCTTGTTGCATCCAAATATATAATCAGTGTTATAATAAAAAATGTAATGAAAACGATACGAATGTTAACACTTCTATTGAACTAACGGATGTCTCAGATAAATCAATTGAATGCGACAAGAAATCGATTAGCAGTCTCCCAGAAATAGAGATAAGTAAAAACAAGGACAAGGTTCAATTTAGGAAATTTAACAGAGCTTCTTATAACCGAAATTTAAGCAATTATTAAGAAAAAAAAACATTGGAATTTACTAATTACTTTTCTTAACATTTTACTTTTTATAAATTAAATAATATTGCTAATATACTTAACAAGAATAAAATGTATAAATTTCTTCTAAAAGTTATTTTAATATTTCTGATCATGTTTTAAGTTTCAATTAATAATTATTATTAATATTGTTAAATAACAATTAAAATTGTAAAATTCTTTTCAAAACTATTTTTTAATTTTTAAACAAGTTTCTTATTTATTAATCGATTAATATTTATATTAGTATATTACTTTGCTTTATAATGTAGCAATTAAAATTCACTCATTTCTTTTTCAAGTTTTATATTTCTTATTATTATGTTTCTTAGTTGTTAATTGAATAAGATTGTCAATTAAAATAAAGTATTAGCTATTGCAATTGTATCTGTTAAAATTATTTTAGTTGTTGAATGATTTTACTGTATTTCAATATTTTATTGTATCAACTTAGGATCTTGAATTTATTGCATCCTGCGTTTATCTTAAAGGATAAGCCTCCGTCTTAAGGGGGGAGATGTTATGAACCGATGTACAAGGTAGTAATTGTTGTTGTAAGCATTATGTAAAGTATATAAAAGTGATTTTTCATATAATTTAAGCAGTCAAACTCTAACCTCTGTTCGGTACACAACTTTGTTATATTCCGAAGTGTAAATTAAATTAAATTAGTTTGCGGCAGTAAAGGTGTCTTTTTTTAAAAAAGGACCCCAGGCGAGCCATCCTAACAGTACGCGTGACGATCGCCTGCATCGAATTAGTGAGACTCATCGTTCTTACGACTCCTTACAATACCCACTTATTTACTGTCGCAGTGAAGATGGTTATAATTATACGCTTTATCAAGTTGACCCCACTACAAGAGCACCTCGGATAGGCAGGAAAGTTTCGGCTCTGCAATTTTATTGTTATCTCATGCAAATAAGACAACGTCGTTTTGTATATTTACAACGATTTCGTGGTTTATTTAACCAGTTTATTGTTGAGATGTACGCGAAAATAGAAACAGAGCGCTTAGTATTCATTCGTACTCATCAGAGACAGTTGCGTGCCGAGAAATTTGGGACGTTTAGTTATATAGCCTTCTAGCTTTATCGGGGGTCCGCGAAATATGAATGAACGCGTTCAAGACTCATTATGTTATATTCTCAAGTATGGTAGGCCAGATCTTTTTATAACAATAACTACTAACCCTAAATCGATCGAGATTTCTCAAGAGCTGCTGGAAGGACAAGCACCGTACGATCGACACGATTTAATTAGTCGAGTTTTTTTATTTAAAGCTCAAGTTGTTAATCAACGTATTAACTAAACAAAACATTTTTGGCGCTACGTCATACTATACATACAATTTGGAATCGCAAAGAGAGGGTTGCCCCACGCACACATTCTTCTATGGTTATTAGAAAAAATTCGTCGTAATGACGTTGATAATATAATAAGTGCAGAGTTCCCAAATCCTACAAATGATCTTATTCTACAGCAAATTGTTTATACACAGATGGTACAAGGGCCTTGCGGTACATTAAATAATAATTCTCCGTGCATGAAGAATGGACAATGTTCAAAAAAATATGCAAGACCCTTTTTAAGACAAACAATCACTGGTGAAGATGGATATCTGAAATATAGGAGGCGTGCTTCACAGTATGGAGGATTCACGACAAAATTGAGAATGTTTGGACAATATATAGAAGTAGATAACGGGTGGGTAGTGCCGTACTCACCTGTGCTGTCTTGAACCTTCTAAACCCATATAAACGTAAAAATGTGTAACAGTGTTCTATCAATTAAACACATTTAATTATGTTAATAAAGGGACGGATCAAGCAACACTTGCAGTAAAGACAGATTTCACGAAATTACAAGATTCCAATCAGGGCGATTTATAAGTTCTTCGGAGGCAACGTGGCGAATATTCAGTTTCCCAATAAGCGAGCGTAATCCCTCGGTAATGCATTTAGACGTTCACGTGGAAGGCGGACAACGCGTATATTTTCACCCTGACAATATTGTGGAGTAACTAGAGAATCCCAGACAAACAACTTTACTGGCGTTCTTTCTATTATATGAATCTGACGATTTCCCAAGAACTTTGCTTTATGGCGAAGTTCCAGCTTATTATACATACGATAAGAAACACAGGATTTTTAATCGCCGTAGACGTGGTATTCCTGTCGAAGGTTTTCCCAACCTTTTTAAAGAACATGTGCTTGGCAGAGTGTACAACGTGCATCCCAATAACTACGAATGTTTTAACGTACGTTTACTTTTGCATACTGTACGAGGACCCACATCATTTATGGCTTTGAAAATGTTCAACAACACTCAATATTCCTCTTTTCACGCTGCTTTCCGGGCTCGAGGATTATTAGACGACGACCAGCACTGGGAAAACACCCTCGCTGAAGCATCTGCTAGCGACAGCCCGCGTCGTTTACGGAATTTCTCGGTCTCTGTATGTCGGGAAATAGTCGTTAAGGAGCAGAAGTAACCGAAATAATTCAGGATAGGAAAATAAAATTGTTACTTAAAAGTTAAGTTTTAATTAATGGTATTTATTCCAGTTTATGATGCATGTAAAGAATAAATAAAGCTAATCGTATATCGTATATCTATTTACAGCCCCATTAATATTCACTATTCTTTTATAATTGTTTTATAAAAACGTTAACTCCACACTTGGATTTTCTCCTGTATCACGGAGGCAGCTTACAAGCATAAATTGCTCAAGGACACACATCCAAACACGGAACAATTATTTGTAGGGCATACAAATATTTGTTCCGTGCGGGATTCAAACCTGCGGCCCCCGGCGCAGCCACTCATTGCGGAGCCACTGCGCCACGGAGCCGTCGTCTAAAATAAAATATATTCATCCGCACATTGGCCTGAACGGAAGCAAACTGAACGACCTTCCAACGTGTGGATGCCGTCACAAACTCTCGGCCAATATCTTCGCCACTACATTCGCCACTGTGTTGGCCAACGTGTAGAGCCGCCGTTAGTGAATTACTTTATTTTAACGACTTGGTATTACTTACGGAATCTGGATTTTTCTACTGCATCTATAAACTCGGTACATATCAAGAATTTCTGTATTGTACATGAGTACCGCGTTTTAAGTTTTAAATAAACTTAGAATTAGCTCGCTTTCTGTTCAATCGGTGCTCGATCGATGCATTTATGTTGCATCCTTGATACAAATTTAATGAGGGGCTACCACGAAAAAACTCATGCTCCAGAAGCCAATCGGTTTGAAAACAGAATTTCAAAATATTTTATGAATCCGATTTTCAGATTCAATTAAGCAGATACGGTTTTCTTTTATAATCTTTTCGTTTTACCTTTATTGAATATAAAATATATTAGATACCATTATTCAAAATTTAACTTATTTTTAGTTTTTTAGACAAAAATAAAACAGATATAAAAATAAAACGTATAGATAAACTAGACGCGTGACGCCAAAATCCCGGCACATGGGAAAAAAGAAACATTAAACGTCAAACGTGATATAATTTTTTATAAATAGTATAATTTTATTTTCTATGTACATTATTTTTGAAGGTCTGAATCCAGCCCTGGCCTAATATTGGTATCGTAACTAAACTACCTGTAAAGAAAACTTTAAAAATGCGTTCATATAATGATTTAATTGTACAACATTAATATAGCGTTATTAATCGATGATCCGATATCTCATGTTCCTTTTTAATCTTCCTATCGTATTTTTTGCATTCTTTTACCACGCAGCTAGACATATTTATGACAGACAAATCTGTCCTGCGCGCGCACCACTGTCGACCGATTCGCGTTGGCCCTAAACTGTAATTTTGGGGCAGCGCACTGGTCCGTTTTAGTTGTTCGGTCGGCCCGGTCCTTACGCTAGTAATATGGTGCAAAGTCAATGCTAAAAAGTAAAAAAAAAAGATTAAAAAAATTAATAATGATAATGTCAAAAATTCTTTCAAAAAGATCAGTTTTTTTTTTCATATTTCACCATTATTAAAATAGGAGATGAATTTTATTTTCGGATTAATACATAGTGCAGCATATTACTATATTGTCATAAATTATATCAAACTATTATCAAATTTTACATGAATTGCAATTTACTTATTAAGAAATATATTATGTAACGGCATCAATTTTTATATCAGCAGCTAATGGCGTAATAGAAGAAAAATGTCAGATAATTATTAATTATTTTTAAATAGAATAAAATCTCAATTTTCAGTGAAAGTACGGTGGTTCATTCGTTAAATTTACAATCTAGAAATTCTTTGATGCTATAAAAGGTACTTTCTGCAAGAAAATCATTGAGGCTTTTTTAAATCTTGGTAAATAAATTGCTTTAATATGCTGAAGAATTTTGTTATAATTTTTGACATACATATATAGACAGCTTTAATTATACTTAGATAGTCTAGGAAGTGTGTCGATTACAAGTTTTTCAGGGTATCTATGGCTTCGAAAAGAAACCGCCCTTTGCTTTAGTAAACAGAGTGTTATTTAATGAACAAACAAATTTCATATATGTAGAGCGAGGGCAATGTCAACAACTTAAGGTTTTTGAATAAAGGTTTACATGAATCAAATGGCAGAGTCAATGATCGTAGACAATTTTTTGAGTGATAAACGCTTTGTTTAATTGAGAACCATTTCCCCAGATAATTAACATGTAACGCAGAATTGAAACTACACAAGCATGATAAACTGAGAGGGCTATATTTATATTAGTGACTTTTCTAATATACCTTAAAGCATATACAAATTTATTTAGTCTATCGCACACTGTCTTAATATGAGCCTCCCAATTAAAATAATTACATTAGTGTGTGATTTTATATAATGTTTTCTTAAATAATTTACTAAATAACGACAATTAATTGATCTTTCAAAATCATTGCTTCCTAAAAGTATGACACAGTAATCTTTCATTATAAAGTTTTTTCTAATTTTAAATCTATTTTAATAACAATTCCTCTATCCCAGAACCAGGCTTACAGTAATGACAGAATCTATAATTACGAAATTTGATTTCTAAATGTGATAATATGTTATTTTTGTTGTCACAACTAGGAATACATACTTTGTTTTTCGGTCTATTTGTGGAAGGTAATGGGACCGTAGTATCCATCTCTTCCCTCCTCTGCTCTACATTGGGTGTAGAAGATTTTATTGAACAAAATGGTACACTTTTTGGTAGCAATGGTAATTCTCTTACATCAACTCATTTAATACAGTGGCGCAGAGATACTATAGGGGTACTATTTAACACTTTAGTAATTTTTTTGTATTTATGACTTGGTATAGGAGAATTTCCAAACTTGATAAGACTAGCGTTTTTCCTCCTGTATATTTGTAGTTCTTCCTTTAGCTTCACGTTTTCCGACAGTAGCTCAGGTTCATTTTCAGTAATTTGAAGTTGTTCTTGCTTTTCAGTCAATTTTAATTTATACTCTTCTAATTCCCGGTATACATTTGTATTGAAGATAGGGCAGCTACGGTTTAACAAAGTAGCTGATAGCGATGTTTCCTCGTCATCATTCTGTAGAGAAGCAAAAGAGTTTTCGGTGGTGATATTTACGTAATATTTTTTCCCTGCGGTAACGTGTTCCATATTTTCAGAGAGTACCGTAGAGTTTGATATGTTATAAATACGACTACTTTCTTTATGTGAAATGTCGCTGTTAGGTTCAGAAAAATTTGTGCGACTTCTACACTGTTTACACTTTCATTTACTTTGTATTGTTGGTTTCATCATCCGATAGACTTTTTCGGGATAGCCCTCGCAATCAAATTCGAACGAATGCTTGCATATGGAACATAGCGCAGTATCTCTGGAATCAACATATTTTTTGCATGCATGGCATTTTACTAGGAGCTTATTGCTGTTGGAAATATTATCTTTTGATGAAGATAGCATCTAGAAGGGATTACTTGTAACAATGTAGACAGTGACCTCTAGCGGGTAATGCGAAAACTTTTTCTGAACTAACTCCGATAATTTTATTAGAGAAACGAGTCGCATACGCAGATATGGATAAACACAAAGAAATTCAATACGTATTAAAGAAATGTCACTATATGAGTATATCTGATATAAGTAAAGTCTATTATGTAGTTGGAAGAAACAACAATCAATGTTGTTATCCGTTAAAGATTTGAATTTAAAAAGCACAGATTCACTTTATAATAAACTTAACTTTTTTTCAATAATTACTTTAATAACCACTTCATATATGATGTTTATAGTAAATATTTTTTAAGAAAATATTATAATTTAAAAAGATATCTGCTGTCTGTTTTAAATGTCAGATATTGTTACTTAAAACTATCAGATTTCGGCACAAACACTTATACAATCCAATGTAATACTTTTTACTTTTTTAAATTAGAATAGCACAGAGACGATGTTGACAGCATCGTGTCCTCTCGCGAACTCAAATGCAGAATAAATGCAGGTGCGTTGTCCCTCCTAAGGACTGAGATGGAATGCTCCGTTTCCTCACGTCTCACCATACGAAACACAGCAGCATTAAGCTGCTATTTTACGCTGGTGTTCTGTGAGAGTGTGGTCAGCCCCGGTTGAGCCGACCCATTCGTGCTACAACTATACTACTAATATAAGTGCAGTATGGCTCTACCCCATATAGAATTTTAAATACAAATATTTTTTGTCATTAGATACTTAATATAAAAATAATATCTTGTTAATTAACAAGACTAGTGAAAATAAAAAGTCTGACAACTTGTATATAGTCAAATATTGTTTTATGTAAATCCATAATTATTCCGTGTATTTGATTAACTGGAGCTGATTAATTATTGGTATTTTTTAATAATAATATATTTTTTATTTAACATAGAGGCAAAGATAACAAAATGTTAACAGAACTATGGAAATACATAGTTTATTGACATTGAAGTTTTATCTCGTATCTCTTATTATTGAAAATGTCCCTCAGATTCCTAACGATGAATGAACATGTTTTGTTGGCTTTAACAGCGTTTAAAATATAAATTATTACTTATAGTCAATCTAATCTAAAAAATCAGGAAGCGGATACTAGGGACAAATATCACACGAGGGTAGCCGAAAAGCTTGACACCATCGATGGCAGGAAAGAATGTGTGGAGAGAACATGGCAGAACCTTAGGGATGGAACGGTAAGTGCAGCGGAAGAAGTATGTGGTACGACAAAAAGAGGTAGTAGTAAAAGAAGAGATGCATGGTGGAATGACGAAGTGAAAGAAGCTGTAAAAAAGAAGAAAAAAGCATGGTTAGACTACTTGGCCTCTAGTAACGATGAGCATATGAGAGAGAAGATGAAAGAAAAATATAAGCTGCAGAAAGTTCATGCGAAAACATTGATTGAGGAAGTACGTGAAAGGTGTAGAATAGAAGCGGACGAGAGGTTGTCGCACAACTTTAGGGAAAACTCCAAACTCTTCTGGAAAGAGGTTGGAAGGTCCCGGAGTGGTGCGACAGCTTTAAGAATGAACAAAGTCCTTTCAAGAACCAATGACGTCCTCTCAGAAAAATCAGACGTCATGCAGCGATGGAGTGAATTTTATAGAGAATTGTATGCGTGTCATGATCTTAGTGAAGGATCCGGGGGTGACGCCGTGACTGGCACGCCAGACACGGACCTCGATGACACTGAGGTCATCAGCATGAAAGAAATTGAACGTGCGATTCGAAGTTTGAAATGTGGTAAGGCTGCGGGACTAGACAGAGTTACTGCTGAAATGGTCAAGTACGGTGGGCCTCGCGTCTGGGACAGCTTTCATCTGCTGTGCAATTTGTGCTGGCGGACGGGAGATGTCCCGGATGATTGGCGATCCGCGGTCATTGTGCCTTTATATAAAGGTAAAGGTTCACATTTTGACTGCGGGTGCTATCGGGCGATCAGCTTGACCAGTTTAGCAAGTAAAGTTTATTCGAAGGTTTTGACACGCAGGATGCAAGAGAAATCGGAAAGATTCTTATGGGAGGCACAATGCGGATTTAGACCTGGAAGAGGATGCACGGATCAAATGTTTTCTCTCCGCATGATCACGGAAAAGCTTCTGAGTGTCAACCAAAGGATTTTCTGTGCTTTTGTGGATCTGGAGAAAGCATTTGATAAGGTTATAAGGAAGAAAATGTGGGAACTGTTGCCGGGATATGGTGTGGATGGTCGATTGTTAAGGGCTGTGCAGTCATTTTACTATGACTGTAAAACCTGTGTGCGGGTAGGGCATGACCTGTCACCCATGTTTAGGGTCCAAGCGGGCGTAAAACAGGGTTGTGTCATGTCTTCCTGGCTGTTCATACTGTATCTCGACAGCTGTTTACAGAAGCTGAAAGATAGCTGTTTGGGTGTGAAATTGGGTGACATAAAAGTTAATTGTCTGCTGTATGCTGATGATGCAGTGCTTATTGCACCATCAGAAGCAGAACTGCAGGCATTAGTCACGTGTATGAAAGAGGAATGTGAAATTAAAGGTCTCCGTTTGAATGCTAATAAAACTAAGGTTCTGGTATTTGAAAAGGACGAAGAGAGAACGAAATGTGAAATATGGGTAAATCAGGAATGTCTAGAACAGGTAAATGAAATTGTATACTTGGGAAGTGCTTTCAGCCGGGATGGAAGATATGATTTAGATGTGGATAGGCGTGTCGCTGCCGGAAACAAAGTCAATGGTGCCCTGAATGCGTTAGTAAAAAGGCAATTCGTGGTGAAGAGTGCACGCCTTGCAATACATAACGCAGTGTTGGTACCGACTTTGTTATATGGCAGCGAAACCTGGGTATGCCAGAAGAAGCATAAAAGCAAGTTGAATGCAGTGGAGATGCGATCTCTTCGTAAAATGTGTGGCGTTACCATAGCCGACCGAAAGCGAAACGAAGAGATTCGCAATATAGCAGGATTGAAAGATGACCTTATCACAAAAATTGATAGGGGCGTACTCCAATGGTTTGGGCACGTTGAACGAATGAGTGAAGACCGAATGGTGAAGAAAATATATAGAGCGAAAGTAAATATTAAAAGGTGTCGCGGTAGACCGAGACTAACTTTCGAAGACCATGTGAGCAAATTGCTCGAAGAGGGGAGGGTCAAGAGTACTCGGATACCTAGACGTGCATGTATGAAGAAGTTAATAAACCTGAAAGAAGCGAAAGAGGTATTTAAGGATCGTGACACTTGGCGAGTTTTTTTATCACTTATTTAAATTTGAATCTTTCAAAGAAAGCAAAATATTAACAAATAACCAGTATCAACTTTTTTTACTTGACGCCGTTTCAATGATATGTCGCTATGTACATTACCGTAGTGTTTGGTGTCGGCAAAAATATTCAAATAATCGAAACATTAATTTATTAAATTTATATATTATAAAATTTCTTAAATTACATGAATCATGAATAAACAAGTTTTTTTTTCAACGTAACAAGGACGCGCTGAAAAAACCACTACGTAATTTTAATACCCGCCATTTCGGGAGCTTACTGTACGTTTTGTGTTTGTCTTCTTGTTTTGTGACTCGGCTTTAACTTTTTGGACTGTTTATTCTATATTCGTTGAAGGATGTGCCCATGTCACAAAGGATTATTGGGCAAAAGTGGTAGAAAAAAAAAACAAAAAACAATTATTATGGATGACTTTGATACAGACATTAATTTTAAATGCATTATTGAAAAATAAATAATAATTTATCTAAACTACAACAGCTCAACTAGTTGTACTGAAAGGGATTGAATAAATTTATTTTTAATCTAGAATTTTTATAACTGTGCCTCTAGAAGTAAGTATCAACAAATAGGTATTATTCAAACCAAACTATAATGATTACCAACTCTAAATAATCAATATCGATTTTTTTAAGAATCGAATATTGTACGTTCTCATTTTAAGATTAGCATGCCTGGTGCAATAATTCTGACAGCTGTCAAAACGTGTTTCTTAGATTTGGTTGACCATAATCAATACAAACCAACATTTAAAAGCAATAAATAAAAACAACATTTTGATAAGAATTATTATTTAGTAAAGACACTCTACAATATTCATTAACTTTTTTCAGGTGGATCGCTTATAACAAATCTTGCAGGCTGAAAGCTTGCAGAACTGCCCGTAGGCAGATACAAAATGATAACAGAAATGAAGCATGAAGTCTATAGATACTGAATCTGATCATAGAAAATATCCATCTCATCAAGTTATTTTGACGTTAATAATGTTTGTGATTTATGCTTACTAATCAAAATGACATACAATTTAAATTATACATGTGTTTTTGTTATCCTTACATAACCAGTTTAAAACATCTTATTTTCTCACTATTTAGTAGTGTATTTGTGCCGGACGGGCGAAACTCTCCGGAGTAAATGTTGTCGAAGATACTTCGCGAGTCGCTCACGTCCTACACCTATAGGTTTCGGTGGGTACTTTCACTGCCGTCTTTATGGATGCCGCTGAAATATTGTGGACTGTGGTTCAAATCAAAATGCACGATTAACAAATACAAATAGCAAGGTATATCACATATATAATCACATATATAACAAATATATAAATATCACTGTATTTATTATAATTGATTATCATCATAAAGCGGTATATACATACAGACGATGTGTGTAAACTTTGTTTTAAAATGGGTTAACTGATTTGTTAATATACCCCTAATACTATTCAAGCTAAAAAGACTAGGTGATATCATGTTTATCTATGTTATAATACTGTTCGCGACGGCCTAACAACGCTAAGAAACGAAGTAATAAAGAATATTGTTTTTTGTATTAATGATGAAATTACCGACAAAACGGTGAAAACGTGTACTAATATAGTTGTTTAGCATGTTTATAACTCTTAGTATATTTGTATAGAACGTCGTTTTGATAACAAGTAATATAAACAACTTTTATTATATACCAAAAAATCGACCAATCACAGCGCGTCTTATCGTGGAACTCTCTAAAAGTTTTAATTAACTGCGTAATAGTTCATACTTAAAATAAGGAAAATAATTTTATGTTCTAAAAGAGTTATAAATATGACATTCAATTAGCATATGGCTTATAGATTAAAGAAGTGTAGGGATATTTTTGTATAATTAAACGCATTTCGTAGTTATAGAAAAAACAAAGAATTAATGTACCCAAATATTATGAAAATTTTGGACATTTCGTTTAATAACTTTTTACAATGTTAATATTTTGAGTAACCTTTATGATATACTAATAAAGTACCAGACTACCGATTTAATGATGTATAGCATGTTAGTGTAGCAATTAGTTTTGTATAGAAAATATTGCAATTTATGCCATTTGTATAGTGAAAAGTTTATGCAATAAAGAGGCAAACGGAAAATGGCAAGCGGCTCACTGCAAAGTATTGCCAAAGTCTACCTTAGGGGCTCGGGACCCAGTACCCGTAGTAGTGTGAAGAACTACCAGTGACAGTGAAGTGAAGTGAGTGGTATCCGGTGATAGCTGAAGTGACTAGTAGCAGTATATAGTGAATAGTGAAAGTGTTAGCTAGCCGAATAAGGTCGTAACTGACATTCGCAGTTACACATAGTGAAAGTGTTAGCTAGCCTAAAAAGGTCGTAACTGATATTCGCAGTTACATATAGTGATAGTGTTAGCTAGCCGAAAAAGTTCGTAACTGATATTCGCAGTTACACGTAGTGAAAGTGTTAGCTAGCCGAAAAAGGTCGTAACTGATATTCGCAGTTACATATTATAGTGAAAGTGGTAACTGATATCCGCAGTTACACAAGTGATAAAATCAGCTAGTTTAGTTGATAATAGCTGCTAGTCAGTAGTGTTAGAAAACCAGCTACTACCAATAGATATTTGATACCACCGTACAATTTAAAGAAATCTTTTGAAATATACAGTGACCAACCAATTGTGAACAACCGTGATCAATAGTTATAAAATTTCGCGACTAATCAATCAGTCGAACCGCTGGCCACTACCTTGCTATTTGTATTTGTTAATCGTGCATTTTGATTTGAACCACAGTCCACAATATTTCAGCGGCATCCATAAAGACGGCAGTGAAAGTACCCACCGAAACCTATAGGAGTAGGACGTGAGCGACTCGCGAAGTATCTTCGACAACATTTACTCCGGAGAGTTTCGCCCGTCCGGCACAAATACACTACTAAATAGTGAGAAAATAAGATGTTTTAAACTGGTTATGTAAGGATAACAAAAACACATGTATAATTTCAATTGTATGTCATTTTGATTAGTAAGCATAAATCACAAACATTATTAACGTCAAAATAACTTGATGAGATGGATATTTTCTATGATCAGATTCAGTATCTATAGACTTCATGCTTCATTTCTGTTATCATTTTGTATCTGCCTACGGGCAGTTCTGCAAGCTTTCAGCCTGCAAGATTTGTTATAAGCGATCCACCTGAAAAAAGTTAATGAATATTGTAGAGTGTCTTTACTAAATAATAATTCTTATCAAAATGTTGTTTTTATTTATTGCTTTTAAATGTTGGTTTGTATTGATTATGGTCAACCAAATCTAAGAAATACGTTTTGACAGCTGTCAGAATTATTGCACCAGGCATGCTAATCTTAAAATGAGAACGTACAATATTCGATTCTTAAAAAAATCGATATTGATTATTTAGAGTTGGTAATCATTTACAGTTTGGTTTGAATAATACCTATTTGTTGATACTTACTTCTAGAGGCACAGTTATAAAAATTTTAGATTAAAAATAAATTTATTCAATCCCTTTCAGTACAACTAGTTGAGCTGTTGTTGTTTAGATAAATTATTATTTATTTTTCAATAATGCATTTAAAATTAATGTCTGTATCAAACTCATCCATAATAATTGTTTTTTGTTTTTTTTTTTCACATGGCACATCCTTCAACGAATATAGAATAAACAGTCCAAAAAGTTAAAGCCGAGTCACAAAACAAGAAGACAAACACAAAACGTACAGTAAGCTCCCGAAATGGCGGGTATTAAAATTACGTAGTGGTTTTTTCAGCGCGTCCTTGTTACGTTGAAAAAAAAAACTTGTTTTATTCATGATTCATGTAATTTAAGAAATTTTATAATATATAAATTTAATAAATTAATGTTTCGATTATTTGAATATTTTTGCCGACACCAAACACTACGGTAATGTACATAGCGACATATCATTGAAACGGCGTCAAGTAACAAAAGTTGATACTGGTTATTTGTTAATATTTTGCTTTCTTTGAAAAATTCAAATTTAAATAAGTGATAAAAAACTATACACGTTGTAAAGAAATATAGATAACTTTATAATTCTTCGGATATACGTAAAAGGTAATTTTAAATTGTGTGAGTTTGCTTGTGCAAAGTTGTAGCGGAATGATTAATGTGAAACGTCAAAAGGTATTTTTTAGATTAGATTGACTATAAGTAATAATTTATATTTTAAACGCTGTTAAAGCCAACAAAACATGTTCATTCATCGTTAGGAATCTGAGGGACATTTTCAATAATAAGAGATACGAGATAAAACTTCAATGTCAATAAACTATGTATTTCCATAGTTCTGTTAACATTTTGTTATCTTTGCCTCCATGTTAAATAAAAAATATATTATTATTAAAAATACCAATAATTAATCAGCTCCAGTTAATCAAATACACGGAATAATTATGGATGTACATACAACAATATTTGACTATATACAAGTTGTCAGACTTTTTATTTTCACTAGTCTTGTTAATTAACAAGATATTATTTTTATATTAAGTATCTAATGACAAAAAATATTTGTATTTAAAATTCTATATATGGTAGAGCCATGCTGCACTTATATTAGTAGTATAGTTGTAGCACGAATGGGTCGGCTCAACCGGGGCTGACCACACTCTCACAGAACATCAGCGTAAAATAGCAGCTTAATGCTGCTGTGTTTCGTATGGTGAGACGTGAGGAAACGGAGCATTCCATCTCAGTCCTTAGGAGTGACAACGCACCTGCATTTATTCTGCATTTGAGTTCGCGAGAGGACACGATGCTGTCAACATCGTCTCTGTGCTATTCTAATTTAAAAAAGTAAAAAGTATTACATTGGATTGTATAAGTGTTTGTGCCGAAATCTGATAGTTTTAAGTAACAATATCTGACATTTAAAACAGACAGCAGATATCTTTTTAAATTATAATATTTTCTTAAAAAATATTTACTATAAACATCATATATGAAGTGGTTATTAAAGTAATTATTGAAAAAAAGTTAAGTTTATTATAAAGTGAATCTGTGCTTTTTAAATTCAAATCTTTAACGGATCACAACATTGATTGTTGTTTCTTCCAACTACATAATAGACTTTACTTATATCAGATATACTCATATAGTGACATTTCTTTAATACGTATTGAATTTCTTTGTGTTTATCCATATCTGCGTATGCGACTCGTTTCTCTAATAAAATTATCGGAGTTAGTTCAGAAAAAGTTTTCGCATTACCCGCTAGAGGTCACTGTCTACATTGTTACAAGTAATCCCTTCTAGATGCTATCTTCATCAAAAGATAATATTTCCAACAGCAATAAGCTCCTAGTAAAATGCCATACATGCAAAAAATATGTTGATTCCAGAGATACTGCACTATGTTCCATATGCAAGCATTCGTTCGAATTTGATTGCGAGGGCTATCCCGAAAAAGTCTATCGGATGATGAAACCAACAATACAAAATAAATAAAAGTGTAAAGGACGCCGGTAGTTTAGGTAATTTCTTTTACAATTTTAGTCACTAGATAGGTCAAGTCACGAGGAAAGTACAATTTATGTATATTTTGCGCAAACTGGCCAATTCTATGACGACATTTGTTGAATAAAATTGGAAAAAATCGCGACTTCTGAGATTTTATATGTCGTAAGTGTTTTTGTATGCAAGAAATAATTGCTCGTTTCACACTCAGGCGTCGTACTCGAACAATAAAAATTTACATTGAGTGGTAGTGGATGGCAATTTTTTTTGTAAACTCTATTAAATGTTGTTTTATTTTTCCACTTTATTATATTTTTACTTTTAATGACATTATTTACAAAATACACAGTAAAATTCCTATCCCAAAGAACTTTTCAGCACCTAAAAATTCCTTTAATGCAGCGGCAAATGCTCCATAAGTCCCCGTCCTCTCAGATATTATAATCTCGGAAACAGGCATCATAGGTGCAAGGCTCAAATATTTCCAAGCTTGCATCTTGAATTGCAGCCATGACAATGACCAAATTACGTGGCAGTACGTTATCTTGGTGAAACATAACCGCCTTGGCGAGTTTGCTTCACCATTTCTCTAGAATTCACCCGCGATCCTGTTTGTCGACCCTTTAATGAGTCCACAAGTTATTTTCTTAGCTGTAAATATAGTTACAATAGGCGTTACAGTTCTAATTAATTTAAATATTGATATAGAGGTTCACAATTCGACGATATCTAACGTGATGCCTTCGCCAAAATGGGACCAGATTTTAAACACTATTTTTTTTAAATTGATTATACTTCAAACACTTAAATTTTGAGGAAAAATTCTCCCCCCAAAGGTAGTACGATAGGGCCGGTTTTTTTTAAATATAACTATTAAGCAACATTGAAATCATGATATTAAGAAATATAAAGGTCCACTCAAAAGAACTAAAAAGAAAAAAAAAATAATTTCTCACTTTGAAGCCATAGTTTTAATTTTTTTATGTCTTAGCATAAATAAAAAGAATCACGACAAACAAAAACTTTTAGGGAAAGGTAAAAGCCGTCTTCAAAGGACTAAAAGGACACCGCTTCATCTACTTCAGAATGTGAAATTATTTTATTCTTTTTAATTTTTTATTTTACTTTTTAATTTATTCGAAGTCAGCTTTTACCTTCTGCTAAAATGTATTTGTTTATTATCACGAATTTCTTTGAGCAAAATTTTTTACATGTAAAGTGTAGATAATAACAATAGCTCCACGATCGTGTTATTAAATCATAAGTATCCTTTAAGTATCCCAGAACAGAGAAACCATAAAAGTATGAAAAGTAAAAAATGACTTTCAATAAGTATTGCATATAATCTACATTATTGAATAAAATTGATTCTATTATTTTCTGTTCATAATCGTAATGCCGAAAGTTTTTGCATGGAATTTTTTAGGAGTTTTAGACGATGGTATTTTCCAAGATATAGACTTAAATTTTGTTTCGATATCGTTATGGTGAAGCTATCGAGATCTTGTTGCCACAGTGACAGACTGACATTTTTTTTAAACTTACACTTACCAGGCGGTCCCATAATGAACTGGCCTGATATGGTTCAACGCGACATGTTGCTACATGTTGTATTGCATTAAATAGTACATTTATCGTGCACTTAATATAAGAAACATGCATCGACATGAAATGCTTAGTCTTAGTTTAACAGGCATTTGAATAACGAGAGTCGCGTATTTTTTCAAAATGTCGAAAACTGAGTATCGAAGTGTCATAAGGTTTCTGTTTAAAGAAGGTTTATCCCCTGCCCAAATAAAAGAACGATTAGATGGCGTGTATAAGGAGTGTACCCCCTCCTATAGCACAGTGAAAAATTGGGTGAAAGAGTTTCGCCTCGGGAGAGAAACCGTCGAAGACTTTGGCCACGACGGTCGACCTGTGGAAGTGCTCACTCCCGAAACAATTGCTTTTATCGAAGTGGAGTTTCTGAGTGACCGCCGTTTGAAGATTAGAGAAATTGCAGCAAAGCTTGGGCTCTCTAAGAGTACCATTCATCGCGTGATCCATGAACATCTTCACATGAAAAAAGTGAGTGCAAGATGGGTACCGAAACTTCTTTCAGCGGTACAGAGACAGGAAAGAGTGCGCTGCGCTTCGGAGTTTTTGGATCTTTGTGGCGAAAATCCAAAGACTGTGATCGAGCGACTAGTGACTGGTGATGAAACTATGATCTTGTATTATGATCCACAAAGCAAGCGGGAGTCAATAGAATGGCGTTATAAGGGTGAAAATCCCCCTAGAAAGGCAAAGGTGCAACAATCGACTAAAAAACTGATGTGCACAATATTTTGGGATTTTCAAGGCATTTTGATGGTGGATTTTAAAGAACGTAATACAGTCGTGAACGGCAAATATTATGCTTCTTTAATATATAAATTACGAGACAAGATAAAGGAAAAACGAAGAGGCAAGCTGTCTAAAGGTGTCCTGTTGCTCCATGACAACGCCCCTGTTCATACCGCTGGTGTTTCGAAGGATTCAGTTCGTCAATGCGGGTTCACAGAAGTTCAACATCCACCTTATAGTCCAGACATGGCCCCGTCCGACTATTATTTATTTCCAAATTTAAAGCGGGACTTAAGTGGAAGAAAATTTTCAAGCGATGAAGAGTTGCAGGCGGCCGTCTTCAGTCATTTTGAGGGTAAAAAATGTAATTATTTTTATAAAGGTTTAGAGATGTTGATTCACAGATGTCAGAAGTGTGTTAGTATTCATGGTGATTATATTGAAAAATAAAATTGGTTTCGTTTCATTTCCTTCATTGGTATTGGTTCATAGTTAGGCCAATTCATTATGGGACCGCCTACGTACACCTCAAAAGCGTGCAGATAAGTACTTGAATTCAACAACAGGTTGGATATTACAGACTAACAGTTCGATTTTATTTATATGTATAGATGTATTGTCCTTCTTTGACTTACAAAATATTATAATCACAGAGTAAATTTCTATTAAAATATGATAACAGCTTATTTCCCACGTGATGTGTATTGTGCTGTTTGTGAGAACTAAACGTCTTAATTAAATTCCCGTGTGATGTGAATTGTATTATTTGTGAGAAATAATCGTTTTGGTATTACAACAGGATGTTTAGAAAAACATTAAACGAGATACATCGTTAATTTATATTACTTTATACAACTATAATAGGGCAAAAATGGACAAACCGCGTCTTTACAATCCGGTCCATAGATGAGTCTTGTGAAGTTGCTACCTATGGAAAGATACCTCCAGGTAATGTTGTTCCGAAAGATGTGAACAATTGTGGTGGACTTTTATCAGAGGTAAAATTATCTGCCGAATCCTGTGTGATGTTGACACGTAACATATTAGTATCTGACGGTGTCGTCAATGGTGCTATGGGTATTGTAAAAACAATAAAATGGCCATCACTATGCAGGGATCAACTAGATGAAGGAGAATTACTGGACTGCATATAAGTAAAATTTTACGAGGAAAGCATGGGAAGCAGACTTAAAGATAGCGATGGTTGTGTCCCCATACCTTCAGTGATTGCAACTTTTCAGGGTACGAAGGGTTATGGCGACATTGAGCGCAGGATATTGCTGATAATTTTATGCTGGGCCGTCACGGTTCCCAAATTACAAGGTATGACCCTTGATAAAGCTGTAATCGATCTTGAAAAGAAAGTGTTTACCAAAGGGCAGGCATATGTGGCACTGAGTAGAGTGAAAATACTTACTACACTTCTTTATCTAATCTAGAGCCAAATAAGGTATTACACAAACCTCGTGATGAACGAGCTTTAGCGAAAATGCAGAGACTGAGAGGTCTACACAGAAGAGACTGACAGGTCTAAAGATCATTCATCTTATGGTTTTTTTAATGAAATAATTATTATGTAATATTGTAATAACACAACTCAGTATTAAAATCTGTGAGTAAACAATAAATATCCCCTTTTTTCCCACCCTTAGGGTAGAATTTACTTTCCAAATTTATATGGGTCCTATTTCGAGGTATACCCTATGCAACAATAAAACGTCGACTTGAGAACCTTCTTCGTTTTTTGTCGGTTAATGTAATGTAATTATGTAATAATTATGTATGTAATAGTTTATGTAATGTTGTAATACATAATTCAGCATTAAAATCTGTGAATAAGCATTAAATCACTCTCATTTTCCCGCCCTTAGGGTACAATTTTTTCCATATTTATACGGGACCAATTTCGAGATATAACCCATACAGTAAAAAAAGAATTATCAAAATCGGACTACTCTAATAAATCACCCCTATTTTCCCACAATACAATTTTATTTCAAAATTATATAAGACCAGTTTCAAGGTATACTCTATTCAATAAAAAAAGAATGATCAAAATCGGACTACTCTGTCAAAATCACCCCTATTTCCCCACCTTAGGGTAAAAATTTTTTCCAAAATTTATGTGGGACCAATTTCAAGGCCCAATCCAAATATCCAATAAAAAGTCAAATCCAATAAAAAAAGAATTATCAAAATCGGACAACTCTGTAATAAATCACCCTTATTTTCCCACTCTTAGGGTAAGAATTATTTCCAAATTTTTAAGGGACCAATTTCGAGGTATAACTTTCTAATAAAAAAAGAATTATCAAAATCGTACTACTCTGTAGTAAATCACCCTTATTTTCCCACCCTTGGAGTAAGATTATTTTCCAATTTGGAGGTATACCCTATCCAATAAAAAAAGAATTATCAATATCGGACTACTCTGTAAAAAGTTATGCGTGGTCATACATTAAAAAAATATACGCGCCGACTTGAGTACCTCCTCCGTTTTTTCGTCGGTTGAAAAAGCATAAATTTTCAACAGCGAGACTTGTATTTTAAACTACTGGTGAATAATAGAATCGCTAATATTTTATAACTTGATTTTTATAGTCTCACGTTTTTTTTTTAATTTTTTCCTCTGTGTTTCACATTTTATGTTGATTTTATCTCTAGCTTTAACATTTTAACAACTAATTATTAAAAGATATACTGTACATGCTAACTTATTGTCTTACCGCCGACTATTGTAATAAATTTTATGGGCATACATAACATGGTAATTTGGAGTACTCATTATTTATTCAAATTAATTAACGGTGTACTACCAAAGCGACCAAGATACGTAAAGGATAAAAATATGTGGAAAGAATAAGCACCGTAACAATTAACGAAATATTTTCTATAATACACGATTGACATATTGAAGTCTTTGTGCGATATTACTGTGCTACCGTGTTATATAAGACATACACATGTAAGTTGTGAAAAACTAGAAGTTTTAATCCATGTTAATTATGCTTACAGGTTTCTGAGAAGCAGTTATTACCTTGACATCAGAGAGGTCAGCGTGAAATTAACACCGTAATTATATTTCGATTGAGCACACGATACATGAGTTCCAAGGCTCAGCTCGTATGCGCGGTTAGAGTAGATCGGACACTGCATCTTTGTTTTAGTACGTACGCGAGTTTAGGAATACATATTATAATTTAGAACATTAGGCATATCCACTGAGCAGTGAACAATAATTTGTTTATGTACGAGCAGACAACAGGGTGCTTAGTTTTCAGAGTATCTCACAAAGATCGAGAAGGATTTAAATTTTACAACTGTATTTCAGTTATTACATTAAATACCTATGATAAATTTTAATCATTCACGTCTACGCTCTCTGATATACAAACAAAAAGGTATTTCTTTACTACATTCAGCAAAACTTTGGACGGAATACTAATAATAATAATAACCGGATAATAAATAACCGGACAGAACACTCAAAATAGTAAAATCTCCATTAGTAAATTACCCTTACACTTTTAAGAAACAAGCCAATAAGTGTTTTACCGCGTTCATTGTCACTGAACAGGTCTGTTCCCTAAACAGGTTTTATTTCCAGATAATTGAAATGATGAGATATAGAAGTTGACGTCCCCATTTCGCTCGCGTTAAAAAGTTCGTAAAATTATATAGTTAATTACCTTCTTTTGATTAACCATAAAAGTCAGAAGCATCTTCCTAATAACGATTTAAAATCAATACCTGCGGTTTCCAATTCGTTTTCTAAGCGTGGCAACTATAGTAACCACCCCCCCCCCTTTTGAAGCAATCTATGGGGGAGGCACTTGTTCATCAGTGGACTTTTATCCATTACAGCCTATATAAATAAGAATATCTACTAACTCCTAAGGACCTACCCCCTAAAAACCATAAAAACGGCAGTTATTAGTCCGTTTGCCAAGCGCGCCTAATATGTCAAATATTCCTCCTGTGGGGTAGTCTGTGCCTATGTTGAACAGTTGAATTTTAGTAGACTCTAATGGTAGGTTGTCTGAAACGACCACAAATATATTCGTGGCATCGCTGACTCTCAATAAAGCAACTGATCGTTATCGGCTAAGTTTAAGCCTAGGCTAGGCCGTGTGCAGCCCCTCCTTCATCCGTGAATGGGTTCCCGCCTTGACATGGCGAGAGGGGCGTCTTAGTAGCAGTGATTTGATTATCCGAGGAAACCAAGAGGAACTTACCAATATGCAGCAAAGGTGAATCACCATGGGGTTTTAGTCGGTGCTAGTCCGACATATTCGGTCATTGGCTGCACGAGGCAAATGTGCAAAAAAAAGACAGTGTGCGGTCATTGTCTCTGTACATCCGCCTCTGAAACATTCCGCTTCAAGAAGTAATTTTGATCACGTACCTTCGCAAAACTTTGGTAGGCTTAGCTATATCAACAGTATTATAAGCACACCAAATTTTAAGATACGTTTGTGCGAGCCTGGGAACAGACAACATGTTTAAAAATCTTCAAGATAATATTATAAGACGACTGCTACTGCGGTTAATCAATATGTATCACGTACCAATAGTCAATGTGCATCTATCATCTATCGGGCAACTAGCTTTATTGGCCTTTCAGTTGACAACCTAGTCTTTTACTTTAAAATTTTTACATTTTTTCGCGATCTGACGTCACGTTTGACGTTGTGTTTTCCTTGCGAGATCACCGCGCAGACCGTTCAATGGCGCAATTCCGCAATTAAATAACTTCATATGACTATAATAAATGTTTTCATTGTAATCGCGAGTTAATCGCTATACCACCAAAATTCATGGAGTAAGCTAGTTATCCCAGATTATTTTATTGGCGGTTGCTACACTTAAACAGCAGCTTTCGTATGTTATGTTGATATGTTATGTAGTATATTTTTTACAGTTGTGCGTTTATAATATTTGTGATAACTGTAGGGACAATTTTTCAAATAATGCAACGTTAACGAATTATGATCGAAATTTCAAAGAGTGAAAAAGACTACATTCCAAGGCATACATCATATTATAACATCGTCTGTTTTTTTTTAATTTTCTGTGACACGGAAATAATTTTTCACAGTTCAAACATTAAGTTCTTCTTAGAAGGTAACCAAATTCAGCTACGTTTCCTTCTTACTCCAGTCAATTAAAAAATATTAATATTTATTTACAATAACGCAACATACTTGAATAGATAACATTACTCAATAGACAACTCGTATGAATATTTTCAGTGTCCGTTGATTGTCCAACCATGCAAATTATAAGGACAGCAAATCTTACGTTGCAAACAATTTCATTTAAATTTTAGTTGGGTTACATGTTTATTAATCATTTTTTACCAACTCTATATTAACAGTATCCAGAATCTGCAGCATCCGCGCAGGAAGATTATAATACACAAGTGCATGCACAAACGAAGGTACACCTATTGTCTCACTTATAGGTCGATAAGCCAGGAGCCCTTTAAAGAAATGAGTACCTATGATATATATTTATTCAATTTAATACTTATGTCCATCCATCCATTTAGTTTTATTGTTGCCTAGCTATAATTTGTTCAGCTAATTATTTCAGACTATCATCGTCAAATTGTTAAGTTAGTTAAGTTACAGCCTATTTCCGTCCCACTGCTGGGCCTTCCCTCACTTCTGAAAGGGTTTTAGGGCATAGAAGTGTCTGCCGCGCTGCCCATATGCGTGTTGGCGAACTTCACATGCCTTGGAAATATTTTTTTTATTTCTCAAACAGTCAGACTTCCTCGTGATGTTTTCCTTCACCGCCGAGCAAGAGGTAAATCAGCACTTAAAATTGCAATTAATAATTTCATTGATGCCGGCGGGGATCGAACCCGGTGTGCTAGCGTACTGTGAAATTTAACGCGAGAGCTAACAATCTGAGCTACCAGGGCTCTCTCATCGTCGAAATGAATACTTAAGTTAGTTAAGTTACAGCCTTTTTACGCCCCACAGCTGGGCAAAGGCATCCCCTTATTTCTCAGAGGGTTTTAGGGCAAAGAAGTTTCCGTCGCGCTGCCCCAATGCGTGTTGGCGAACTTCACATGTATTCGAAATATTTATTTTCTTATTTCACAGACGTGCAGGTTTCCTCACAATGTCTTTCTTCACCGACGAGCACGTGGTAGATCAGCACTTAAAATTGCAATTAACAATTTCATTATTGCTAGCGGGGATCGAACCCGGCTTGCTAGCGTACTGTGAAATTTACAGCGAGAGCTAACCATCTGAGCTACTAGGGCTGTTCTGAACCACCACGGCTCTCATCGTTGAAATGAATACACCTCTTTATTTTGTATGTTTTTTTTTCTATAGGATAGGGTGACAAACGAGCACGCAGTCCACCTGTTGTGGTTGCTGCGGCCCATAGACATCTATATCTATCCTCGATTACAAATCAAAATGCAGATGCGTGTCACCCGTGAGGACTAAGATGGAACGCCTCGTTTCCAGTAAAAAGGCTCTCCGATTCTCTACACTCACCATACGAAACACAGAAGCATTAAGCTATTATTTCACGCTGGTGTTCGGTGAGAGCGTGGTCCTTCCCCGGTCGAGCCGGCCTATTCGTGCTACAACTATATTACTAATATATAACTGCAGCATGGCTGTACCACGTATAAAAAATGTTTTAATGAACTAGTACATGATGCACAAAAAAGTGCAGAATCGGACTTCAATTGTGGCATATTTTTGTATAATGCATAAGAAGTGGGTTCTTTAAAAGTATATATAAATAATATTTTATTTATTTCAAGAAGAGATATATTTATTTTAAATGTTATTATTTCGTATCCATTATTTGTGCTAAAGGAAATATGTTAACTTTTGGAGAAATAATGTTGTTGGTTATTGGAAATGTAACATAACCGCTGCGCACCTCACGGCGCCTCTGTCACTCGACACATATTATGGTGCATTGGGTATTGTTTACAAAAAACGTTATTTATAACTCTACATCAGCAGAAGTGACCCTTGAGTGGTTTTATGGTTTTTAAAGGAATGAATGAATCTTTATTTCTGTACAAGTGCTGTTAAAGTTTGTTTGCTCAAATAAAGTAATTAATTTTTCAATAAATATGGCACTTACGACTAAAATTTTGATATCGGCATTAAGAGTACTTATGAAATACTTTATGAGATTTCTAAAACTTAGCGAGACCTATTGAAAGATGACTGAATCATGTAAAGAAAAAGAGAGGTTCAAGACTGAATCATTATAATGAAATAAAAAAATATACTATTTTTATTGACAAAAGCATTACGCCGCATTATGCCGCATCTGGTCCGAACTACATTCTACATGGGTGTAAGTTGATTGTGGGTTCTTGTAAGCTTATTATTAATGCGTTTTATGATAAAAAATTGTATTGTAGCCTATGGTTTTGCACATAAAATATTGCAAACAATAGATGTAAGATTAAAATAAAATAAAAATGAACTATTAAAAAACTTTTTGTCATTGAGAAATATGATAGTTTTGACTTTATTCAATATTTAGTTATACTAATTACTTTAAAACTTTATTAAACATATGTACTCTTTTATAGTAAATTTTATAGAAAATTCGGAAATGTATACATATTATGGTATTCGACATACCAAAATCAAGATATTTGCGTTTAAACGGATTGGGCGCATCCAGCCGTCCATTTTATTAAACAGCTCCGCAGTCAACGGAGTATTACGGTTAGAGTCTTCGCAGCTGAAAGGATAATTCTTCGCTCCATTTATATAGATATAAACTTATGTGTTACTGATTTTTTTTTATTCAACGTGGGACATTTTAGTTTATACGACGAGCAGTGCAGAGTTCGAGTCTTGATTGATTACTGTAGACATTCTTCAGCTGGTTCGACCTCACGTCTTCGTTACAATTTTTCACTTCGAATATTTCTTTAGCATTTGTGAGATACTGCCGTGAGGATAGGGAAGGGTAGATAAGTTGATCGTCATCATTTTGGAGTATGGGAATAAAGGTGCACTGCTGATAGGTATATTGGTCGTACAAGGGTAAACCTATTGCTATAAGTATTCCGTTTGAATTTATCTCTAGTCATCACGTGCGTCATTATTTTCTCTAAATTATTATCATAATTAAATGTTTAGGGAATGTTTTGCATCGCGTTTATTATTGAATTTAGAATGGCGGGATCTGATGTCGTGCGAACGTCACGGTAATTAAGATATCAGTTCACGTTTTGCGGCGATTATTACAGTCTATTTCGAATTGTAGAATGCTAGTTTTGTTGAATGTGGCGTTAGTATACGCTATGTTTCGGGCTTGTTTTGCCTCAAGTTTTCGTACTATATCTCTGAGAGCTTTGTTATTGAGGCAGTTATACCAAAGTTATTTTGTATATTAACGTAGTCTTGAATATCTAGGTTACCAGAGATATCTTTAATTATTGAACGTAATCCATTTATTAGTCCTCGCCTAAATCTAATAGGGGTTAAATGTTCTAGACAGTTTCGTAACTGGTTAGTACTATGTTTTATCACAAATTTTATTTTTGATTCTAATAAAAGGCGCTAGTCGTCTCCGAATGCTATCTATCTTAAGTGGTTCTACGTCTATTGGAAAGATTATCTTCCAAATATCTCTATCTATATTCCGCTCTCCATCGTAGAGTAGCAGGGTGTTCCCAAGGAGTCTCTCTTTGAGATTTTATTTTCTTACGTGTATTTCCTTAATATGGGATATTTAGTATTTGTTTTTTATTTCATATCTATTTTTAGTAAGTTTTCATACAAAATACGGTCCTTCATAGCGTACAAAAAACGGTCCTTTATAGCGCGGGGCGGTTGTTTTCCTCTTTCCGCTATATTCTATATATATAAGGATACCTAATTCAAGTCTTATCGCTTCTGTTAGTCACAATTTGTAACGCCTTTTTAAGCTTACTCTTGTCTGTGTTTATTTTATTTTGTATGTCTCGTAATTATTTTTCGGAAGTCTCGTGTGAGATACGTTAGTAGTAGTACAGATAGATTAGTTTCTCTTAAAAAATGTACGCCTTGAGGTTTTTTATTGGTTACACTATCGTTTGATTGTATCCTGATACTGCTAACGGTATATCTAATTGTTCTTTGCATCGAATTCGTTCGGTGAGCGTTGAATGGAAACTTTCAATGTCGGCTTGTCGTGGTAGTGTGACGTAGTGTAACGAGGAGTGATTCCAAATGGTGTTAAGAAGATTCTCTGTAAATCATTACTAAATTTACTAGCTTAATCCATGGATCCTTTCCATTTTAGCGTTCTTATAATCATTATTATCTACTTTAGGGCGCGTTCAACTTCTACTAGGGTGCTTGTCTCCAATAGTTATATGGAAGTCCACTTACTGAAAACATTTATGCCTGTAAAGTAGTAAGTTCCCTTCCAGGTAAACAAATTTATCTGCCATGTTTGTGCAAATAAAAAAAATTAAAGCAGGGAGAATTTTAGATGATCCGCAGCATCTTTCTGATAACATCAGAATAACAATGAAAAAACTGCGTTTGCCAACCCGCTTGCTATCCGTGGCAACTATGGCAACATACTACACCATTGCGAAGGTTACAATGAGATGGCCCCCAGCCCTCGGCAGCCCCGCTGCACCTAACTAAAGTGGCAACCATGGTAACGGCTCGGCAGGGGTTTCTAAGCATCTCCGGTGAAGGTTCGGTTGCCACCTAAGACGCCTCGACCTAGCAACATATAACGCACGTACCCTGAGGACTGACGAGAAGATGCTGGAGCTTGAAGAAGAGACAGACAAGTAGGGCTGGGATAGTATATCATTAAATAAGGTCCATAGAGAGGGTGAGGATACAGTAATCTTCGAATCACAACTTCTTCTATCACCTGGAGGGCAACTATCTGTCTTAAGGAGGTGTCGGATTTATTTTCCACAAGTCTATCGTTAACAACGTTGTACAGATTGTGAGTATGTCGACGAGGGTTGCGTATCTTATACTTAAAATCACCAAACGATATTCGCTGAAGTTTATACAGGTTTACGCAGCAATCTTGGCACATTCCAATTAGGAGGTGGATGAAGATATCGCTAGAGCCATGCATTCCTCCAAAATTCACCATACGGTGTTAATGGAAAACTACTGGTTTGTGTGAATACTCTCGTGCATTATAATCCTGTCCTGAGCAGATCGTCTGTTGAGACTGTCTGTGACCGAAATTCGGTCAAAAGGACATTATTATTATGGTTGGCAGCAAAAATGTCCCGGCATCAAGACTAACTTCTCATTTTAAGGATAAGATTGAATAAAATAGGAGTGTGTAACTCTTTACGGAACCGACTCACTGATCCGAATCACTGAAGTGATTCAAAAGATTGGTTCAGTGCGACCGTTTCAAATACATCATTTGGATCTGAAACATTACTTTGTTTAATGCTAATTTCGCGCGACGCGTACTTTGCGTGTCGACTGATCTGTGAGCGAGAGAGACACTGAGTATAACTATTGACTTGCGAGTGGCGAGTAAGCGGGCGAAATGGTTACAATCTATATAAGTCTGAAAGAGATAATAAATGAGAAGTGTATCACTCAACTTGTACGGATTTTCGCTGTCGTTATTCATGCAAGTAAAATGACCACTAAGGCGCTCACGTATCTATTCCATACGGTCGTTTTTCATGTGATGTTTGCATTAACAAATTGTCATTTTAAGTTGATGCGGCACCCGTCAAATTGTTTATGTCCGTTCGCGCCTGTTTACAAAAATATACTGAGTTCTATTTAACCCAGATACTGCGACGGGGCTTTTAAAAGACCCGAAAAAATTATTAAAAATACCCTCAAGTTTCGAGTTGTTAAAATCAATTCTCTAAGATATTTGCACTGTCAGGTTACTTAGTACCTATCCGTGTATGATTTCATGCGGTGTTGTTTACAACTAGACACTTGTTTATTTAAAGTTTTTGTGTCATTGAAGACTTAGGAGTATTAGTGTCATGATGTCTGGACAACGGTAAGCTTTTATCATTTATATATCTGGATGTTGTTGCTAATACATTTTGATATTTAATTTTAGATATATTATCTACAATATCAGGTTATCTATTTGTTTTGGTGCAACAAAAACTCATTCCTTTTTCACGTTTCAAATTGATGGCCTTTTAAAAGTCCCGTCGCAATATGGGGGTCTATAATATTATTGTTTTCTTTTTAGCACGCGACCTTTGAGAGCACTCAATCTCAACGATATAGTTGATGAATTAGAGAGATGTGAGGATGATGATTTGTTGCCAACTCAAATTACAATTTTTCCACCTGAGAATGCTAATGCCGACGTCACAGATGAGGATTCTGGAGATGAAGAATTTGTTGCATTGCAAAATCTACCAGGTAAAATATTTGTTTTCGAGTTGATATAACTACGTATCAATGATTATATCTTGTTTTATTTATATGGTTGCAATATTTATATCTGTTTTTTATAGGCTCTCAACTACGAGCTCCAGCCGAGGTCACTTTTCATATAAGTTCCGACGAAAAAGATGATGTACCTTTGTCAAGTTTGTCAAAAAGAAGACGCACGATGGATTTGACTTTAGAAGATAGTGACGCCGTACCTTCTTGTACTTCAGATGTGTCAACTAATTCTACATTTGTTCAGCCTACAGTTCCCCGAAACCAAACCTATGGATGGAAGAATCGTCATATTCCAAACCATTTCAATCAATGGAATGACGAACAAGGTCCAAAAAACTTACAATCACCCTTATATTATTTCGACTGCTTGTTCAACAACAATGTTATTGAATTACTAGTGCGATATACCAATTTGTATGCAGGACAGAGGAATAAAGTGGGCAAAGTAACTGTATCTGAAATGAAGTGTTTCTTGGGCATCCTTATGTACAGCGGGTATGTAGTAGTACCCCGTAGGTTTATGTATTGGGAGACATCGACAGATGCCGACTTTAGGATTGTGCACAACGCTATGTCAAGAGATCGTTTTACTTTTATTATGTCAAATCTCCACTGCTGTGATAATACAGTTCTTGGTGATTCTCCTGACAAATTCGCTAAGTTGAGACCTCTGTTTGACGAGTTAAATAAAATCTTTACTGAAATGGCTCCGCTAGAAGACAACTACAGCATAGATGAGGCTATGGTTCCATACTATGGACGTCACAGTTGCAAACAGTTTATACGTGGCAAACCAATTCGTTAGGGGTATAAACTGTGGGTTGGTGCTACAAGATTAGGCTACGTGATTTGGTTTGATCCTTACCAGGGAAAATCTTCAACCATTGCAAAAGGTTACAAACGGTTTGGTCTAGGTGGGAGTGTGATTTTGGAGTTTGCTGATGTTCTACAAGGTCGTGATCCAACATTGCCATTTCATTTATTCTTCAACAATTATTTTTCCTCTATTCCTCTACTGCATGAACTTAGTAATAGAGGTCTGAGAGCCACTGAAACTATTCGTGAAAACAGAACGTCCAAGTGTCCTCTCGAGTCTAACAAAGATTTCAAAAATACTGATAAAGGTTCATTTGTATTCAAATCCAGTTTGCCTACCAATATTTTGGTTTGCAAGTGGAATGACAATAGTCTCGTTACTGTTGCCTCGAATACTGAAACTGTGGAGCCCCTGCAAAAAGTCAAGAGATTTTCGCAAGAACTAAAAAGATTTGTACATATTGACCAACCGTCGGTTATAAGAAAATACAATGAAAATATGGGAGGGGTCGATAGATCCGATCAAAACATAGGGTTGTATCGGACTTCTATTCGTGGCAAGAAATGGTATTTTTCACTGTTTTGTCACACCTTAGATATGGCTGTGCATAATGCATGGCAACTTTACAAGCGAGACGGTGGAGAACATGATCATCTCACTTTTCGTAGACTACTGGCGAAAGGTTTGCTACAAAAAAAGCGATAAGAGAGGACCATGTACCACAGGTAGATCTCATCTTGAATCATCTCGATATGATGGGGTTGATCACTTGGTCCAGTACAGCGCTCCCCAACTAAGATGCAAAGTTTGCAAAGTTAAAAGTTTTTTTATTTGCCAAAAGTGTAAGATTCATTTACATCCTAAGAACTGTTTCCTTGAATATCACACTAAAACTCAGTAAAGTTAGTGAACTTTACTGACTTTTAGTGTGATATACTTAGTGAAGTGCTGTTGTTTTATTGTGAGACATCATATCACATAACTTGCTATACCTATGTCTATTTTCTTTTGTATAGTTAAAATTTACCGTAATAATAAAAAACTAATATGATAACAGTTTGTTTTATTATTAGACCGCCACATACATGTAAACAATCCCCATACATTACGACGGGACTTTTAAAAGCCCACCCTTTTCCGGCTTTTCTGAAAACATGTAATTTTTTTTACTATTTTTCCTGGTTATTATGAGTCATTTTAACTATCATATCCGAATATCACCAAGATCGAAAACAAAAAATAGTTACAGCAACATCTGGGTTAAAGAAAAATTTTTAAGCAAAACCAAAAAAAAAAAGAATAGACAGTAAATATAATCAACAAATCACTGCGACGCAACTTAATGTATTTGTAACATTCTGTATTTTACATCTTTTGAGTTGATGACCCAAATGAGCCAAATGAAACATATCAGTGTTTCGGAATATTTCAGTGATCGAGATGCAAATGATCGAATCGAATCGAAAAAATAATAAACTTTGCCCACCTACCGAATGAAACTAATTTTACGGATTTTATTGCATTTAATTTAAACTTTTAATTCCCGACGATTCAGTCACTAGGTTAGCAGGGGTGTTTGACGTCCCGATGTCATGCTTAACACGGTTACCTTCAGTTTTTGAAAATTAATTTTTGGTCTGATCTACGCAGAATGAATTTACAGTATCTTGATGACTTGCAGTGGCGAACTTGGGCTTGGACTTAATTCTATTAATTATAGGATCCCAAGCAAATCTCAACACCTATTCATCTTCTCTATTGAAATAAGGATGTATTTTATAAATTTCTATAGCCTCGTGAATCATCTCTGGTAGGAATCGGTATTCTTTTTCGAGGATATTTTTAAAGATCAGATCAAATATATTGGCGTGGTCGATCTTGAACATGTTCACAGCCTGCAGACTTCCCTGAGCGCCGTGCCTTAACCAGCCGAAGGTAAGGTTTTCATAACGATTTCTTATATTTACGCGAACACTGTACATTGATAAAAACTACTTTTACGGATTTTTTCGCGTTTCATTTATTTTATTTTTAATACCCGAAGTTTCGGGTGCTTCCCAGCACCCATGGTCACGGGGGACTGAGGTGACTGACGTCCCGGTGTCAAAGTTAACCCGGAGTACCTTCAGCTTTTTTAATTATTGTCTTTGGTCCGATCTACGCAGAATGAACTAACTGCGGTTTGACGTCTTGCAGTGTCAATGTCAGAGTTGTCACAGACAAGATTGGCTACATCTTGAAGCGAGCTTCTATTAGAACATTCTACAAGCCTCGGCGGCTTAGTCAGTTCTTACCATCCGTCAAGTGTCATATACCTCTACAAGATTCAGGAGTGTACAAGCTTGATTGTGATTGCGGTCTCTCATATATAGGGCAAACAAAGAGATTAATTAGAACCCGCGTAAAAGAACACATAGCTGACGTGAAACATCAACGTTCTGGGAAGTCTGCAGTTTGCGATCATATCCTAGATGGCCCCAACCATTACATCAGATTTGATAGACCACAAATCTTTGCGAAAGAACATCGATTCCTACCAAGGATGATACGTGAGGCTATTGAAATTAAAAAACATCCTAATTTCAATAGAGAAGGAGGCTGGGTATTACTACCTGCTGCTGTTGGATTTACTGTATCTACAGTACAATTCATTTACGAATGGTACTGTAGGTAGCAGCAATCTCGCTCTAGGTTGAAACATAACGCAACGTTACACGATTTGCAAAGTACACACAGATAAAATGTACATTAAAAAACCAATATAAGAAATATGTGTCTGAGGTGACATTAAAAACCAAAACCTATTCATATTAAATTAAAAAAATAAAGATTTCAAATATTAAAAAAAAACATTAAAATACCAATAAAAACATTAAAATATCAAAAAGCATATTATGTAAATATTTTCTAATTTTATGTTTTAATAAATTGTTTAAAAAATTCCGAAGTCTTGTGTTAACATACATGACATGTCCAAATGCCACATTCAATTTTTCCTAAATCATCGAAAAATCGTGGAGTCAACCAAGCTCCATTTCTCTGCTCGAGGGCGCTAGATTCTTTACCATTCTAACCATTCGACCGAATTTGAACTTGATGCAGTATGGCAAACTTTAGTTCCTTTTTTCGCCACCCGCAAAACAGAGAACTAGAACTCACTACTGCGGACGTCTCAAAATGGACACTATTGCATCTACTGCGTATTTACCTTAAAATTTTGAAGATATTGCACTTTATCCTCATTTTGATGTACTAAAACTGTGAACAATGAACAATTACACATATTTTAACACAAAACTGATAGTCAACACTAAAATTTTACGTACATTTCAAGTCAACTTTCCTCAACCAGCATGTTAGTTCTAAGATAGCAGTTTGCTTCATACATATTAAAAAACTATTTTACACGTACTTAATAAGATAAAACACAAAATGAGATGACAAATAGGAAGGTTACTTACCCAGGCATTGTTTTAACACAATTCACCACACAATAAATATAAATTAATACAAAATAATTACAAACAACTTCGTTGTTCGCGCGCGTCAACCACACTAATGGCTGACTCAAGGAACGGACGACATTTAAGAATGATTTAAATAAAATATACTACTAAAGTGTATAAGCTGTGGGGTTTTTATGCTAGCCTTTTTTATCCTGTACACATTGACATATGGTAGAATGAGTTAGAAATAGCGCATAATGCTTTGTTTCTTCATTAAAAGAGCGGGTAAAAAATGTCTAACACTTGGACGCCCGCAGTCAACGGAGATATTTTCGTGTCCAAGTCTTGGACATCCGAAATTGAGAGGTTATACCAGCTCCTGCAAGAGAATCTAAAACTAACAACCGGCTCGTATCTCTTAGGAAACGAATGTAATACGACGCGTAGAATATATTACCCCGATACATGGGAAAAGACCAATCAGCCCGTCGTCGAAAAACCACTGGAATTATCAGAACAAATAGATGATTTAGATGAACACCTATTAAACATATACTTCCAGTAAGTATTATTATAGAAGCTTATGATTCCCACAAATACCTCAGCAGACGCTTCCAGCGACGTGCTTTAGTTCCAGGGCAGAGGTATCAAGATAGCTCGACCGCACCCCCACTACTGCAAGATAAGGCGACTGCCCCGCAGTTAATCTCACTACCCGCAGAATACTATATATTGCCCCGCACACCTGAATCGGGTCCACCATCCTTCACAGTTAGCTATCGTGAGTAAATCTTTGTTTCAGAGAGTACGAGGGATCTTTGACCGTAAACACCTGGCTACCGAGCTCCACCATGTCAAGCAAGTTTTGCATGACAACAAGCTTCGTGTCCCGCGCCTACGTCACAGTGGACGAGTGAAGCCGGCCACAGTCGAGCGTGTACCTGCTGTACTGCTATATGTTAGAGGAGTCACTGACGAGATTGGCTACATCTTGAAGCGCGCTTCCATCAAAACATACTTCAAGCCGCCAAAGAAGATTGGTCAGTTTTTACCATCAGTCAAGTGTAACGTCCCTCTGCAAGATGCAGGAGTGTACAAGCTTGATTTTGAGTGTGGTCTCTCCTACATAGGACAAACTAAAAGATCAATTAAAACCCGCGTTAAAGAACATATAGCTGATGTGAAGAATCGACGCTCCGGGAAGTCTGCAGTCTGCGAATACGTACAGGATCGCCCCCGTAACTATATCAGATTTGATAGACCACAAATCCTCGCTAAAGAACACCGATTCCTTCCAAGGATGATTCGCAAGGCTATTGAAATCAAAAAACGAGAGAAGATAAGAGAAGGTGGCTGGGTGCTACTATCTGCTTGGGATCCTATGATAAATAAAATTAAATCCCAACCCAAGCATAGAACTGCAAGACTTCGAGATACCATAAGTTCATACTGTGTAGATCGGAACAAAAGTAAAATTTTTATCTATGGTAACCGCTATTAACTATGACATTTGGAAGTTGAACATCTCAGTCCCCCACCGTGACTATGGGTGCTGTAAAGCGCTCGAAACGTCGGGTATTTATAGTTAAATATACGCGATAAATCCGTAAAAACTTGTAGTGTTCGCGAAAATATAAGAAATCATTATTTAAACCAGTACGGACTGGTAATTGCAAATAAAATACTCCAATTAGAAGATCTAAAGACCAAGCGCGCAAGATATCTAACAGCCTTAAATTTCTTGAAGAGATGCCGACATATGTTGGTAAATGAGAACACAACCATTTGTATTTCTTTGTTGGCTTTACTGCTAATTTAATTGCCTAATATGTTGGCAACATTTTTATATTCTCATCTTTTGTAGTCTGTGGCACAGTGATCTATGTTTTTCTGTGGTTATTACTAATAAAACGTTGTTGCATATTTCCGTGTTCTACAGTCATTTTAATGATTTTATCCCAAAACATCAACATGGTAGCAGAGCGTTGTTGATAAAAATCATTAAAAGTAAAAACGCAGAAAGAACGAAATCCGGCAGCGGCGTAATTGTTCCGTCACGCCACCGTCATACATTTTGAGGTTACCGCATAACCTAGACCTACCTTGGAGCGGCGTGTTCGCTCAGTCACATCGTTGAAAAATTGTTATATATAAGTAGAAGATGACCAGTACCGGCCACAATCTATTTCAAATGGACAGACTCGTCGGGAGAGACAATTATGCGAGTTGGAAATTCGCAGTGGAAGCGTATTTCAAGCTTGAAGATTTGTGGAGTTGTGTTGTAGGAACTAATACCGACGCCAGGAAGGAAACAAAGGCAAAAGCTAAGCTTATTTTACTGTTAGATCTGATTAATTACGTGCATGTACAGAGCGCAACTACATGTAAAGAAGTCTGGGGTAGCTGGCAGCAGGCCTTAGATGACAGCGGGTTATACAGAAAAGTTGCCTTGTTGAGAGACCTTATCACAACTACATTGGACAGTTATCGAAATGTGAATAAGATAATATCCACAGCTCATAAGCTTAGGAATATCAAATTTGACATTGACGATGAATGGCTTGGAACGCTTATGTTGGCTGGCTTACCCGAAATTTATAAGCCAATGATAATGGGTTTGGAGAGCTCAGGGATCAAGATTTGTGCAGACTCCATCAAAACTAAACTCCTGCAGGAAGTTCAATGCTCAGAAAGCACAGCATTCTTCACTAAGAAGACAGCCGTTCTCAGGAATCACAGTACAGAAAAGGCTTGTAATCAGAAAGGTTCCCGATGTTATAATTGTAACAAGTACGGACACTTCGCCAAGAAGTGCCGTGCTCCGAAGAAGAAGAATATTGGAAAAAGTAGAAAAAAATAAAAGTTATGTTGCAGCTTTTTCAGCATGTTCTCAGACAATGAATCCGGACCTTTGGTGTGTGGACTCAGGTGCCTCTATGCACCTAATAGATGTGACTGGATGTATGATGTAACAAGTCCACCGATACCCACCATACTGTTGCCAGTAGGACACCACTACCCGTGGAAAATATGGAAAAAGTTAATTTATTAATGAATAATAATAAACAAAGTAAAATTCAGGTAAGAGATGTTCTGTATATACCTAAACTTGCTGACAATCTCTTATCAGTAAGCGCTATCGTGAACAGTGGCTGTAAGGTAAATTTTAGAGATAAATGTTGTGATATTTTTGATCATAATAATAAATTCCTCTGTTCAGCCACATTATTAAACAATTTGTATCAGTTAAACACTCACAGAGAAATGTTCTCTAATTTAACATGCTCAAATAACTTAAATGATGTTGTCCTATGGCATAGACGCATGGGACACCTGAATTTTTCTGATGTTAACAAGTTACCGGAGTGTGTAGAGGGAGTCGATCTGTTTTCTGACAATAGTAAAGGTCCTTACACATGTACCACCTGCTTCGAAGGTAAACAAAGCAGATTACCCTTCAACAACATTGGCTCCAAAGCTTCACATTCTCTGCAGCTTATCCATACTGACTTGTGTGGACCGATGGAGCAGATGTCGCTGGGAGGTATGAAGTATTTCATTACCTTTATAGATGAATTTACTCGAAAAGTTAATCTCTATTTTTTGAAAGACAAATTGAGTGTACTAGAAGTGTTCAAAGATTATAAAAGTAAAGTAGAGAATGAACTTGATACTAAAATAAAAATTGTTCGGTCAGATAATGGGAAGGAGTACTGTAATAAGGTATTTGATGGTTTTTTGAATAGGCATAGAATTGAACATGAAACGCGTACTCCATACTCACCCCAACAGAACGGCCTAGCTCAAAGGATGAAGAGGACTCTGGTAGAAAAGGTTAAATATACATTTAGCTTCTCTTCATTTAGTTGTTTGATGCTCATTTGACAAAGCAGTTTTGGGCAGAGGCGCTAGCAACAGCGACCTATACAGTTAATAGGTCACCCACTAGATCACTTGATGGCAAAACTCCTATAGAGATGTGGTCAGGCAAGAAACCCAACTTATCGAATATAAAAATTTTTGGCTCTGAAGTAATGGCTCAGGTACCTAAAGAAAAACGTCAAAAATGGGATTCTAAATCTAAAAAAATTTTATTTCTTGGTTACTGTGAATCTGGTAAGGGATATCGGCTACTTGATCCTGATACAAATAAAATTGTCAAAAGTAGAGATGTAGTGTTTTTAGAAAATGTTCAAAGATTTGAGCATAATGTGTACTTACCTTGCTTACCTAACAGTGATCCTAAAATACAGTTAACTGAAGAACCCTGCAAAGAAGAATCACGAATCAGCTCAGATCGGTCTGCGAGTGATGAGCACCTGTCAGGCGACAGTGATGGTCCATCCTACATACCAGAGGAATCAGTTGACCTTCCGACACCAGCGCGTAATATAAACTTACGGCCACGCAGAGCTGCCCAGTATGCAGAAAGGGATGACCATGATGTGAGTTACTTTTGTCCAATTCTTAATTTATGTGATCCTCTCACTGTTGATGAAGCTCTTTCATCTCCACATACTGATCAGTGGAGGAAGGCCATGAAGGAGGAATATGATTCCTTAGTAAATAATAAAATTTGGTCACTGGTAGATTTGCCGTCAGGTAAGAAAGCCTTGCCATGTAAATGGGTGTTTAAAAGTAAGACAAATGAGAAGAAAACAGCAACGGATATCAAAGAAAAACTCAAACAGGAATTCTGTATGAAAGATCTGGGTGAGACACAGCAGTGTATTGGCATATATATAAATAGAAATCGTCAGGCAGGTGGGATCATGTTGGACCAAGAAAAATATATTAACCAAGTGTTAGAACGCTTTGGCATGTCTGAATGCAAACCAGTTTGCACTCCGATTGAGGTAAATATGAAATTTGATAAGAAACCTGAGAATGAAGATGGTAATTTCCCATGTAGGGAAGCGGTGGGCTGTCTGATATATCTGGCACAAGTTACACGACCTGACATCACATATGCGGTGAACAAGTCGAGTCAGTACTGTAAAGACCCAGGGATTAAACACTGGCTTGGAGTAAAAAGGGTCATGAGATATCTTCAAGGAACCAAGAACCTAAAGTTATGTTATCTCAAAGATGAGTCTAAGGATATAACTGGGTATTGTGATGCAGACTGGGCTAGTGACCCACAAGATAGAAGATCATGCAGCGGTTACACTTTTATTTTTCAAAATGCTTGCATATCTTTTAATTCGTGTAAGCAACATACTGTGGCACTCTCGACAGCAGAGGCTGAATATATGGCGATAGCTATGGCGACCCAGGAGACATTGTGGCTTCGGCAACTGCAAGATGAGCTCGGGCAAGGCTTGGACAGTGCATTACTCATTTATAGTGATAACTAACGTGCAATAAGGCTGGCGTTAACTGATTGTTATAAATCTAAGACTAAACATATATATAAGGTTGCATTTTATTAGGGAAAGTGTTGTTAAATGTAAAGTTAAATTTTTATTTGTAAATGGTTGTAACATGATAGCCGACAATTTGACAAAAGGTGTTACACTTGCAAAACATTTATACTGTATTAATAAAATGGAATTGTGTTCTAGAGGGAGTGTTGGTAAATGAGAACACAACCATTTTAATTTCTTTGTTGGCTTTACTGCTAATTTAATTGCCTTATGTTGGCAACATTTTTATATTCTCATCTTTTATAGTCTATGGCACAGCAATCTATGTTTTTCTGTGATTATTACTAATAAAACGTTGTTGCATATTTCCGTGTTCTACAGTTATTTTAATGATTTCATCCCAAATCATCAACACCATAATCTCATTCCTACGTGTGTCAAAATATCAACCAAAAAAGACATTCGAGGAAGCGCTAATATCTTAAATCAGGCGAGTGAAAAGTTGTTATGGACGGTAATCCAACAAAAACGCACCGATCTATACGATATAAATAAATCCATAGACACATTATCCAGAGAATTAAAGAAAGTTTAAACGACGTTTGATTATAATTTTGCATGGAAACATTAAATAAACACGAAATCAGTAAATATAACAAATGCAGAAACGAACATATAGAAAAATATTAAAAATTAACGACAAAATCAAATGTCAAACATCCGAATCAATGCCAGAACCAAAAGCAACAATTGACAAACACAGATCGTATATTAATCGCGTTCTATAATCTGTCAAAACAAACACTGGATGATGCAACAATTAGGGTTTTATCCAAAGGCCTCAAATTTTCAACAACACCACGCAGATTACCGTACGAAGAAATTATCTGTAGCGTCGAGGACTGTTTATTTAAAAACAATACGCGGAAAGAAGATTTGGAGGCGATACGTCAAGACATTTCGTCTATGTTACGTCGATGTTCAGTGCCTAAACCAAATCTTCCCAAAGACAAATTTATAGCGATAAAGAACCTACGCAATAAACCAGAACTTACGATTCTCCGCGCAGATAAGGGAAACGCCACGATAGTCATGGATACGTCAGATATAATTCTAAAATACAAAAAATTTGGTCGGATGTAAGCACTTATAAAAAGGTTAAAAACGACCCAACAAATAGCACACCAAAAACAACTAGTGACATCATAAAGAAACACTCCGAAAAATTAAATCTGGACGTAAAATGGATAATACCTACGTGCGCCAAATCACCAAAGTTGTATGGGTTACCAAAATTACACAAGCTCAATGCTCCATTACGTCCCATAGTGAAGCAAATCGATTCACCAACTTACATATTGGCTCAATACTTCGCGAAAATACTCTCACCGCACAGGGGACATACAAAAGCACACATAAAAGATTCCTACCATTTTGTCTGCAAAATTAAAGACCTACATCTGGCAGACAATAAAACTATGGTCGTCATTGTTTATATGCTTACCTGTTGAAGACTGCATCTCAATTGAAGGCTGGAAGAAAACAACATGCCCGTAGAATATGCAGTATTACTCAGACACTGCCTTACATCTAACTACCTATTGTGGAAGGAGGAGTTTTAAAAGCAAGTAGATGGTATGGCGATGGGCTCACCCGTATCTCCAATTGTCGCCGACTCATGAACGACTTTGAGGAGAAAGCCCTGCTTACTTCTGCCCATAAATCTAAGATTCTACAAGCGGTACGTAGACGACACTTTAACAATTCTACCTTAAGATAAAGTAACTGCATTTTTAGACCATCTTAACTCTATAAATTCTAAAATTCAGTTCACAATGGAGTTAGAGGCAAACAATTCTTTAGCTTTTCTAGATGTGTTAGTAATTCGGAATCCTGATAACACCTTGAGCCATACTGTGTATAGAAAAAAGACCCATATAGATAGATATTTAAACGATGATTCTCACCACCATCCTTCACAGTTAGCTACCATGAGTAAATCTTTGTTTCAGAGAGCATGAGGGAAGTGTGACCGTAAACACCTGGCTGCCGAGCTCCACCAAGTAAAGCAAGTTTTGCATGACAACAAGCTTCGGGTCCCGCGCCTACGTCACAGTGAACGAGTGAAGCCGGCCACAGTCGAGCGTGTACATGTGTTAGAGGAGTCACTGACAAGATTAGCTACATCTTGAAGCGCGCTTCCGTCAAAACATACTTCAAGCCGCCAAAGAAGATTGGTCAGTTTTTACCATCAGTCAAGTGTAACGTCCCTCTGCAAGATGCAGGAGTGTACAAGCTTGATTGTGAGTGTGGTCTCTCCTACATAGGACAAACTAAAAGATCAATTAAAACCTGCGTTAAAGAACGTATAGATGTGAAGAATCGACGCTCCGGGAAGTCTGCAGTCTGTTAATACGTACAGGATCGCCCCCGTCACTACATCAGATTTGATAGACCACAAATCCTCGCTAAAGTACACCCATTCCTTCCAAGGATGATTCGCGAGGCTATTGAAATCAAAAAACATTCAACCCAAGCATACAACTGCAAGACTTCAAGATACCATAAGTTCATACAGTGTAGATCGGAACAAAAGTTGAATTTTTATCTATGGTAACCGCTGTTAACTATGACTCAGTCCCCCCGTGACCATGTGTGCTGTAAAGCACTCGAAACGTCGGGTATTTGTAGTAAAATATACGCGATAAAATCTGTAAAAACTAGTAGTATTTCAATCTGAATCGGGAAGACTTGAAAGAATCATCGTCAAGAATACATAGGTTTGTCGTCTAGCTGTAGTATTTCTAATATTGTAATTTAAAATTCGTAAATCCTTGTGTATCATGTAAAATTTGCTGAGAAATGTTATATTTTTATTAATTCTTAATCTGTGTTTTGGAGCAACTTTAAAAATCAAAATTATAAATATATTTTTAGATTAAGTATTGAAGTAAGTAGGTTTCACATAATTATTCGTTAATCAATGTTACGGAGAGGAGGGATTTCTAAAGCAAGTATTTATTTTGAAATAATACTAGTTTTTTCGGAATTTATCGCGTATATTTAATTTTTTTACCCGACGTTTCGAGAGCTTTACAGCACCCATGGTCACGGGAAGGACTGAGATGTTCAACGTCCAGCTGTCATAGTAAACCGCGGTTACCATAGATTAAAATTTTAACTTTTGTTCCGATCTACACAGTATGAACTTATGGTATCATGGAGTCTTGCAGTTGTATGCTTGGTTTGGGATTTAATTTTATTTATTATAGGATCCCAAGCAGATGGTAGCACCCAGCCATCTTCTCTATTGAAATTAGGATGTTTTTTGATTTCAATAGCCTCGCGAATCATCCTTGGAAGGAATCGGTGTTCTTTAGCGAGGATTTGTGGTCTATCAAATCTGATGTAGTGACGGGGGCGATCTTGTACATGTTCACAGACTGCAGACTTCCCGGAGCGTCGATTCTTCACATCAGCTATATGTTCCTTGACGCGGGTTTTAATTGATCTTTTAGTTTGTCCTATGTAGGAGAGACCACATTCACAATCAAGCTTGTACACTCCTGCATCTTGCAGAGGGACGTTACACTTGACTGATGGTAAAAACTGATCAATCTTCTTCGGCGGCTTGAAGTATGTTTTGATGGAAGCGCGCTTCAATATGTAGCCAATCTTGTCAGTGACTCCTCTAACATATGGCAGTACAGCAGGTACACGCTCGACTGTGGCCGGCTTCACTCGTTCTCTGTGACGTAGGCGTGGGACCCGAAGCTTGTTGTCATGCAAAACTTGCTTGACATGTTGGAGCTCGGCAGCCAGGTGTTTACTGTCACAGATCCCTCGTGCTCTCTGAAACAAAGATTTACCCACGGTAGCTAACTGTGAAGGATGGTGGTGAGAATCACCGTTTAAATATCTATCTGTATGGGTCTTTTTTCTATACACAGTATGGCTCAAGGTGTTATCAGGATTCCGAATTACTAACACATCTAGAAAAGCTAAGGAATTGTTTGCCTCTAACTCCATTGTGAACTGAATTTTAGAATTTATAGAGTTAAGATGGTCTAAAAATGCAGTTACTTTATCTAAAGGTAGAATTGTGAAAGTGTCGTCTACGTACCGCCTGTAGAATCTTGGATTTATGGGAGAAGTAAGCAGGGCTTTCTCCTCAAAGTCTTCCATGAATATGTCGGCGACAATGGGAAATAAAGGTGAGCCGTCGCCACACCATCTACTTGCTTGTAGAACTCCTCCTTCCACAATAGGTAGCCAGATGTAAGGCAGTGTCTGAGTAATACTGCATATTCTACGGGCATGTTGTTTTCTTCCAGCCTTCTAGTTACAATTGAGATGCAGTCTTCAACAGGTAAGCATGTAAACAATGACTGCACATCAAAACTGACCATAGTTTCATTGTCTGCCAGACGTAGGTCTTTAATCTCGCTGACGAAATGGTAGGAATCCTTTATGTGTGCTCTTGTATGTCCCCTGAGCGGTGAGAGTATTTTCGCTAAGTGTTGAGCCAATCTGTAAGTTGGTGAATCGATTTGGCTCACTATGGGGCGTAATGGAGCATTGGGCTTGTGTATTTTTGGTAACCCATACAACTTTGGTGATTTGGCGCACGTAGGTATTATCCATTTTACGTCCAGATTTAATTTTTTGGAGTGTTTCTTTATGAGGTCACTAGTTGTTTTTAGTGTGCTATTTGTTGGGTCGTTTTCATCCTTTTTATAAGTACTTACATCCGACAATAGTTCTTTTTTCAAAATTTTGTCGGATGTAAGTACCTATTGTGGAAGGAGGAGTTCTACAAGCAAGTAGATGTTGTGGTGATGGGCTCACCTGTATCTCCCATTGTCGCCGACATATTCATGGAAGACTTTGAGGAGAAAGCCCTGCTTACTTCTCGTCTGCGTTAAAAAACATATAGATGTGAAGAATCGACGCTCTGGGAAGTCTGCAGTCTGTTAATACGTACAGGATCGCCCCCGTCACTACATCAGATTTGATAGACCACAAATCCTCGCTAAAGTACACCCATTCCTTCCAAGGATGATTCGCGAGGCTATTGAAATCAAAAAACATTCAACCCAAGCATACAACTGCAAGACTTCAAGATACCATAAGTTCATACAGTGTAGATCGGAACAAAAGTTGAATTTTTATCTATGGTAACCGCTGTTAACTATGACTCAGTCCCCCCGTGACCATGTGTGCTGTAAAGCACTCGAAACGTCGGGTATTTGTAGTAAAATATACGCGATAAAATCTGTAAAAACTAGTATTATTTCAATCTGAATCGGGAAGACTTGAAAGAATCATCGTCAAGAATACATAGGTTTGTCGTCTAGCTGTAGTATTTCTAATATTGTAATTTAAAATTCGTAAATCCTTGTGTATCATGTAAAATTTGCTGAGAAATGTTATATTTTTATTTACTCTTAATCTGTGTTTTGGAGCAACTTTAAAAATCAAAATTATAAATATATTTTTAGATTAAGTATTGAAGTAAGTAGGTTTCACATAAGTATTCGTTAATCAATGTTACGGAGAGGAGGGATTTCTAAAGCAAGTATTTATTTTGAAATAATACTAGTTTTTACGGAATTTATCGCGTATATTTAATTTTTTTACCCGACGTTTCGAGAGCTTTACAGCACCCATGGTCACGGGAAGGACTGAGATGTTCAACGTCCAGCTGTCATAGTAAACCGCGGTTACCATAGATTAAAATTTTAACTTTTGTTCCGATCTACACAGTATGAACTTATGGTATCATGGAGTCTTGCAGTTGTATGCTTGGTTTGGGATTTAATTTTATTTATTATAGGATCCCAAGCAGATGGTAGCACCCAGCCATCTTCTCTATTGAAATTAGGATGTTTTTTGATTTCAATAGCCTCGCGAATCATCCTTGGAAGGAATCGGTGTTCTTTAGCGAGGATTTGTGGTCTATCAAATCTGATGTAGTGACGGGGGCGATCTTGTACATGTTCACAGACTGCAGACTTCGCGGAGCGTCGATTCTTCACATCAGCTATATGTTCCTTGACGCGGGTTTTAATTGATCTTTTAGTTTGTCCTATGTAGGAGAGACCACATTCACAATCAAGCTTGTACACTCCTGCATCTTGCAGAGGGACGTTACACTTGACTGATGGCAAAAACTGACCAATCTTCTTCGGCGGCTTGAAGTATGTTTTGATGGAAGCGCGCTTCAATATGTAGCCAATCTTGTCAGTGACTCCTCTACCATATGGCAGTACAGCAGGTACACGCTCGACTGTGGCCGGCTTCACTCGTTCTCTGTGACGTAGGCGTGGGACCCGAAGCTTGTTGTCATGCAAAACTTGCTTGACATGTTGGAGCTCGGCAGCCAGGTGTTTACTGTCACAGATCCCTCGTGCTCTCTGAAACAAAGATTTACCCACGGTAGCTAACTGTGAAGGATGGTGGTGAGAATCACCGTTTAAATATCTATCTGTATGGGTCTTTTTTCTATACACAGTATGGCTCAAGGTGTTATCAGGATTCCGAATTACTAACACATCTAGAAAAGCTAAGGAATTGTTTGCCTCTAACTCCATTGTGAACTGAATTTTAGAATTTATAGAGTTAAGATGGTCTAAAAATGCAGTTACTTTATCTAAAGGTAGAATTGTGAAAGTGTCGTCTACGTACCGCCTGTAGAATCTTGGATTTATGGGAGAAGTAAGCAGGGCTTTCTCCTCAAAGTCTTCCATGAATATGTCGGCGACAATGGGAAATAAAGGTGAGCCCGTCGCCACACCATCTACTTGCTTGTAGAACTCCTCCTTCCACAATAGGTAGCCAGATGTAAGGCAGTGTCTGAGTAATACTGCATATTCTACGGGCATGTTGTTTTCTTCCAGCCTTCTAGTTACAATTGAGATGCAGTCTTCAACAGGTAAGCATGTAAACAATGACTGCACATCAAAACTGACCATAGTTTCATTGTCTGCCAGACGTAGGTCTTTAATCTCGCTGACGAAATGGTAGGAATCCTTTATGTGTGCTCTTGTATGTCCCCTGAGCGGTGAGAGTATTTTCGCTAAGTGTTGAGCCAATCTGTAAGTTGGTGAATCGATTTGGCTCACTATGGGGCGTAATGGAGCATTGGGCTTGTGTATTTTTGGTAACCCATACAACTTTGGTGATTTGGCGCACGTAGGTATTATCCATTTTACGTCCAGATTTAATTTTTCGGAGTGTTTCTTTATGAGGTCACTAGTTGTTTTTAGTGTGCTATTTGTTGGGTCGTTTTTAACCTTTTTATAAGTACTTACATCCGACAATAGTTCTTTTTTCAAAATTTTGTCGGATGTAAGTACCTATTGTGGAAGGAGGAGTTCTACAAGCAAGTAGATGTTGTGGTGATGGGCTCACCTGTATCTCCCATTGTCGCCGACATATTCATGGAAGACTTTGAGGAGAAAGCCCTGCTTACTTCTCCCATAAATCCAAAATCCTACCATCGGTACGTGGACGACACTTTCACAATTCTACATTTAGATAAAGTAACTGCATTTTTAAACCATATTAACTCTATAAATTCTAAAATTCAGTTCACAATGGAGTCAGAGGCAAACAATTCCTTAGCTTTTCTAGATGTGTTAGTAATTCGGAATCCTGATAACACCTTGAGCCATACTGTGTATAGAAAAAAGACCCATACAGATAGATATTTAAACGGTGATTCTCACCACCATCCTTCACAGTTAGCTACCGTGGGTAAATCTTTGTTTCAGAGAGCACGAGGGATCTGTGACAGTAAACACCTGGCTGCCGAGCTCCAACATGTCAAGCAAGTTTTGCATGACAACATGCTTCGGGTCCCACGCCTACGTCACAGAGAACGAGTGAAGCCGGCCACAGTCGAGCGTGTACCTGCTGTACTGCCATATGTTAGAGGAGTCACTGACAAGATTGGCTACATCTTGAAGCGCGCTTCCATCAAAACATACTTCAAGCCGCCGAAGAAGATTGGTCAGTTTTTACCATCAGTCAAGTGTAACGTCCCTTTGCAAGATGCAGGAGTGTAAAAGCTTGATTGTGAATGTGGTCTCTCCTACATAGGACAAACTAAAAGATCAATTAAAACCCGCGTCAAAGAACATATAGCTGATATGAAGAATCGACGCTCCGGGAAGTCTGCAGTCTGTGAACATGTACAAGATCGCCCCCGTCACTACATCAGATTTGATAGACCACAAATCCTCGCTAAAGAACACCGATTCCTTCCAAGGATGATTCGCGAGGCTATTGAAATAAAAAAACATCCTAATTTCAATAGAGAAGATGGCTGGGTGCTACCATCTGCTTGGGATCCTATAATAAATAAAATTAAATCCCAAACCAAGCATACAACTGCAAGACTCCATGATACCATAAGTTCATACTGTGTAGATCGGAACAAAAGTTAAAATTTTAATCTATGGTAACCGCGGTTTACTATGACAGCTGGACGTTGAACATCTCAGTCCTTCCCGTGACCATGGGTGCTGTAAAGCTCTCGAAACGTCGGGTAAAAAAGTTAAATATACGCGATAAATTCCGTAAAAACTAGTATTATTTCAATGTGTAGTGTTCGCGTAAATATAAGAAATCATTAAGTATTTATTTACTTAAAAGAAATCCTCATTCACAACACTGTTTTGTAAAAACTCTGATACTGAATAAATTATTTGATTTGAATTTGAAAGAAAAATAAACGTATTCTTTAAAAAAATACTTTTGGAGTCTTCAAATCATTACCTCGCGCTACACTTCGCGCCGGCGATCATTGATTTCGTGGGGCACCCATTTGTCAAGTTTTTTACCGCGTTTTGCCCCGACTGTACTCTAACGTAATTACTCGAATTTTTTACGTTTTAATGATGACGAAAAAATTCTAATCAATAAAAATAAATGACTACTTTTGAAAAAATAAATTCTATAAAATAAATTTTTAATTAGAATTCTTAGCCAAACAAAAATTAATTTGGTTTGAAATGGTCAGTACTGCAAAACGGCAATTTCAAAGGTTTTAAAAAGACCTGTTATAATATTTTAGAAACTAATAAACTCAACTCCGAAAACTTTATCCTCATCAAATTTGTGGTAGTCGGGTAAAACAGTCTTCAGGTTTCGTCACTCACCATACGATTTATGGTTAAAGATATTTAGTCTCAAAAGAAATATACATTTAACTTAATGAGAAGTTACAATAGTCAAGTTATAAATGAGGATACAGATTTCAAAAAAAATATACACATTAAAAAGGAAGAAAAGAGTTTCGTGACATACATCTTCTTACTGGTTTATGCATATTTTTGTTTTTGAAATTATTGAACAAGTGACCAGTCTTTTAGAATACATGTTAATAAAATGAGTAGTAAGCAAAATATTTCTTATCATAACCGATTAACGCTGATTAGAAGGCGGCGTATTGACAGTGTTGGATTTAATAACAAACGGATAAATCACAGCGATTTCGTTTTATATATCGCACCCCCGATAAAATAGGGTTACAGCTTGAAAAACCTGGCTTTTTTTTAGAAAAGAGTAATTGAACTCATGGAGTAGTTGTACAGTCTATATTCTTGTAATATTGGTATTTGGTTTGATTTGTATAATTGAAAACCTTACAAAAATATATTAAAATGACATCAGCTTTTTAAATTTCCTGAAAAAAAAAACCTGAAAATTGATAATTGTAACGGTATCTTAGATAACTTTTTAAACTTTCACTAACAAAAATACTATATAACAAATGTAACAACTCTTATTATAATAAAAATTAGGCAGTTATTAAACGTTTTTCAAGTTAATAAATATTTGTACAGTTGTAGACTTGGGAAAAAATCAATTCTAACAAAAACATTCAAAAGTTTAAAAAAAAAAAAACAATTCTGGTCATCTCGATGCCGACGAATCACTTTACAGTAACAAGTTTAGGCAGTACTTAATTAAGTTACAGTTAAATTATATCTGATTTAATATTCACCTTCATAAAGTAATGTTTAAATACTACGTAGTAGGTAGTAAAAACCATTTAACCACCAAATTAAGTATATTAATTAGGGTGCATAGTAATCAAAAAATAACTGATATTTATTCAATTACTATTGATTGTAAAAAGGCGCATAGAACTGTGATATATGATTACTATTGATCAGTTTGTGATGAGCTTTTTGAGTTGTAAACCTATTTTATCGGGGGTGCGATATTTATAACTTTTTATAAATATCGCATTAATTAGTATGTGCAAAATGTGATTTTAATAATAATAATAATAATAATAATAATAATTTTATTTCAGATACAAGCTCCATAATTTGTTAGTAATAAATAATATAAACTTAAAATTAATGTTAATAAATATACAACTAAGAAAACAACAATGATTATTTTATATTAAATATAACAGCTCTGGACCCCATATGCACAGTGTTCCAGTGCCGCACTACCGGACAATCAAACCTACCTAATACAGTACATAGGAGTCCGTTGGCACTGTTTCGCACGCGTCGCATCAGGGAGGCCACTCTCTTCCGCATTATTGCATCAAAGCTGTCCGTGTTAGCCTCAACAAACATACCTGATGCGCTGCAATATCGAGACAGCCCCATTAGCATCCTAAAGCCATTATTATATTGAACACGTAGAGCATTTACGGATCTGCGAGTATACTTGACCCACAGGCTGCAGGTGTAAAATGTTTGGCAGTACGCCTTAAAAAGGGTTATCTTGACAGCTTTTGTACACCTTGCGAACCTGCGAGCCAGCATGTTGCACCTCACTGCTAACGCTCTACGTTCTCGTTCAATATCCAAGTCATCAGAGAGGTCATCTACAACCCAGTGCCCCAGGTATTTAAATTTGGTGACCCTAGTTAAAGGTATTCCTCCAAGCATGACCAGTGGGATATCCTTGGGTTCTTTATTCCCTGCCTTGAAAATAGGTAGTTCGCTCTTTTTGGAGTTATACCTGAGGCCATGGGCTTCAGCATATCTCTCACATAAATTTATTAAAGTTTCAAGTGCTCTGATCGAAGGGCTCAGCAGCACCATGTCGTCCGCGTAACTGATGCTGTTTACAAAGTTACCATCTATTGAGCATCCGACGCCAGCTCTGCTAAGCTCCTCGATCAATCCATTTATATATAGATTAAAGAGCCTCGGTGAAGTTAAGCCCCCCTGTCTCACTCCACATTCCAACCTATATCCACTTGAGTATGAACATGCCCACCTTACATTATTTGATTGGTTGTGGTACCAATACCTTAATATATCGACTATCTCTCTAGGCGTACTCGTTTCCCTCCGAAGCTTATCCCATAATAGGTTGTACGAGACCAGGTCAAATGCCTTCGACAAGTCCAAAAAACAGGCGTAGACAGGCGTTTTTCTCGTAACATAATACTGGGCGGTATGCTTGAGTCGCAAGATTGCAGTTTCAGTGGACAGTTCAGGTATAAACCCAAACTGTGCCTCATGTACCTGTATATGTTTACTTATTCGACGATCAAGCAAACCATCCAATACTTTGGCTATCACAGTAGCCAGCGAGATCGGTCTATAATTGTTCTTGTCGGCAGCATCCCCGGTCTTATTCTTGAGAACTGGTACCACTATGGTCTTCATAAGTTCCTGAGGTAAGTATTCATGCCCTATACATACATTATAGAGCATAGTCAATACCCTAGGCGTATGAACTCCCGCATACTGCAGGTGCTCAATACTGAGGTCGTCATGTCCAGGTGATTTACCACGTGTTATATTATTTATGACATTTGCGACTTCTTTCGCAGTAAATCTGGCAAATTCACTGCATGATTTCTCCTCAATATCGAACACCCGCTGCACCGGTCCCAATGGAGATTCCACTTTGAAGTGTTCCCTAAAAACTTCTGCGATATGATGGGGCTCACTCTTACCATCGATACTCGCAGGTAAGCATGATGCAGTTTCCAGCTTCTTTGTTTGTTTCCAAAAACTCTTAAAATCTTTTTCTTTGTGGTGAGTAGCCAAAATATCCATTTTTATTTGGTACTCATTGTCTTGACACCACTTAAGCTTTGACTTAAAACACCTCCTAGCTTCTCGCATTCTGTCATATACATAACCCGCACTGGGCTTACCATACAGCAACCACATTTGGAAACTGCATCGTGCCTCCTGATGGACCTCCCGTAAGTACCTATTCCACCCAACAACCAGTTTGTGTTTACTACGCTTTCTTATCTCATAGCTAGTTTCAGCAGCTTCTCTTAAGATGTAAACAATATTATTATACAACCTATCAATTACAGTTCTATGATCTACATTTTTACACACTTTATCGGCACAAAAACTAAATTCTATCGGAAAATCAATATTTCTTAATTTATTATGACATATTTTACTGTATATGTTAATCTGATCAACGCCCCTCTCACCCCACTTCACCTTGTTACAACATTTTTCTTTATATTGCGTTTTAAATGACAGATTACCTATCTTAAAATCTACTTCCAGTGGAAAATGATCTGACCAATAAACATCAAGGCATACCTTACAATTTAGTACACATCGCCAAGCTGCCTCTGTTACCAGACAGTGATCAAGCCATCTTCGGCAGTCCTTTTTAATGTCACTTATGTAAGTGTATGTGTCTGATGTCATTTTTAAATGGACCACGTCTGCACAGAGCCACCTCCGCTCCTCACAGAAATCGGATAACTCATTATAGAATAATTCTCCGGGATGCGCATTAAGATCACCGAGAATAATTGCAGATTCAATTTCGCAACTCTCGATTACAGCGTCTATTTCACTTAACACCTCTGTAAACTCAATTAAATTATCTTGATTGTCTGTAGGCATATACACCGAAAAAACCAGGAACAAACGGTTATTCGCACATATTTTAATAGCTGTCAGTCTAACACTATTACACGGAACGATTGTAACTGACGAAAACACACTTTTCTTCCACATTATCGCCACCCCACCATAGGGTCGACCACGGAGCATGCTGGTTGATGTGTCCACCGCTGACTTGCTCGTGAATTCAAAGTCACTGTCAATATTCCCTATATATGCAATGTCATGCGGTAATAACCATGTCTCCTGAAGAGCTATTACGTGTGCCGTCTTGCATAATTCCCTCACCCCGTCCACTGATCTCGTTACTGACTTGCAATTAAAACTAATAAGTTTTATACTGTGATCATCATTTATGTCCATACTATACATTTTAATAACTTTTACCACCAGCCTCACTCAAGCCCGTAGCAGGTAATTTCCTGTCATTAAAATTAATAAATCGCCGAAACGATATACCTTCAGGCCAAAGATTCTTGTCCAGGAACATTTCCGTCATATGTCTGGGAACAAACACTTTATAAGACTTATAATCTTTTTGACGTTTCATTTTAATTTCCACCAACTGTACAGCAACATTCGTTTTGCCTAAAATATAATCGGCAATGTCCTGGGTTGAAGTTTCTTTATCAACATTGTTTATAAACAACGGTATTCTTATATTTGCTGCCTTAAATTTACCCGTAGGATCCTTCGACTGCCCCTGTAACCCAATAAATCTGTTCCTAAGTCTTTTCCTCTGCACCGTGATCCATTCTTCATCCCTTTTATTTATAAATTCGCCCCCTCCCCGTACTACTTGTGAGAATGTACTCCGTTCGTTAAGCTTACTCACTGGCACAGTACCGCTCGCTCGTTCCGCTACACCTGTAGTTGAGGCCACCAGAGTCTGCGCGCACGCATTATTTTCGGATTGCGTCTGTGCGGAAACCGCGGTACTCGTAGAGGCCTCCACGCGCATGCCCTTATCTATTATGTTTGCTTCAGTCGCTGTTGATTGCCCGGCAGGGACAGGTGCAATCGTAAGTGCATGCTGACTCATCGTGTGCGACGCATCCAGCCGACATTGTGAGTCACACTGAGTAACTGTATTATTCTCAGCTATTTTAAATGCCGTTTGATTTGAAGTAGCCGTCTTTTCTACCTCCAAGTTTATAAAACCAAATGGCCCGCTATCCGATTCAAGGTTATCGTAATGTACCAAATTACTCATGCCTCTTTTCTTATTTAAGGAATGTTTAAATTGGTAATTATTTAACAGTGAACCTTGCTTCATGTTATCGATCTCCATTTTTAATTTGTTAATTTGCTCAACTGTAGCGTACTGCTCTGATATAACTTGAACCTGATCTTTTAGGATAATTATGTCTTTCAGTAATCTCGTGACATCGACATGGTCAAATGTAACCGGTGGTAGTTTTCGTAGCTCTCGGGCTACGAATATGGGAATTAGTTCTGCTGATGTACACTTGATAAGGGATATAATGTCCTCGAGATCCCGCTGTATTTTTCCGTCTGCTTTGCCCTTTCTCTTTATCCTTTTCCCTGAAGTTTGCACAGATTGATAGAGTAAGTCTTTTGCAGCCGCAATCTCTTCAAGAGAGAACGCAGTTGCACACAAGCGAACTATGCTTTCTTCATTCATCACATCTACTTGATTCTGAATAAATGTCAGAACTTAACTAATGACAATGTTACAGCTATTACATTTTACTACATTCACAGACATTGTGTAGAACGCCACACAACTCTTTCACGTTAAACACGTATTATCGAATTTAATGCTTAACTAGAACCTATTTTTTAATTTGATCATGTTTAATTAACTTTATTTTTAATTGTCGAAGTTTCGTTTGCTTAACATCACTCACGGGCACAGCAGAACTCCTTATTAGTTTGTAGGTCACAGATAACATAGTTTACCCGGGCTTTTATATATTAATTTTAGTACATTCTACGCGGAACAATTTAGCCAGAAAAAACTTACCATCATGTGAGCCACATGCTCGTTTGCCCCTCACCAAATTAGCTACAAACAAAAATAGGAAGTAAAGTCACTTTGTATACATATCGCAGCCAACTATTTTAATTAACCTTTTCAGTTAACAGTCTAGCGTTTTTACTTTCAACCAGCGGCCAAAATGATATTTAGCTGCTGCGTCTAATACAACATTAAAACTTTTATAACATCAGCAACAATAAGTTAAGTTATAGCTGGGATAGCCCTTGGGTCCTCCAAATTTGTAAAATAATACAGGAAGAGTTTTTATAAACTTAATAAAGAACTGGTATCCATGGGCACGATATTCATAGATCGGATAGTAGTTAGGGAAACAGAAAAAGGAAACGGTATTGCAAAAGTTGTCACTGGATGAGTAAAATAATGTACAATAACACAAGCACCAGTACAAATACAGCCCACAATTTACGATCTTCCAATACAAATATTTAAAAAAATCTGTTGACCCTGTCGGTCATCCCCTGTACTTCCCGCTATGATCGATCTCAAAACGCTCGATAAATATTTTTACGAAATAATAGTTAGCTCATTACATCAAAAGCAATCTGAACAGAAATTTCGAAAATATTAAAGAAAGCAATTTTATTGAAATTTTTAAACAACGATAACTATCGAACGGATATACTGATTTTGATGTAATTGGTGGCAATCGACAAGGTATTTTAAGAACACTAATAAATACTATTATAAAAAAAACGATTAGCCTTTATAAAAATCTTTTACCCCATTTTATCTTAAGCGCTCATACTATACGTCAATTTTTTAAATTATTTTATATACACACATGCCATGTAGATGCGGCTGAGAATATCCACTACCCCATATCTTCACATGGGTGTCATAAGAAGCAACAGAGAGAGGCAGGCAGGAGATGGGCAGCAGCATCTTCTTGATAGCAACAACTATACAATAAAAAACTGCGGTTGCCAACCCGCTCACCAAGCGTGGCAACTATGGAAAATATCCCTCATGAACGACGACTCAATCTGGCAACATATAACGCACGCACCCCGAGGACTGATGAGAAGATACTGGAGCTTGAAGAACAGGTAGACAAGATGTGCTGGCATATAATAGGATTATCCAAGGTCCGAAGAGAGGGGAGGACATAGTAATCCTCGAATCCGGCAAATTATTCTATCACCGCGTGGGCGAGCATCCGTCCCAAGGAAGTGTCGGATTTATCGACCACATGTCTCTCATCAACAACGATGTAAATATTGAGAGTGCGTCGACGAGGGTCGCGTACCTGACACTCGGAATCATTAACAGTATTCGCTGAAGTTCATCCTTTTTTACGCACCAACATCGGTACATCTCGATGAGGAGGTGGAAGAAATGTATGAGGATATCTCTAAAGCCAGGCATCTCTCCAAAACCCACTAAACGGTGATGATGGGAGACTTAAACGCAAAACTAGGCACAAGAGAAAGCGGTGAGCTGAAGTTAGAAAAATTTGGAATACGGCAACGGAACCCAAGTGGCCAGTAGCTGGCCGACTTCATGGAGAAATAAAGACTCTTTATGATAAACTCTTTCTTCCAAAAACGGCCCTAGAGGAAGTGGACCTGGTCGAGCCCCAATGGTTCGACAAAAAATGAGATTAACTTCATTATGACCAGACGCCAACTGTTCAGTGATGTCTCAGTGATCGCGAGGGTGAAAACCGGCAGCGATCACCGGATGGTTAGGGGCACACTGAACCTAAACGTTAAGTTGGAGAGGTCTCGTCTAATGAAGTCAACGCTCCTTCCCCCTCGTGCTCTATCCGGAATCCCGAAACCTTTCAGCTAAAGTTACAAAACCGTTTTCAGTGCCTAGAAGATTGCAACGTATCCACTATTTATGTGAATTAAAATCTAAAAACATATATTTTTTTATATATATTCCGCGTCGCATTATAGCATGTGCATTGAGGCAGCCGTCCGAGTTACGTCGGAGTGCGGGCCGGACTGAAAACCAGTGTCGGGATCAGAGCAATTCGTGTTTCTGTATCTCGATTTTTACTGAGTCCTGTCCATTTCACGGTCTTATGCTGCTACACAGATTCATTTTATATTATTTTTACATTTTTGTTAATTTAGGGAAATATTGTTTTATTTTCTGTTTAATTCCAATTTCTTGCTTTGTTTTGTATCTATTGTGATTAGACCGTGAATAAATGTTTTTTCTTTCTTTCTTTCAGCAGTGGACGATATAAATGACAAGCTCGTGGAAACTGTCTATGAGGTTGGAGCTATGTTCTGCAAGACCCGCCGCAGAAAAACACAATAATAATAATAATAAGCCTGCAGTACAGAGCATTTCCGACCGGGAGACTGTATGGAAGGAGAAGGAGCTCTACGGGAGGTACTACAGGGATCTACATGAGCCCCACGTAGATACAGCCGCCTCTCTCAACTGGCTACGTTTCGGTGACCTCTTCGGGGAAACCGAGGGTTTTGTCTGTGCAATACAGGATCAGGTTATTAAGACCAACAACTATCGGAAACTAAAGGATGGCACTGTTGACGTCTGTCTAGCTTGTAGCCATCCCGGGGAGTCACTTAGGCATGTCATCTCCGGTTGTTCGGCGCTTTCTAACTCTGAGTACTTGCACAGGCACAACCTAGTAGCCAGAATTCTACACCAGGAGCTCGCTCTGAAATACGGTCTCGTGGACCGGAAATTGCCATATTACAAGTACTTGCCGGAAGCCGTGCTCGAAAATGACTGTGCCAGGCTCTACTGGGACCGAGCCATCATCACGGACAGGACTATTCTTGCGAATAAGCCTAATATTGTGCTGATGGACCGGGCACAGTCAAGGATATTTTTGGTCGACATTACCATTCCGTATGACGAGAACTTCGTGAAAGCCGAAACAGATAAACGAACAAAATATCTGGACCTGGCTCACGAGGTGACCGACATGTGGGTTGGTATGCCGGCCGAAATTATTCCTGTAGTGGTCTCTGCGAATGGGCTAATCCCAGTCAGCCTCTCGGGTCATCTGAGGCGACTGGGACTCCGTGACGGACCGCTCCGGGCTCAAATGCAGAAGGCGGTGCTCCTCGATACCGCCCGCATCGTCCGCCGGTTTCTTTCCCTTTCCTCCTAACCCTCGGCAGTTTGGTCTCCCCTGCCAAGGGCTTCCATCTGGTTGGGCTTTTATTTATTTATGTATTTTTGTATTTGTTTTATTTTAATTATATTTATGTATATTTATCTTTTCATTTTAATTTATAATTATATATTTATAGAACCCAAACAGATGAGAAAACTATATAGATACCCCACATAATAATTATAATAAAAACTGACGTCCATAGTCCATAGACGACCTGAAGCAGAGAATCGCTGCTTGAGGAAAGCGGATTTGGCGATATACCGAGAGGTCGACACGGTTCAACCAGAATCGTCTCTTTTAAAGTGATCAGAAGAGGCTTTATAAATCATTGGAGCGACCAATGGTAAGTGGAACGGGCCCAGCATCGAATCGGGCCGACACGGTCGCATTCTGGCGCAGCCTGTGGTCAGAGCCCGTAAACCACAGTGAGGGCCCTTGGATGGAAGTTGTGGCGAGTCAGTGTGCGGGTATAACGCCCATGGACCCCGTCATCATAATGCCGGATGACGTAGCTGAGGTAGTCCTTAGGGCCCCGAACTGGAAAAGTCCGGGGCTTGACGGGATGCATCACTACTGGCTGAAGGGGTTCATGGTGTGTCACGCTGTACTTATGTAATAATATGTACGTATGTTTCAAGAGACTCTCAACCAGAAGTCGCTTCCAATCCTCTTCACTACTGGGATCATTTATTTGGTTCCTAAAGACCAGGGTACCACAAACCCCAGCAAATACCGTCCCATAACGTGTCTACCCACCAAATACAAGACACTGATATCCATTTTGAGCGCGAGAATCACTCGTCACCTGGAGCTAAATCAGGTGATGTCACTCGCTCAAAATGGATGTCGGGGCGGTGGTCGCGGGACCAAGGAACGTCTCCTCATTGACGCGGTCATTGGCAAAGTGGTGAAACGCAACCGTCGGAACTTCTCCGCCGCCTGGATAGACTACAGAAAGGCATTTGACTCGGTGTCCCATACATGACTAAAGAGGATCCTCGAGCTGTACAAGATTGACTGTACAGAGCTGGGAATGGATAAGTGTGCGGTCCTCCATGTTAACTTATCTATGCCCGTCAACTTAAGAACCCTTTCCGAGACTGAAACATACCGATACCTGGGTATGTCACAGAACATCGGTATCGGTGAGGTTGGTATGAAACAGTCAGTTTGCGACATGTTTTATGCACGCTTGACAAGGTACTTAACAGCCTTTTGTCCGGTGTGAATAAGACACACGCATATAACGGCTGGGTCATGCCTGGCCTCATGTATACCTTTGGCATACTCAGGACTGAATATAACGCCCTGGATAGAAAAGTCCGCACTACGATGACGTCCCATAGGATGCATCAACCGAGATCGTCGGTAATGAGGTTGTACTTGCCGCGAAAGCATGGTGGGCGTGGCTTTTTGAGTGAGCTCACCATGCATAATCGCGAAGTGTGCAGCCCCCGTAATTACTTCCTGGCGAGATCGGATGATTCATTCTATGGGGACGTAATTTTTGTGATAAAGGACTTATCCCTCTATCCTTAGCCAACGAGCAATGGCATGACCCGGCAGTACAGAGCATTTCCGACCGGGAGACCGTATGTGCTCGAAAACTATCGCACCAGGCTCTACTAGGACCGGGCCATCATCACAGACAGGACTATTATTGCGAATAAGCCTGATATTGTGCTGATGGATCGGTCACAGTCAAGGATATTTTGGTCGATATTACCATTCCGTATGACGAGAACCTCGTCAAAGCCGAAACAGATAAGTAATCAAAATATCTGGACCTGGCTCACGAGGTGACCGACATGTGGGGTGGTCTGCCGACCGAAATTATTCCTGTAGTGGTCTCTGCGAATGGGCTAATCCCAGTCAGCCTCTCAGGTCATCTGAGGCAACTGGGACTTCGTGACAGACCGCTTCGGGCTCAAATGCAGTAGGCGGTGCTCCTCGATACCGCCCGCATTGTCCGCCGGTTTCTTTCCCTTAACTCCTAACCCTCGGCCGTTTGGTCTTCCCTGCCGAGAGCTTCCATCTGGTTGGGATTTTACTTATTTATGTATTTTTGTATTTATTTTATTTTATTGATATTTATGTATATTTATCTTTTCATTTTAATTTATAATTATATATTTATAGAACCCAACCAGATGTGAAAACCATATAGATACCCCAAATAAAATAATTATAATGAAACATTTATTCATAACCACCAATAAAATTACAATAAGCGGTACACTCAGAAACAACCATAATTACATATTGTAGTAATGAATATGCTCTAGCTCAGCATAAATGTTGCAGTTGCCAACAACGCTGTTATTCTGCCAGCGCCCTACAAATGAAGAGTACACTACGCGCGGATCCCTGCTTTATTTCATTTTAATAACAACTGTTCATATTAGAGTACATCTCGTAAAACTGTCCGATCACAATTTTAATCTCATGGTTGTTAGACGGGAAATGAAGCTGCAGTCTTCAACAGATTTGGCAGCATACAGGCAACTGAACAGACATCTCCAAATACATGCGGCGGGACTTAGGCAATTTAGTACAGTTCGTATTGAAGAAGCGATTGAGCGGAACCAAGGCTCCAAAGTCTTTGCCAGGGATCTGTCTGAAAAAGCCAACTGTCAAAGCTGAAGACAGAGTGTGGCGGCATCGTTTTCGGGACACCTGAGATTTTGAGTAAGATTAAGAGGTTCTACGGACAGCTATACACGTCATCGTCGGAGCCACACGCAAGCGTGAGTAGCGATCCAAGAGCAAGTCTTATCCGATATTATTCCGATGATATCCCGGACGTCAGTCTAAGCGAGATTAGAGTGACTCTTCAGCACCTTAAAAACAGCAAGTCCCCGCGCGGGGTTGAAATTACAGCAGAGTTTCTGAAAACGGGTAGAAAATCGGTACTTGAAGTCTTTCAGAGGCTCTTAAACTCCGTCCTCCATGGCGTCACTACTTCCGAGGCTTGAAGTAGAGGTGCGGTACTCTCATTCATCAAGAAAGATGACAACGCTCTCTTGAAGAACTAATACCGATATCCCTTCTCAACCGCGTCTACGTGCTGTTCACGAGAGTCATTACGAATCGTCTCACACGCAGACTCGACGACTTCCAGCCTCCCGAACAAGTTAGTTTCCGAAAAGGTTTTAGCATCATAGACTACATACGTACCTTTCGGCAAATTGTACAGAAGTCCGAAGAGTACAATTTGCCACTTTGCCTGGCGTGTGTGGACTATGAACAAGCCTTTGATTCCGTCGAAATTTGGGCGGTGTTACAGTCCCTTCAGCGGTGCCAAGTGGACTGTCGGTATATAGAAGTGCTGAAGTACTTGTACAGTAGGGCTACGATAGCTATCCGAGTACAGAACCAGAGTACGAAATCTGTCCAACTGCAGAGAGGTGTAAGACAGGGTGACGTTCCATACTCGAAACTCTTCACCGCTGCATTGGAAGACGTTTTCAAGCTACTGGACTTGAAAGGATACGGTATTAATATCAATGGCGAGTTCATCACTCACCTTCGATTTGCCGACAATATACTCCTTAGAATCGCTGGAGAACCTAAGCACTATGCTCAACGATCCCAATAGTGTCTCTCAACGGATAGGTCTTAAAATGAACATGGACCAAAAAAGACTACCACGCAAAAGTCACACGCAGAAAGCTAATGGAATACAGAATTTAAGTAAGTTAATAATAAGTTAATTTACCGAATTAAAGTGTAACGAGTAAAACAAATGATTAATTTTAGAAATCTAGCTATGTGAATGTGTAAACCCTAATATTTTTTTTCTTTGATAATATCGCAGAAGCATTTTATTTCTATATATTACAAGTTCAATAATTATGTTACGACTTACGAGCTTAGTGTTCGTAACAATAAAACTGCCGATTGAATTACCAAAATTGACACTTTAATTATCTTATATATTAAGGCTTTATAATTAAAGATAGGCCTTTTCCACCGAAACATCTAGAATGTTCCAGCAAATTCCAGACCCGACCGACTAGATGTAGAAAATTCGAGTGTGGAGTTTTCTAGAAAGCCTAGTTCTTCTATTCGATACTAGGTCGCGCTAGTGAGAGAGTTCTAGAAAGGTCTTGACGCTCCTATTTCAGCTGCTTGATACCAGATAACACTACTAATCAACCACCGTATACTGGGCGCTAATTAAAGCGCGCAACAGTATTATTGGATATTGGGTAGATCATGTTTATTAATTATTGAACTTGTAATATGTAGAAATAAAATGCTTCTGCGATATTATCAAAGAAGAAATATTAGAGTTTACACATACATACAGCTAGATTTCTAAAATTAATCATTTGTTTTGCTCGTTACACTTTAATTCAGTAAATTAACTTATTATTAACTTATTTCATCATCATCATCATTACAGCCCTTCACAAGTCCACTGCTGAATGTAGGCCGTATAACTATTATTAACTTGTTTAAATTCTGTATTTCATTAGCTTTCTGCGTGTGACTTTTGCGTGGTAGTCTTTTTTGGTCCGTGTTCATCTTAAGACCTATCCGTTGGGAGACACTATTGAGCTCGTTGAGCAAAGTGCTTAGGTTCTGCAGCGATTCTGCCATAAGGAGTACATTTTATGCGGCGGGTCTTTTAGAAGCTCTGACCGCATGGACAGTTTCCACGAGCTTGTCATTCATATCATGCACTGTATTGTTGTCGGGATTCTGTTCGGGATTCTGGACTAGAGCACGAGGGTGATAAAATGTTAACTTGATTAGGCGAGACCTCTCCAACTTAACGTTTATGTAGTGATATTACTGCGGGGTAAGGAACATAGCCCGGAAGTTTTGCAACACTTAAGTCTCTGTGTACCGGATCGCTACGTGACGAGACGGAGGCGTCAGCAAAAGCTCGTGGTACCTTCAGCATGAACTAATCTCCTTGAATAAACGCCTCTAACTCGAACTCTTCACGTGGTCAAACCCGTGCATCTTAAAATCGACGTATTTAGCTCCCAATATAGTGAATTAGCAAAGGTCATATAATATGACACATATTATATATATTGTATGTTACTGTTAGAATATTGTTTTTATTTTTATTTTTGTATTTTGTATATTTTGTTTCTTTGTATTTTTTAGCTGATTTTTATGTTTCTTTTACTGTTTAATGTTTGTAATTTGTTATTTCATTTTATTGATGTGTTTTTTTTTCTTTTTGTATATTGAGCTACATTCATTATAATATTATTAGTGTAAGATTTAGTTTGTAATAAAAAAGAGGAATCTATCGTTTTGGGTTCGACCTGTAAGGATAGATGTTTCAAGTAATAAATAAATAAAAAATATTATTCACATTTAAATTTATAATTGTATACTTTATACTTCATTTATTTATATCTTTATATTTGATTAATTATTACTTTCGTGATTCACACAAACGGGTTAGATATTAATACTCTACCATTTTTTCAGAGACTAACGACTTATAAAAGTTAAAACCATATGATTTGAAGGTTCAATAAATATAACACCGTAAATATTACATTTCATTTTAAGATGAACAGAACAAAGAATATAATCTAATGGAACGTAATTATGATCGTTAAAATAACAACAAAGATCAAAATACGCGGCTTGTGACATCTTTGTTTTAATTTCCAAGTATGTATATGGAAAGGTTTACAATTACATCGTATAGATATATATGTACACAGGTATTAATTCAACATAACTTACAAAGTTTTCTATTAAAATACACTTCATTGTTTTTAAATAGAAAATGTATCTGAAAATTCAAGTTTTAAACACTTTTTATTTTATGTAGTTAAGATTGTTACATTACATTGTTATAATACTTTTTATGTAAACTTACATCAGAGATACATCAACAAGTATTTATTATTTACATTATTTATATAATTTTGAAAATTCATTATTTCACGACCTCTGAGGAATAATAATATAATCTTCTTTGATCATTAAAACATGATTTGGAAAATGAAACTTTATGGGAAATATCTCAAAATCGTGAGCCAGCAGTGTCAACTTCGTTGTCGCAATCGAATGAAACAAAAATACAACAAACCCCTTTCAAATCATTTACTACAAAATGGGACACAATTGATCGCGCGGCAAGAAAATTCACAAAGCTATGACGGAGATGATCGCGGTAGATAACCAACCGATATGTATGTTGGAAAATAAACGGTTCCAAAGATTAATGAATACCTTGAAACCCAAATACCAAATTTCCAGTAGAAAGTACATGAGCGAGGTTATCATACCAGAAGCTTACATCATAGTGAAAAACGTAATAAGAGAGAAAATCGCAAAAGCTAAAGCTATATCAATAACTACTGATATTTGGACCTGCTCGAATAACTTACTCTTTTTCAGATTCTTAAGCTACACACCGCTCACTGGCTAGACACGTAGATTGAGTTTCAGCACAGTATTGCAGACACAACATTTTAGAGGACCTCACACGGCAGCTTGAGGTTCGTGATAACAAAAACTGCCGATTGAATTACCAAAATTTACACTTTAATTTTATTTACACAAATTAAAACTTAAAACACTAATAATTAATCATACTGATTCACTTTATTACGCTCCGAAGCTTCGCTTGTCTCGCCAAATTCAATACTGTCCCGATTGCGTCTTGCAGCGCCTTTAAATACACATGTTTTACCGAAACGTCCAGAATATTCAAGTAAATACGCGCGCCAACCGACCAGGCGCAGAAAGTTCGAGTGTGGGGCTTCTAGAAAGCTTAATTCCTCTGTTCTAGAAATAGAATACTAGATGGCGCTGTTGGTCGAAAGTCAAGATTGACATTTTCTAGGAAGCCCTCCTCACTCTGGTTCCCGACACTAGATGGCGCCAGCTCCAGGCACCTGACGTCAACTTAGGCGCGCAACACTGCCGCCTCCTAAGACATGCTCGTCCCGAGCATTATCGGCCCCATAATAACGCGCCAGGTGATCCACATGGACGATCTTAGGAGTCCCTCTTGCGCCTTTCTGAAACGGCTTCGCAATGTCAAGGGCTGCCCTATCACATGGTGCACCAACATTGTACAATTTCGATGCTCCTCTACTACGTGTCTGAGGTCCCTTTACAGCCGCACAACTTGTACATGTGCGACACCAATCCTCGACATCGTCACGATAATGGACCCAGTAAAACTGTTCTCGGACCTTCAGTAAAGTTCGTTTAACTCCCCAGATTAACTCCTGAACGACCGCGACCATTATGGCACAGCTGTAGAAAATTCGGCACAGGACTCCATCCCGAATCTCCCAAAAATCCCATTGGGCCCAATAGCTTTTCATAGTCGAACTCATCGCTGAGACGTCGCTCCACTTGGGCTTGGGAGCACTGGCCTTCATCCATTGCAGAATCGGCTTGATGTCCGGATCTTCCTGCAGTGCATGTTGTAATCTGTCCTTCTACTCGTTAATGAGGTGGTCTGTCCTAAGCATCCTCACAGATACCACTTCCTTACCCTCTTGCCTAGTACTGTTCTCGCAATCATCAGGATAAGGCCTTCCTGACAATGCATCTGTGTTGCCTCGCCATTTCCCGCTGCAGTGTCCGATAGTAAAGTCGTATTTCTGCTGCCGCTGGGCGGTGCTACAAGCCGCACTACCCTCTTGAGATCGATCACCTTCCCTTTCTACAGATCGCTTAGGGCAGCTGGATCGAAGACGGCCCCTTTCCCCACAGCCGTAGCGCCTTGGGCTGTATCCTTTGTTGCGGTCGCGAACTGTGGCTTTATTTTTTTTTTTTTTATAGAAGAGGGGGCAAACGAGCATGTGGCTCACCTGATGTTAAGTGACTACCGCCGCCCATGATCAACTGCAACACCAGGGGAATTGCAGATGCGTTGCCGGCCCTTTAGAAAGGAGTAAGCTCTTTCTTGAAGGTCCCCAGGTCGTATCGGTCCGGAAAAATCGCCGGTGGTAAATTATTCCACAGAGAGGTTGTACGCGGAAGAAAACTCCTTTTGAAACGTACAGTGGTGGACTGCCAAGCATCCAGATGGTGTGGATGGTATCGGGACGTTTTCCGCGTAGTGCGTTCACGAAATTTGGCGGCTGGGATTAATCCGAACAATTCCTCAGAGCACTCTCCATGGTATATGCGAAAGAAAATGCAAAGGGATGCAACATCTCTTCGCAGTGCCAGAGAATCGAGCCGATCGGAAAGCACTCGGTCGTCGACGATTCGAGCCGCTCTGCGCTGGATGTGGTCAAGTGGAAGGAGCTGGTACTGGGGAGCCCCAGCCCAGAGATGGGAACAGTATTCCATGTGCGGCCGAACCTGCGCCTTGTAAAGTTGCAGGCGGTGTGCCGGCATAAAATACTGCCCCGCTCTGCTGAGCACGCCAAGCTTTTTAGAGGCCAATTTGGCCTTCCCTTCCAAGTGACCACGAAACTGCACGTCACTCGATATGTCGACGCCGAGGATTCCGATACTGGCTGAGGCAACAAGAAGAGTGCCTTGAAACTGAGGGGATACGACAAAGGGGTTCTTTTTAGCGGTTAACGCGCAAACTTGTGTCTTCTGGGGGTTAAACTGGACTAGATTTAGTCGCCCCCAATCCGAGACTCTGTCCAGCAGAGACTCGACTTCAGACACAAGTTTGTCCCGGCACTCGGAGACGTTTTCCCGAGAAATATTGGCTCGGCCGGTGTAAAGAGCATCACAAGTGCTGTCATCTGCATAGCAATGAATGTCACGGGTCTGCAACATATCATTGATATGCAGAAGAAACAGCGTTGGCGATAGCACGCAGCCCTGTGGAACACCAGCATTAATAGGCTTGCAATCGGAGCTTGCACCGTCTACAACGACCTTGATGCTCCGATCTGCAAGAAAACTGGTGATCCAATCGCACAATTTCTCGGGAAGCCCATAGGAAGGGAGCTTCGAAAGAAGCGCTTTGTGCCAAACCCGATCGAAGGACTTCGCAATGTCCAAACTAACGGCCAATGCCTCCCCCTTGGACTCTACTGCCTCCGCCCATCTGTGAGTTAGGTAGACCAGAAGATCACCAGCTGACCTACCACGGCGAAAACCGTATTGGCGGTCACTAATCAGCTGGTGATCCTCAAGGTAACTCATGAGCTGGCAGTTTACAATGGACTCCATTGTTTTGGAGAACAAGGAGGTGATGGCGATAGGCCGGTAGTTGGGCGCGTCTGAGCGGTCGCCTTTTTTAGGGATCGGGTGGACGAAAGCCGTCTTCCATGATTTTGGGACTACGCCTAGGGAGTAGGAGTACCGGAAAAGACGCGTTAAAACCGGTGCCAACTCTGGAGCACACGTCCTCAGCACAGTTGGGGGGATTCCGTCAGGCCCACTCGACTTGTGGATGTCCAGGGAGAGGAGTGCTTTGCGAACCGAGCGCTGAGTGAACTGCACTTCTGGCATGGAGCACTCACACCGCGGGATGGTCGGCGGCGTACTCCCCCCGTCATCGAGAGTCGAGTTAGACGCAAAGAAAGAGCCTAGAAGATCGGCTTTCTCCTTTGCGGTGTGGGCCAGTGAGTCGTCCTCCCTGTGCAGAGATGGAAGAGATGGCTGACAGAAATTCCCCTGGACAGCCTTGGCGAGAGACCAGAATGCACGGGTTCGAGAAGGAAGACGAACTAGTTTCTCGCCAATTCTGCCTATGTGCTCTGACTTTGCCTTGGCAATGACTCTTTTGAAGGACCTAGAGGCGGAATTATACTTCTTTTTTAGAGCGCTGGTGTTTACATCCCTGGACGCTGATGCGTCAGCCCAGGCTTGGTAGCACTCCTGCTTATAGCATGATACTATTTTACAGGAGCGACCAAACCATGGCTGAGATTTGCCTCCAATGGGCACCACAGAGGAAGGAATAAAAAGTTCCATACCCTGAAGTACCACATCAGCGACAGAATCCGCAAAAACGTTGGGATCGTCCGGCGAGAAGCAAACCCGCCCCCAAGGGTAGGATGCAAAGAAAGACAGCATCCCATCCCAATCGGCTGACCTATAGTGCCAAACACGGCGGCAGCCTGCAGAATGCAACCGCGATTTCAACGTGAATGGCACCACACTCCGGACAAGACAATGGTCCGAGGAGCCTAAAGGGGCGTCGACGGAAATCTGATATCCGTCCGGGTGAGAGGTCAGCAGAAGGTCCAACAGGGAAGGTGCATGATCCTCCACATCTGGAATCCGCGTAGGCGAAGTAACCAGTTGTGTCAGACCATATGCCAAGGCAAAATCATGAACAGATCTCCCCGCATGATCGGTTAAACGTGAACCGAGCCATTCGGCGTGATGAGCGTTAAATTCGCCGAGGATAACGATCTCTGCGGAGGGGATCTGCTGTAGCAACGAATCTGCAGCCATTTGGACGTGGTCGAAGAGTCGGTCTGTTTCGTCATTACCGCTGTGGGACCTATAGAGGCACCCGTAGACGCGCGGATGGTCGTCGCTGTCTACGCGTAGCCAAAGGATGGACAGGTCCGAACCTTCAAGTCTGCCGAGGCGTCGAGAACAGATGTCCTCTCTGACGTAAACGCAAACTCCAGCCCGAGGCACAAAGGAGTGTTCCAGTTTGTACCCCGGGTAGGAGAGATACGAGAGATCAGCCGGAGAGGACACCTGCGTCTCGGTCAGAAAGAGCAGAGCCGGCCTCGCCGTCTCGAGATGGTAGTGGACGGCGTTTAGGTTGGAGTGAAGTCCCCTGATATTGCAGAAATTCACGGACAGCGTGGCAGGGGTCGCCTTGGTCTTGTTGCTCCGTTTGCCCCGAGCAGTTTTAGTCTTGAGCGGAATTTTGCCCCCCCCCCCCCCCCAGAATACGTGGAGCAGCCTGAGCACCCACGCTCAGAAGTGGAGAAACATGGTCGTGGATGCTCAGCGAGGGATTCTCCAGGGGTGCTGGTACCCTCCTGGGGTAGTCTATCATTGAATTCCGCTACCATGTTGATGGGGGGGGGGAGGGACTTGGGCCTCCGGCCACCTGCACTCACCAGACGAAATGCGGAAGCAGAGTTTCCACTTCACGCCGGTATTCTGTGAGGTCGTGGTACAACCCCGGTTTGAGCCGGCCCATACGTGCGACAGTGGCTCTACCACTGTTAAAACTGCTGCTGCAACCTCCCTGACACGATGAGGACGATGATCCTGCCGCACGGCTTCCACCTCCAGTGCATGGGCCAAGGCGTCCTTAAGCGTCTCGTGGTGCCCGAGCCTCACAGCAGCTCTGACTTTCAGGTCACGAATGCCGTCGATGAATGTCTGCACCAGGTTCCCTTCAATGAGCGCAGGTACAGACCGGTATGCTTTTCGCACCAGCTTCTCCACCTCTAGAGCCCACTGCTGCAGGTCTTCGTTGATGCGCTGCACGCGATCTTTAAGCTGCGCACGCAAGACGTGTTCCAGGCAAGCGTCGTCATATCTCTCCTCCAATGCCTCAAGGAGTTGCTCATAAGTCACTTCCTTACCGAGAGCTTCCAGAACGGAAGCCTGGTCGCGCAGGCTTAGTGTGTGAGCAGTAGTCATGGCCTGACTTTTATTCCAGCCGTTCGCCTCCATGACGGATTCGAACTGGATTTTGTAGGCCGACCAGGAAGAAGTGCCGTCAAACGGTGGCACCTTGAACCCACGTAGCGAAGGTGTAGTAGCTACTACGGGAGCTGTAGTTCCATCCCCAAGTTTGAGTTCATCCAGTGATTTCTGCATGTCAGCCATCACGTTGTCAACCCGATTGCTCACTTGGTCGATTCGGGGTTCAGCTTCCTCGATTCGGGTTTCAGCTTCCGAAAGGCGGTTGTCATGTTGAGCAACCCCATCCTTCGCCTTCTTTATCTCCTTCCCGAAGGTAGCATGAAGGTACATAAGGAACATAAGGAGCATCTGCTCTTCCGACCGACGGGCCTGTTCCTCTTGTCCACCCCACAGCTGCTCTTCCAATCGGCGTGCCTGTTTCTCCTGCCGGCAAGCCTGTTCCTCCTGCTGCTCTTCCAACCAACGGGCCTGTTCCTCCTGTCAGCGAGCCTGCTCCTCCTGCTGCTATTTCAACCAACGGGTCTGTTCTTTCTGTATGCGGGCCTGTTCCTCCTGTCGGCGAGCCTGTTCCTCCTGTCTGCGCACCTGCCCTGCAGCATCACCATCAGAGCACCTAAGTCAGGTGCTACAGACGTAGGAGCTGCTGACGGGCTGGCCTCCGTGGCCGGCGGCTGGCCCTCCGACGTCTGCGGCGTTGTACCACTAAACCGTCTCTGGTCCGTCTCCTGCAGGCGTTGACTTCGGGTACGGACACCCTCCGTTTCCTCCTTAGGTAAAATCGGCATGATTTTATCCCACTTCTGACACCAATTGTTACGAGCTTGAGGTTCGTGACAATAAAAACTGCCGATTGAATAACCAAAATTTACTTTTAATTTTCTTTACACCGATTAAAACTTAAAATACTAATAATTGATCACACTGATTCACTTTATTTCGCTCCGAAAATTCGCTTGTCTCGCCAAATTCAATACTGCCCCGATCGCGTCTTGCAGCGCCTTTAAATACACATTTTTCACCGAAACGTCCAGAATATTCAAGTAAATACGCGCGCCAACAGACTAGACGCAGAAAGTTCGAGTGTGGGGCTTCTAGAAAGCTTAATTTTTCTGCTGTTTGAAAGTCGAGATTGACATTTTCTAGGAAGCCCTCCTCGCACTGGTCCCCGACACTAGATGGCGCCAGCTCCAGGCTCCTGACGTCAACTTAGGCGCGCAACAATACCTTCATTCATCTCGTTTTGAGAGTCAATGGACCCAATATGGTAAAAGCTAAAAATGATAGTCAATATGTTGGCAAAAGATGCTACATACGTATCCTGCAGTTAGCCGTAAAAGTTTCGTTGAAAAAACGTAATGTAATCGATGTTATTGCCTCGGCTAGAAAAATTGTAGGCCACTTGAACCGTTCTGCAGCGTCAATGCAAAATTGCCAGAGCACAAACTCGTGCAAGATGTTACCACAAGATGAAATGGTACCTTTTATATGATAAACAGATTTAAGAAGCAAAAAAGAGCAATGTGTCTCTACATCTCGGACAACCCAAGTACAGCCAATTTACAACAATTAACATAACATTATTCAAACCATTCGAAGAAATTACTTAAATTACCAGATCCATATAAGTATCAATTTCTGAAGTAATACCCCACTCTAAAGGGGTTTTAAAATATCTGTCAAACCTGAAGTCAGCCAGACTTGCCCAAACATAGCAGATATAAAACAAAAGCTTGAAGATGAAGTTCAGGGCTGCTTTTAAGGGTTAAAAAATGATAAATATTACAGTTTACCAATTTTGCTATACCCTAGATTCATGATGCGATTTTTTCATCCAAAGAACTATGAACTGATAAGGAATATGCTATTTTTAGAATCCATAAAAAGAAGTGAAAATTCAAAGAGTACTGGCTGCAGTGAAGAAAATAAATCTGAATGAATACGACAGTTACAAGATCTTCATGCATTTTTCTGGAATTGTTTCGAAGAATTAGCTTCCACCCAGCTACTAGAGCGCGATGATCCCAAAAGCCCCATTACTACAGATCACTATTTAAAAGTTTGGGTTTGGTTGGCAGAGCATCAAACATTTTACACAACCTTTTTTTTAAGGTAGAGTTATTACAAATATGTATCAATGTTAATATTAAAATTATCGTATATCCATATAAAATATTGTAAAAATGTGTTTATTGTTTTTTTTTTTGTTTGAATCCGGGCAGAGTCGCCATGTAATGTATAAAGGTGAAGCGACAGTAGCCTAGTGGCAGGGTGCGGACCGCGAAATCAAAAGGTCGCGGGTTCGAATCCACCATTCGACTACTGTCTTGAACCACTCCTAACACAAGCATTTTTCAGCTTACCAGGAGTGGTTAAAGGGAATATTAGTAATGTTAGTTAATAGGATTACTAATATATTCTTTAAAAAAAAAGGTGTTAATGACGTTGGTAAGTTAACGCCTAAATTTTGATTAAACTCTCGCTTAACAGCTATAATTATAATTAATATATTACTGTCGTAGAGACTACACTACTATCTCAATATATACAAAAGTAATGTGAAAAAATACTTTTAGCTTCCTTGGAACTCAAAACGTCGAGATGTTATGAGAACTCGATTTTCGAAAACTCTAGTGAAATTAATTACTTCCTGATTGTTGAAAAATCAATGATTTTCATAGCGGGAAGTTAACAAGTGGTAAAATGTTTTTTTTTACAACCTACTTTAATATAAATAAAATGAGAAAACCATCAATGTATTCGAGGTCAATTAAATATGCATTATTTAAGAATAACTCAAAAACTTCTAGTCAGATCTTGATCAAATTTACATGGGACTGCATGAGAAGCACCAGCTATCAAATAAAAAAAGAATCGTCAAAATACAGATCAGCCAGAATAAATTTCTGAAGTAGCACACATAAAAACATGCAATCGATTTGAATACCTCCTTATTTTTGAAGTCCGAAAAATTATACCAGTGGCTACTTCAAAATACATTTTACTCGGTAAACATGATTCATAAATACTGATGACACCTTTTCAAAGGACTATAATTTGTAATGATTTCTTATATTTACGCGAACACTATACATTGATTAAATTTACTTTTACGGACTTTATCGCGTTTAATTTTAAACGATTTTTAACTTCCAACATTCGTGTGTATAGAAAAAAGACCCTTACAAACCGATATACGGTGATTCTCACTATCATCCTCTACAGTTAGCTACCATGGGCAAATCTTTGTTACAGAGAGTATGAGGGATTTGTGACAGCAAACAACTGGCCGCCGAGCTTCAGAACGTGAAGCAGGTTCTGCACAACAGCAAGCTTCGGGTCCCGCGCCTACGTCACAGTGACCGATTGAAGCCGGCCACAGTCGAGCGTGTGCCTGCTGTACTACCATATGTCAGAGGTGTCACAGACAAGATTGTCTACATCTTGTAGCGTCCTTTAATTAGTCAGTTCTTACCATCTGTTAAGCGTCATATTCCTCTACAGGATGCAGGAGTGTACAAGCTTGATTGTGAATGTGGTCTCTCATACTAGGGCAAACAAAAATATCTATTAAAACCAGCGTAAAATAAATTATAACTGATGTAAAGCATCAACGATCCGGGAATTCCGATAATTCCTTTCTTGATTGAGGGAAAAATTGTTTTTATGATTTTGTTTTTCTATTTGGTATGTACTCGTATTTAATGGGGAGGCCTTAACAGCTGTAACACAGGTATGTGACCTAGCACGGCTGCTAAAATAAGTTTTTTTTTAATGTAAATTATGTTTGGATTCAATAAATATTATTACTATATATATATATATATATATATATATATATATATATATATATATATATATATATATATATATATATATATATATATATATATATATATATATGGGTTGAGCGCTGGTTTGATACAGGCATTAAGGTCTCTTTATAGGGACTCTAGTGCTTGTGTCAGGATCAATGGGGTCTACTCGGACTGGTTTGGCATCCAAAAAGGTGTCAGACAGGGCTGTGTAGCTTCCCCTTGGCTGTTCAACCTATTTATGGACCGGTGTTTGCAAACTTTGAAAGATGAGGAATGTGGGTTAAGAATGGGCGAGTTAACCGTCAAATGCCTTTTGTATGCCGATGATCAAGTCATACTTGCGTCATCGGCGGCAGAGTTGCAAATGATGGTTACATTAATGAACTGGGAATTGAAAGAAAGGGGAATGAAAGTGAACGCAAGTAAGACGAAAGTGATGGTTTTTGAAAGAGAAGAAAGCAAAACGGTATGTGAAATAAGAATAGAAGGAGAGTTAATTGAGCAAGTGGATGAGTTTGTGTATTTGGGATGTGTATTTAGCAGGGATGGTAGATATGATAGGGAAATAGAACGACGAGTAAATGCAGGGAATAGAGTGAATGGGGCACTACACTCTATTATGAAGAACCAGAATGTGTCAAAACAGGCACGTATGGTAATTCATAATGCTGTGTTAGTCCCTACTTTAATGTATGGTAGTGAAAGCTGGGTGTGGCAGAAGAAGCACGAAAGTAGAATAAATGCTGTAGAAGTGCGGTCTTTAAGGAATATGCTAGGGTTTAATCTGAATGACAGGGTGAGAAATTGCGTGATAAGAGATAAATGTGGTATGCAAGATGATGTTGTGACCAGGATTAAGAAAGGAATGCTTCGGTGGTTTGGTCACGTAGAAAGAATGAATGAGGAAAGAGTGACAAAGCAAATTTATATGGCAGATGTGAATGGCCGAGTCGGAAAGGGACGCCCTGGAAAAAAGTTTATCGACCAAATTGGCGATATTTTGAAAATGGGCCACGTTAGAAGTACCCTTAACCGACGAGCATGTATGCGTAGATATATGGATGTAAAGGAGGCGAAAGAGGTATGTCAGGATCGTGCCAAATGGAAGTCCGTAGTCTCTGCCTACCCCTCTGGGTGACAGGCGTGAGTGTTTATGTATGTTTATGTATATATATATATTGATATTTAAACGGTGAATCTCACCACCATCCTTCACAGTTAGCTACCGTGCGCAAATTTTTGTTACAAAGACCACGAGGGATCTGTGACAGCAAACACCTGGCTGCCAAGCTTCAGCACGTCAAGAAGGTTTTGAACGATAACAAGCTTCGGGTCCCACGCCTACGTCACAGTGATCGATCGGCCACAGTTGAGCGTGTGCCTGCTGTACAAACACATGTCAGAGGTGATCTTCTATTAGAATATTCTGCAAGCCGCCGAAGATTAGTCAGTTCTTACCATGTGTCAAGTGTCATATTCCTCTACAGGATGCAGGAGTGAACCAGCTTGATTGTGAATGTGATCTCTCATTTAAAGGGCGAACAAAAAGATCTATTAAGACCCGCGTAAAAGAATATATAGCTGACGTGAAGCATCAACGTTCCGGGAAGTCTGCAGTTTGTGATCATATCCTAGGCGGACCCAATCATTACATCAGATTTGATAGACCACAAATCCCCCCAAAGGCACATCGATTCCTAACAAGGATTATACGTGAGGCTATTGAAATTAAAAAAATATACTAATTTCAATAGAGAAGGAAGCTGAGTACTACCACCTGCTTGGGACCCTATAATTAACAAAATTAAAAATAACCCAAGCATACCAGTGCAAGACTTCAAAATAGAGTAAGTTCATTCTGCATAGATCGGACCATAAACAATAACAAAAAAGCTGAAGGTACTCGGGGCTAACATTGACGAGCTTATCAGTGGTAGAGCCACGCGGCAGCTTTGCTGTTGCACGTATGGGCCGGCTCAAACCGGGGTGGTACCACGACCTCACGGAATACCGGCGTGAAGTGGAAGCTCTGCTTCCGCGTTTCGTCTGGTGAGTGCAGGTGGCCGGAAGCCCAAATCCCCCCCCCCCCATCAACATGGTAGCGGAATTAAATAATGATAGACTACCCCAGGAGGGTACCAGCACCCCTGGAGAATCCCTCGCTGAGCATCCACGACCATGTTTCTCCACTTCTGAGCGTGGGTGCTCAGGCTGCCCCGCGTATTCCGGGGGGGGGGGGGGGGGGGCAAAATTCCGCTCAAGATTACAACTGCTCGGGGCTAACGGAGCAAGAAGACCAAGGCGACCCCTGCCACGCTGTCCGTGAATTTCTGCAATATCAGGGGACTTCACTCTACCCTAAACGCCGTCCACTACCATCTCGAGACGGCGAGGCCGGCTCTGCTCTTTCTGACCGAGACGCAGGTGTCCTCTCCGGCTGATGTCTCGTATCTCTCCTACCCGCGGTACAAACTGGAACACTCCTTTGTGCCTCGGGCTGGAGTTTGCGTTTACGTCAGAGAAGACATCTGTTCTCGACGCCTCGGCAGACTTGAAGGTTCGGACCTGTCCATCTACATCTACAGGCTACGCGTAGATAGCGACGACCATCCGCGCGTCTACGGGTGCCTCTATAGGTCCCATAGCGGTAATGCCGAAACAGACCGACTCTTCGACCACATCCAAATGGCTGCAGATTCGTTGCTACAGCAGATCCCCTCCGCAGAGATCGTGATCCTCGGCGACTTTAACGCCCATCACGCCGAATGGCTTGGTTCACGTTTAACCGATCATGCGGGGAGATCTGTTCATGATTTTGCCTTGGCATATGGTCTGACACAACTGGTTACTTCGCCTACGCGGATTCCTTATGTGGAGGATCATGCACCTTCCCTGTTGGACCTTCTGCTGACCTCTCACCCGGACGGATATCAGATTTCCGTCAACGCCCCTTTAGGCTCCTCGGATCATTATCTGGTCCGGAGTGTTGTGCCACTCACGCTGAAATCGCGGTTGCATTCTGCAGGCTGCCGCCTTATTTGGCACTATAGGTCAGCCGATTGGGTTGCGATGCAGTCTTTTTTTGCATTCTACCCTTGGGGGCTGGTTTGCTTCTCGCCGGATGATTCCAACGTTGTTGCGGATTTTGTTACTGATGTGGTACTTCAGGGTATGGAACTTTTTATTCCTTCCTCTGTGGTGCCCATTGGAGGCAAATCTCAGCCATGGTTTGGTCGCTCCTGTAAAATAGCATCATGCTATAAGCAGGAGTGCTACCAAGCCTGGGTTGATGCATCAGCGTCCCGGGATGTAAACACCAGCGCTCTAAAAAAGAAGCATAATTCCGCCTCTAGGTCCTTCAAAAGAGTCATTGCCAAGGCAAAGTCAGAGCACGTAGGCAGAATTGGCGAGAAACTAGTTAGCCTTCCTTCTGAAACCCGTGCATTCTGTTCTCTTGCCAAGGCTGTCCAGGAGAATTTCCGTCAGCCATCTCTTCCATCTCTGCACAGGGAGGACGACTCACTGGCCCATACTGCAAAGGAGAAAGCCGATCTTCTAGGCTCTTTCTTTGCGTCTAACTCAACTCTCGATGACGGGGGGAGTACGCCGCCAACCATCCCGCGGTGTGAATGCTCCATGCCGGAAGTGCACTTCACACAGCGCTCGGTTCGCAAAGCACTCCTCTCCCTGGACATCCACAAGTCGAGTGGCCCACTTGGGCCACTCGACTTGTGGATGTCCAGGGAGAGCCTAGGCCTTGGCCACACGTCCTCAGCACAATTGGACGGAATCCCCCCAATTGTGCTGAGGACGTGTGCTCCAGAGTTGGCACCGGTTTTAACGCGTCTTTTTCGGTACTCCTACTCCCTAGGCGTAGTCCCAAAATCATGGAAGACGGCTTTCGTCCACCCGATCCCTAAAAAAGGCGACCGCTCAGACCCGTCCAACTACCGGCCAATCTCCATCACCTCCTTGTTCTCCAAAACAATGGAGTCCATTGTAAACTGCCAGCTCATGAGGTACCTTGAAGATCACCAGCTATTTAGTGACCGCCAATACGGTTTTCGCCGTGGTCAGTCAGCTGGTGATCTTCTGGTCTACCTAACTCACAGATGGGCGGAGGCAGTAGAGTTCAAGGGGAAGGCATTGGCCGTTAGTTTGGACATTGCGAAGGCCTTCGATCGGGTTTGGCACAAAGCGCTTCTTTCGAAGCTCCCTTCCTATGGGCTTCCCGAGAAATTGTGCGATTGGATCACCAGCTTTCTTGCAGATCGGAGCATCAAGGTCGTTGTAGACGGTGCAAGCTCCGATTGCAAGCCTATTAATGCTGGTGTTCCACAGGGCTGCGTTCTATCGCCAACGCTGTTTCTTCTGCATATCAATGATATGTTGCATACCCGTAACATTCATTGCTATGCGGATGACAGCACTGGTGATGCTCTTTACACTGGCCGAGCCAATATTTCTCGGGAAAACGTCTCCGAGTGCCGGGACAAACTTGTATCTGAAGTCGAGTCTTTGCTGAACAGAGTCTCGGATTGGGGACGACTAAATCTAGTCCAGTTTAACCCTCAGAAGACACAAGTTTGCGCGTTAACCACTAAAAAGAACCCCTTTGTCGTATCCCCTCAGTTTCAAGACACTCCCCTTGTTGCCTCAGCCAGTATCGGAATCCTCGGCGTCGACATATCGAGTGACGTGCAGTTTCGTGGTCACTTGGAAGGGAAGGCCAAATTGGCCTCTAAAAAGCTTGACGTGCTCAGCAGAGCGGGACAGTATTTCATGGCGGCACACCACCTGCAACTTTACAAGACTAGACTATTAGAATATTGTTCCCATTTCTGGGCTGGAGCTCCCCAGTACCAGCTCCTTCCACTTGACCGCATCCAGCGCAGAGCGGCTCGAATCGTCGACGACCGAGTGCTTTCCGATCGGCTCGATTCACTGGCGCTGCGAAGAGATGTTGCATCTCTTTGCGTATTTTATCGCATCTATCACGGGGAGTGCTCTGAGGAATTGTTCGGATTAATCCCAGCCGCCAAATTTCGTGAACGCCCTACACGGTAAACGTCCCGATACCATCCACACCATCTGGATGCTTGGCGGTCCACCACTGTACGTTTCACAAGGAGTTTTCTTCCACGTACAACCTCTCTGTGGAATAGTTTACCACCGGCGATTTTTCCGGACCGATACAACCTGGGGACCTTCAAGAAAAGAGCTTACTCCTTTCTAAAGGGCCGGCAACGCACCTGCAATTCTCCTAGTGTTGCGGTTGATCATGGGCGGCGGTAGTCACTTAACATCAGGTGAGACGCATGCTCGTTTGCCCCTTCTTCTATAAAAAAAATTGACATCGGGATGTTAGTCACTTCAAACCCCGGTGACCATGGGTGCTGGAAAGCACCCGAAACGTCGGGATTTAAAAATCATTTAAAATTAATCGCGATAAAATATGTAAAAGTAGTTTTAAATCAACTATAGTTCATAACTGACATTTTCAATATTAACTGACATGGTATAATGTTATTGTCTAGTTTTTTACTTTATAATAATTATATTAATTATTTTAATACACTTTCGACATCTTCATTGATTGGGAAATGGGATAGATTGTTTGTTGTTGCTGATTTAACGATTTGATAGTAATTGATTTTGATATGTTAAAAATAAAGATATATTTATTGCATAAGTGTTGTACAATATGATCTTAATACAAAAACATTTAGTTTTAGGCTCAACAGTCTACCCATATTGAATATGCAACAAGAAAAAAAATTAAAATGTACTACTTACTAAAATTAATTTTATTAAAAACTCATTGAGATATTGAAAAAAACATTTTCAATTAACATTTTCTTTAATTTTGTTTTAACCGTATTTCTATTTAACTGTATAATTTTTTTATAAAACAAAAATATCCAAGAATAAATAAATTTTCTCATTTCCATTAGGAACTTAGTATTTATGTAATACATAGTATTCAATAGCATCTCACACAACTATAAGGCATATAAATAAATAAATAAAGCGGCGGAAAAGTTACAGCCTGTATACCTCCCACGGCTGGGCACAGGCCTCCCCTCATTTCTGAGAGGGTTTTAGGGCAAGGAAGTGTCCGCTGCCCCTATGCATGTTGGCGAACTTCACATGTCTTCGAAATATATTTTTTCTTATCCTCAGACATGCAGGTTTCCTCACAATGTTTTCCTTCAACGTCGAGCACGCGCTAAATCAGCACTAAAAATTGCAATTAACAATTTCATTGGTGTCGGCGGGGATCAAACCCAGCTACAATGGCTCTAAAAAAAACGCATATATTAAATAGTATAGCACCTGGCACCTAATAGCACCTAATAAGCATTAACATTAACAGTAGCCTAATGGCAGGAAGCGGACTGCGAACTCAAAAAGGTCGTGGGTTCGAATCCACCATTCGACTACTGGCGTGAACCACCCGTAATACTAGCAATTTAAGTTTACCACGAGTGGTTAAGGGGAATATAAGTAATGTTTATAGCATTGTTAATATTATTTAAAAAAAACATTAAATGTTGTATTAGACGCATCGGCTGAAACGTATGGACTGTATATCATTCAGACCGCTGGTTAAACGGTGCCGTTTACAAAAAGACCGTATACATAAATAAGGAATTCCATCTTAGTTCTCAGGGGTGATGTACAAAATGTACATGCGTTGTACATTATGATTCTTAATAGTGAATAAATGTAGATGTCTATGGGCCACTGCATCCACTTACCATCAGTGTACCCTACATTGGTCAACCGTACATTATAAAAAAGCCTAAGCTGTTAACTGAAAGGCTATTTAAGATAGTTGGCCGCGATATACCAGGCGGTCCCATAATGAACTGGCCTAATATAGTTCAACGCGACATGTCGCTACATGTTGTGTTGCATTAAATAGTACGTTTATCGTGAACTTAATATAAGAAACATGAATCGACATGAAATGCTTAGTCTTAGTTTAACAGGCATTTGAATAACGAGAGTCGCGTATTTTTTCAAAATGTCGAAAACTGAGTATCGAAGTGTCATAAAGTTTCTGTTTAAAGAAGGTTTATCCCCTGCCCAAATAAAAGAACGATTGGATGGCGTGTATAAGGAGTCTGCCTCCTCCTATAGCACAGTGAAACATTGGGTGAAAGAGTTTCGCCTCGGGAGAGAAACCGTCGAAGACTTTGGCCACGACGGTCGACCTGTGGAAGTGCTCACTCCCGAAACGATTGCTCTTATCGAAGAGGAGGTTCTGAGTGACCGCCGTTTGAAGATTAGAGAAATTGGAGCAAGGCTTGGGTCCTCTAAGAGTATCGTTCATCGCGCGATCCATGAACATCTTCACATGAAAAAAGTGAGTGCAAGATGGTTACCGAAATTTCTTTCAGCGGTACAGAGACAGGAAAGAGTGCGTTGTGCTTCGGAGTTTTTGGATCTTTGTGGCGAAAATCCAAAGACTGTGATCGAGCGGCTAGTGACTGGTGATTAAACTATGATCTTGTATTATGATCCACAAAGCAAGCGCGAGTCAATGGAATGGCGTTATAAGGGTGAAAAGCCCCCTAGAAAGGCAAAGGTGCAACAATCGACTCAAAAACTGATGTGCACAATATTTTGGGATTTCCAAGGCATTTTGATGGTGGATTTTAAAGAACGTAGTACAGTCGTGAACGGCGAATATTATGCTTCTTTAATATATAAATTACGAGACAAGATAAAGGAAAAACGAAGAGGCAAGCTGTCTAAAGGTGTCCTGTTGCTCCATGACATCGCGCCTGTTCATACCGCTGGTGTTTCGAAGGATGCAGTTCATCAATGCGGGTTCACAGAAGTTCAACCTCCACCTTACAGTCCAGACATGGCCCCGTCCGACTATTATTTATTTCCAAATTTAAATCGGGACTTAAGAAGAAGAAAATTTTCAAGCGATGAAGAGTTGCAGGCGGCCGTCTTCAGTCACTTTGAGGATAAAAAATGTGATTATTTTTATAAAGGTTTAGAGATGTTGATTCACAGATGTCAGAAGTGTGTTAGTATTCATGGTGATTATATTGAAAAATAAAATTGGTTTCGTTTCATTTCCTTCATTGGTTCATAGTTAGGCCTATTCATTATGGTACCGCCTACGTACATACTATTGACGGTCAACACTCATCCTTTATATTACTTAAGAATTAACTAAAGGCCTCATATTTATCAAATCGCTCTTCAGAGACGCTCGTTTAAATTGCTTACATATAATTAATTATCAGTGACTATATCGTTAAGGTCTTGTGTTTTGTAATTAACAGTGAACTGGAAAGCTTTAACTTAAAACAGTAAGGTAAATAAAAAGTACGTAATAATTTTGAATTTTATGAAAAATATAATTAATAAATTGATTTTAATATCTTGCATTACCAAAATATTGCAAATGCAGTATTTTATGTAAATATACATAAAAATGGGCCTTTAACTCAACATGAATTTAGATTGTTTCTAATGTTTTTTTAATTTATTTAAATCAAGTTGGGATAATATAATAATAAGACCTTATTTTTCATATGGATATCGACCCTATGGAATATATTCAGCAGGGTACTTGTAAAGTGCTGTGATGATGACGATGTTGATATCAACCACAAAATAAATAATTTCAGTTAAAATATTTTAAACTTTAATCGAATATTAAGTTTGTGATATTTACGGAATTGTATGATAAGCTCATAATTTAGTTTTGAACCGATTTCAAAAGCAAGGAGTTTCAGTATTCGACGCATTACCATACAATTATGTTCATGATTCCCCGGAATCGGTTGAACTTGATAATCAACAGAACATACATTTTTCGATTATTATTTACAATATTTTAACTCTAGGATTAAAATAAAAAGTTTTACCCATTTAAAATAATATGATGAAATATCATAATTATAATATATACTACACCAAAGAAAAATATGGATTTTTAGATGAAAAGATTTCAATTTTGACTTCTTTAACTTAAAAATGCTATTGCTAAATATATCTATTTCTTAGGACAGAAAGTCATATCGACGTTGAATTCTGTTCAACGTTGAGTTACGGCCTATAAATGCTCTTGGCTGATTCCTAACTAACAAAATGTGAATATTTTTTGGTCTTGATTTAATTTAAATTTCAAAAAATTCTGGGCAATCGACTTTTCTACCGACTAGTTTAAACAGAAAGAAAAGATCGATTAAGTCCCTGCCTTCTTTTAGGCTATTTAATTATATAAAATTTAACCATTCTTTTTTATCAAATAGGTGGTCGCATAAGTTTTTTTTTAAAATACCATTATAAGTCCCCTCTACTACCGGTGTTAAGATATATTGTAACGTAGAATTAATGCCCAGATTTCAGAAGCTATTACCATGAAACAGAAATACACTTAGAAATTAAAAAATAAGTCTTTTTTATTTTTTAATAACAAAACTTGAGTAATTTGATCCTAATATGATTGTAACAGAAATTTAAAGGAAAGGAAAATATTGTTTAACCAAACTTATACCACAAATTATTGATAGACTCCATCCCTAGCTCGAACACATGCGGAGATTCTCCTAGGCATGCTGGAGATCAAGTTATTCAGCATTTATTGAGGAAACATGTCCCATTATTGAAAAGCGGCTTCCCTGATCCCTGGTACTGTCTAGGGAGGTGGCTGATGGTTCCAAACAGCTCGCTTAAGTCAGGCAAACCGGAAGGCCATTTTAACCTTATGATGTCGTATTCTCTGAGAGCAGCATTGAGTCGTTCAGCTCGATGTGCGGGCGCACTATCACCGACCAGTACAAACTGGTGCTCAGGGTTTACTCCGAATGGTCTGACTATTTCATTAATAGCTGTTTTGTACCTATTTGCCGTTATGGAGCCTCGATACAGGATTTTTAATTCCCGCCTTGCTGACCGGTTCCAGTGGCAGTTCTTTGTCTTTCACTCTCCAGGTCTTTTCCAGATACGGAGACGTCAGTTATCTAGATGAGTATTGATTCGCGATTCGTCAACGAAGAGACAGTTTTACCAAATGTTTTTCTCTCTTCATCTTCTTCATTTTGCCGAAGACTAGCCCAATACAATCTTTGTCGCTGAAGTTGCCGTTAATTCAGAGGTACTGATCAAGACCTTCGTGTTCGTAGTCCAGCCTGGTGTAAGCAATTCGGAATGGTCTGAGTGCTCAAAGCACTCAGACCATTCCGACGTGTCTTGTGAGTCAATCTTTGGGGAAGGGGGTGGGGCAACTGTATTGGTACGTATGTGTATGTTGCCATTGTAAATTAACTCTGTTGTAAAAAAAAAACTGATATCTAAGCAACGAACTAATCTTATTTTTGCTATCCAATTTTTTGAGAACTTTAGGTAGTGTTGCACTCAGAATATTTGCAAACTAATTTGCAATGAATAGCTTTCGTCACTTTTATATTAACACTAGCTGTTCTCGCTATGCCCGCGTGTAATTTAAGATTTTGTTTTTTTGTGCAGAACCCTAATTCATTTTCTTAAATAAAAGTAGCCTAAATTACAGCTTATGACATTAGCTCAAAACCGGTCCGAGCATTTCAGAGATTAGCCGGAGCAAACAGACATTTTTCTTTAAATTGTGTTTTTATTATAAGTAATGTATATATTTTCATATGCATTTTGTAAAATACTCTTATTTTGTACTTACAAACAGAGTCTTCAATTTTATTTTTTTTTTGTTTATATAACATTTTAATTGAGTTAACGAGAAATAATATTTAAGTTCATATCGCTAGTAGTAAAATTGAAAAGCAAAAAATAATAAATTTCTTTCTATTGAGTTTTTAACTAACCTAATAACTAAATTCTGAAACTAATGTAAGTATTTTTAAATAAAACTCGTGGAAACTCGCTTGGAAAATACTAACTCTTTAATTTGAATAACAGTAAGTTTCAATAGCATAGTTGCGCTATAGACATGGTATTATTTTTATATAACCATAGATTACAAATAACACTCTACTTGTAAAAATAATGACAACCCAAAGATACACACATATTCCAAATAAAAGTTTTCCAGAAATAAATTACTTATTTTATTTGTGACAATCCTACCTTATTCATAAAATAATGTTTTACACGACAAACGCTTTTTGTTAACGTATCAGCTGGCATCTCAGCAGTAGATAAGTAGGGTATTTGTATTAAATTATTTGCTAAACATTCCCTAACAAAATGATGCCTAACATTAATGTGTTTTGTCCTTCTGTGGAACAAATAATTAGATGCCAACGTTTGTGAACTTTGGTTACTACTTAGTAAAATAACTAGCATATTATCAATCGCCATTTTTGCCTATGCTCGTGTGGCGCGTATTTTTTTGATGTGTATTTTTCGCAACAATGCGTTCCCCGATTTAGTGATTTCGACATCTGTACTCATATCCAATATTTTCGCTTTATTAGCGTCTGCACTAATGTTTATACCGGAGTGTTCTATCGCCATAATAAATGGTGAGAAATTTTCTGGTAACCTTGCCCACAAAAACGAGCCAATCCACTTGTTATTAATCTCGAAACCTATTTACCTTTTAACTATTGTGCTGTATCCACTAACTGTGTCACGTACGCTGTCATCGAGTCACAATTTTAGGGATGAATGGAGTTAAATTTCTTAGTAGACTGATGACTCATCTTAACTTCGCGGACGTCAACAGTCTTTCCATGTGGAGCAAATAACTTCACAGTGGGTTGACCTGACTTCTGGCGTACCGCAAGGCGGTATACTTTTAAATATTCTCTATTTTTATTAATTCCATCAAATCTAATATTGATTGGTCGTAGCATTTGTTTTTTTTCACGTAAGCATTTTTTCACATAAGTTTAGCATTTTTTCACATAAGTTTAGCATTTTTTCACATAAGTTTAGCATTTTTTTCACATAAGGATTTTATGTCTATACAGCGAATCTGGTCTGCTCCAGCGGATTTGTTTGTGCTCAATTTCTGGATTATTTTATTTATGCTCTTGCCATCTGCTGCTTTAAACCACATTGAACTATTCTGAGGAAATATGTACTCTGCTTGATCTAAAAGGTTTTGTTTACAGTTGGGTAGTATTTTTTCAACATTTTTGACGAAATCTTTTTCAAAATTATTTGCTTTTAATTGTTTTTTTTTTGAATAATAATTGTTAATTTGTTTTTTGAAAAGCCTTTAATATCGCCGCATCTAATGATTTATTTACCCTGCCTGTGTTGGAATTAAGAATTTTCCATAGCTTCCTTGGGTTATTTTTATTATTATTACTTAAAAATGTGATTTCTGTATTTTCGGCGCTTTCTAACTCTGAGTACTTGCACAGGCACAACATAGTAGGGGCCAGGATTATACACCAGGAGTTCGCTCTGAAGTACGGTGTCGTGAATTGAAAACTGCCTTATCCTAAGTAAGCCGTGCCCAAAAATGACCGCACTGGGCTCTACTGGGAGTGACCATCATCACAGACAGGGTTATTCTTGCAAATAAGCCAGATGTTACGCCGATAAACCAGGCACAGTTAAGGAAATTTTTGGTCAACGTCAATATTCCGTACGACGAGAACCTCGTGAAAGCCGACACAGATAAGCTAACAAAATATTTGGACCTTGCTCTTAAAGAGACCGACATGGAGACAGCGTGAAGTGGTTTGCTTAACGAAATTCTCTGCGAATGGGCTAATCCCGGTCAGACGTTTGGGTCATCTAAGGCGACCATGACTCCGTGATAGACCGCTCTGGGCTATAATTCAGAGGCCGGTGCTTCTCTATACCGCACGCATCGTCCGCCGGTTTCATTCCTTTTCCTCATAGCCCTAGGCCAGTTGGTTTTCCCTGCCGAAGGCTTTCAACTGGTTGGGTTTTTATTTTTTAATGTATTACTTATTTGTTTATGTCACTATATTTAATTATATAAAAAAATATATAAAAAAAATTATTTATGTATAAGGTACGTGAGGGTAACATCACCTTAAGCTTTACCGCCCCATAAAACCAGCCGTCGGCAGGGAAAACCAACCTAGGCCAGTTGGTTTTCCCTGCCGACGGCTTTCAACTGGTTGGGTTTTTATTTCTTAATGTATTACTTATTTATTTATGTCACTATATTTAATTATATAAAAAAATATATAAAAAATTATATAAAAAAATTATATAAAAAATTATTTATGTGTAAGGTACGTGAGGGTAATATCACCTTAAGCTTTACCGCCCTATAAAACCGAAACTAATTGGCGAACGGAGACAATACTAAGTCGTATACTATAACTAATAAATGAAAAAAAAGAACAAAAAAGCTTTGCCAGTAATTAAAAACTTTTTAAACTAATCAATTTATAAAGCGGTAACTACACAACACATACTAAAATCGACTAAAATATTTACAATTTTTTATAGGATAGGGAGACAAACGAGCACACTGTACTTGTGTGACCACTGTGACTTCTTTATCTATCCTTGATTACGACTTAAAATGCAGATGCGTTGTCACCTGTGAGAACTTAGATGGAATAGCTCATTTCCAGTAAAAAGGGTCTCCGATTCTCTTCACTCACCATACGAAACACAACAGCATTAAGCTACTATTTTAGACTGATATTCTGTGAGAGCGTGGTCCTTCCCCAGTCGAGCCGACCCATTCGTGCTACAACTATACTTCTAATATAACTGAAACATGGCTCTACCACGTATAAAATGACTATAATGTCAGCTGTCAAAATGGCGTCTTTAAAGCAGCGCCCTTTTGACCTTTTATTATTCGATGAAGAGCTATCGTATCACAAAGCAATGTATGCAAACAAGGCCGTAGTTTTTAGTTATAAGAAAGTGACCATAATAACCAGATTTTACCCTCACGAACTATATTTATAATTTTCTTATATATATTTATGAAACCCAAAGAGATGAGAAGACCTCATTAGTGCCCCGCAATAAGAATAATAATATCAACCACATCGATTCGATCTTGATCGATTTTTATCTTAGTTGCCAGTCATAACTGAGACTATCCACCCAGGATATGCTTATGGTACAGCTGCAGGACATGATTATGCTACAGAATGCAGAAGCACTAAATACACTCTCTACGCTGCATTCTTTACAAACTCATAAGCTGATAAGTCTGCAATCCGACATGACGTGAGGACGATCAGGCACAGTAACAAAAAAGAACTTTGTAATGTTGCGCACCTAAGTTGACGTCATGTACCTAATTGATGTGATTAATTATTAGTGTTTTAAACTTTAATTAGTGTAAAGTGAATTAAAGTTTTGATCTTGGTAATTCAATCGGCAGTTTTTATTGTCACGAACCTCAAGCTCGTAACAGTAAGATATCCTACATGCTGATATTTTACAGACATATCATAACGACATGTATTTTCTTTTTTATTTTAATTAGTTACTATTTCAACGGTACAAATAATGGCTAAGATATCCTAGCTACTAATATTTTACAGACATATATCATAACGAAATGTATTTTCTTTTTGTAGTTTAATTCGTTACTATTTCAACCGTACAAATAATTGGTAAAATATCCTAGCTACTAATGTTATTCAGACATATATCATAACGAAGTGTATTTTCTTTTTGTTTTTTCTTGAATTCGTTACTATTTTAACCATACAAATAATGGGTAAGATACCCTAGCTACTAAAATTTTAGAGACGTATATAATAACGACGTGTATTTTCTTTTTGTAGTTTAATTTGTTAATATTTCAACCGTGAAAATAATGGGCATATATCCCAGCTACTAATACTTTACACACATATATCATAACGACGTGTATTTTTTTTGTAATTTAATTTGTTACAATTTCAACCGTACAAATAATGGGTAAGATATCCTAGCTATTAGTATTTTACAGACATATATCATAACGAAATGTATTTTCTTTGTGTAGTTTTATTCGTTACTATTTCAATCGTACAAATAATAGGTAAGATATCCTAGATACTAATATTTTACAGACATATATCATAACGACATGTATTTTCTTTTTGTTGTTTAATTCGTTACTATTTCAACCATACAAATAATGGGTGAGATATCCTAGATGCTGATATTTTACAGACATATCATAACGACATGTATTTTCTTTTCGTAGTTTAATTCGTTACTATTTCAACCATACAAATAATGGGTAAGATATCCTATCTACCAATATTTTACAGACATATATCATAACGACATGTATTTTCTTTTTGTTGTTTAATTCGTTACTATTTCAACCGTACAAATAATGGGTGAGATATCCTAGATGCTTATATTTTACAGACATATCATAACGACATGTATTTTCTTTTCGTAGTTTAATTCGTTACTATTTCAACCATACAAATAATGGGTAAGATATCCTATCTACCAATATTTTACAGACATATATCATAACGACATGTATTTTCTTTTTGTTGTTTAATTCGTTACTATTTCAACCGTACAAATAATGAGTGAGATATCCTAGATGCTGATATTTTACAGACATATCATTGCGACATGTATTTTCTTTTCGTGGTTTAATTCGTTACTATTTCAACCTTACAAATAATGGGTAAGATATCCTAGCTACTAATATTTTACAGACATATATCATAACGACATTTATTTTCTTTTTGTTGTTTAATTCGTTACCATTTGAACCGTACAAATTATGGGTAAGATATTCTAGCTACTAATATTTTACAGACATATATCGCAACGACATGTATTTTCTTTTTGGAGTTTAATTTGTTACTATTTCTACCGTATAAATGATGGGTAAGATATCCTAGCTATTAATATTTTACAGACTTATATCATAACGACGTATATTTTATTTTTGTAGTTTAATTCGTTACTATTTCAACCGCACAAATAATGGGTAAGATATCCTAGATACTAATATTTTACAGACATATATCATAACGACATGTATTTACTTTTTGTTGTTTAATTCGTTACCATTTGAACCGTACAAATAATGGGTAAGATATTCTAGCTACTAATATTTTACAGACATATATCATAACGACATGTATTTTATTTTTGTTGTTTAATTCGTTACCATTTGAACCGTACAAATAATGGGTAAGATATCCCAGATACTAATATTTTACAGACATATATCATAACGACATTTATTTTCTTTTTGTTGTTTAATTCGTTACCATTTGAACCGTACAAATAATGAGTAAGATATTCTAGCTACTAATATTTTACAGACATATATCATAACGACATGTATTTTCTTTTTGTTGTTTAATTCGTTACCATTTGAACCGTACAAATAATGGGTAAGATATCCTAGCTACTAATATTTTACAGGCATATATCATAACGACATTTATTTTCTTTTTGTTGTTTAATTCGTTACCATTTGAACCGTACAAATAATGGGTAAGATATTCTAGCTACTAATATTTTACAGACATATATCATAACGACATGTATTTTCTTTTTGTTGTTTAATTCGTTACCATTTGAACCGTACAAATAATGGGTAAGATATCCTAGCTACTAATATTTTACAGACATATATCATAACGACATATATTTTCTTTTTGTTGTTTAATTCGTTACCATTTGAACCGTACATATAATGGGTAAGATATCCTAGCTATTAATATTTTACAGACTTATATCATAACGACGTATATTTTATTTTTGTAGTTTAATTCGTTACCATTTGAACCGTACAAATAATGGGTAAGATATCCTAGCTATTAATATTTTACAGACATATATCATAACGACATTTATTTTCTTTTTGTTGTTTAATTCGTTACCATTTGAACCGAACAAATAGTGGGTAAGATATTCTAGCTACTAATATTTTACAGACATATATCGCAACGACATGTATTTTCTTTTTGGAGTTTAATTTGTTACTATTTCTACCGTATAAATAATGGGTAAGATATCCTAGCTATTAATATTTTACAGACTTATATCATAACGACGTATATTTTATTTTTGTAGTTTAATTCGTTACCATTTCAACCGCACAAATAATGGGTAAGATATCCTAGATACTAATATTTTACAGACATATATCATAACGACATGTATTTTCTTTTTGTCGTTTAATTCGTTACTATTTCTACCGTACAAATAATGGGTAAGATATCCTATCTATCAATATTTTACAGACATATATCATAACGAAATGTATTTTCTTTTTGTAGTTTAATTCGTTTCTATTTTAACCGTACAAATAATGAGTAAGATATTCTAGCTACTAGCATTTTACAGACATATATCATAACGACATGTATTTTCTTTTTGTCGTTTAATTCGTTACTATTTCTACCATACAAATAATGGGTGAGATATCTCAGACACTAATATTTTACAGACATAATATATCATTACGAATTTTTTTTTATTTTTGTAGTTTAATTCGTTACTATTTCAACCTTACAAATAATTGATAAGATATCCTAGATGCTAATATTTTACAGACATATATCATAGCGACATGTATTTTCTTTTTGTCGTTTAATTCGTTACTATTTCAACCGTACAAATAATGGGTGAGATATCATAGATACTAATATTTTACAGACATATATCATAGCGACATGTATTTTCTTTTTGTAGTTTAATTCGTTACTATTTCAACCGTACAAATAATGGGTAAGATATCCTATCTACCAATATTTTACAGACATATATCATAACGAAATGTATTTTCTTTTTGTAGTTTAATTCGTTTCTATTTTAACCGTACAAAAAATGAGTAAGATATTCTAGCTACTAGCATTTTACAGACATATATCATAACGACATGTATTTTCTTTTTGTTGTTTAATTCGTTACTATTTCAACCGTACAAATAATGGGTAAGATATCCTAGCTACTCATATATTCTAGATGGTAGGATCCATTTAGGCCTAAGAGGCCGTCTTTGTAGGTAGCACAAATTTACTATTTTTGCCCTCAAGCTTAGTAGGTAACACACATTTACTATTTCTGCCGTCAAACTTAGTAGGTAGCACACATTTACTATTTCTGCCGTCAAGCTTAGTTGGTAACACACATTTACTATTTCTGCGGTCAAGCTTAGTGGGTAGCACACATTTACTATTTTTGCCATTAAGCTTAGTAGGCAGCACACATTCGCTATTTCCGCCGTCAAGCTTTTTTTTAAATAGGGTTACATACGAGCACACACCACTCGATGTTCAGTAGATACTGTGACATCTACATCTACTCTTGATTAAGAAATAAAACGGGAATACGTTGACCCCCGAGAACTAAAATGGAATGCCACGTTTTCAATAAAAAATCTCCGGTTCTCTCCACTCATCGTGCAAAATACAAAAGCGTTAAGTTTATTTTAAGCTAATTCTGTGAGGGCGTGATCCTCCCTATTCGAACCAACCTACTCGTGCTACAAACTGCAATAATAGTGCTGCAGTGTGGCTCTATTACATAGAGTTATGGTTATATTAGACATGAGAAAACTAATTAGGTATTTTACTAATTATGTAACTAAGTATCTTACTAGTAATCCTTTTGTTCTATTTAGACAATGGCGAATCCGGATGGAAAAGAAAACACTTACGAATCTATAGCAAGACACTATGCTGGTAAATCTGTTTTCATCACCGGTGGTACAGGATTTTTGGGAAAGGTAATATGGCTCATTTCTGTTTTATATGCTACCGCCACATTATATATTTTTTCTTATAATCGTATTGCTTACTTAAACTACAAGTGAGCAAACATTTAGAGCTAGAACAATTAATTGTAGGTCATACAATTACTTATTCCGTGCAGGATTCGAACCCACGGCCCGTAGTGGGAAAAAAACTGTACTACCAAGCAGACAAACATATTTTCTAACTGCAATTTTTGTCGTTTGCTTAAGTATTACTAGTGGTCAGCCCCGGGTTCGCACGGGTGATTTTTGAATCTCGAAAACATATGCTTGTATAATACATACTAACCTTCCTCTTCACTCATTATGTCTATTGATGAAAACCGCATCAAAATCCGTTACGTAGTTTAAAAGATCTAAGCGTACAGGCGACGGGAAGCAACTTTGTTTTATACTATGTACATAAACAGGTAAAGTAAGGCCTAACCTCGCAAAAATTCGGAAAGACGTCGAAAATAACAATTACCGTACTTGTTTCAAAGTCTGGCTATTCATTAGAAACTTATTCGTTTTACTCTTGAAATAGATTAATTTGTATTCAAAATTAAATATAGTAGGATAAAATATGTTTGTATTTTTTTCTTCCTACCATTTCCGAAATTAGGAACCAAATACATCCTATTTGCTATCTATTTTGAGAAATGGTAGGAAGAAAAAAACTCTACTTATTCATTACGAGTTCAATCGTTCCTAAATATTAGTCTTTTTGGATGAAGTTTAAATGTTACTTATCTAAAAATCATAGCTTAGTGTCTATTCAAATGCACATGGCATTATAAAATAAACAAAACCTCACAATATTTAATCAAGATAAGAATTTTTCAAAATATATAAACATATCAATTTTAAATTTTTTTTTGACACTGACTATTATTTTTGTTTACAATGAAATATTCACTACACACAATATAAAAAAAACTATAATAAAGAAAACTAAAGTTAAAAATTTAAATTGTCATAAAGTCGCCGTGGTATGGTGCCAAGAACACTGACGGTGTTTCCTTGCTGAGTAGCTATAATTAGCCTTTGAGTGAGAAAAGAACCAGCCCTCTTATCACCAGCAGCGACAACCAGTCGCGGATAGAATTCCTTTAGGAACTTTACTGCACGTGGACCATACGGACCGATAGTCTTGCACGGAAAATGATAGTTATTCTCAGGGACTCATATGTGCGCCATTTACTTAATTCAGCTGCCTCCGATGCCGCCCCGGTATTAAAAGAGGTACCCTTGAGATGAGAGGATGCCAAAGTGTCAACGCAAGTAACTTCCCATAGTAGGGCTTTACCTCTCTCCTAATGAGACCAAAGTCATAGACCGTTGAGTTTCTGGCCATCGTCTCTAAATATCCCGCAAAGCTCTAAAATCTAGGGAACATTAATGGAGACAAGAGCCTTTCGAATGACTTCATTCAAAGAACCGTGACGGGAATACCTACCTGCACTTTTCTTATATGAAAGTTCGTGGAGCGCAAACTCATCGACGCTGCTACCACAGGGGCACTGGTGAGGTTGACAAATTGCCGCTCCAAGACGGGTTCCTACTGTGATGGGCAAGCTTTCCCCATAAAGCAATGTGCCAAGATTACTTGATGGTACAGCGTGTAACTAGTGACTAGATACTTTAGTCGAAACAGCTAGAAGGCGAGCCAGATCTTGGTCACTTTGGAAATTGTAAAATACATCTTTATGGACACTCCGTACCAACGGAATATCCTACTGTTTTGTTGGTTAACTTCCAATAGGACATACTTGCCGGGAAAGAGCATTAGCCATGTTTGCCTTGCCTCCGCAGTAAAGCACAGGTCTACTTTGTTATTTAAAATTATGTTATGTAAGTCATTGACACTATGTACATAACTAAGAAAAGCAGGCAATGCGACGCTAGAAAGATTTCCTACACCAATAACACCAAATGTCATAGATAAAATAGCTTGATTCCAGGCTGTTTATTTAAATTCAAATTCAAATTTAGAATTTTTTCTAAAGCTATTTTAAGGTTATTATCAATATCTTTTAAAATATTTGAACATTTCCAGACTGGATTTGAACTCATAAAGTATGTAAATTTACAAGAAGACAATATTTTACAATAGTAAGGGAAATATGGGGGTGTGAGATATATAATTTATCAGCGTGTTTTTAATACTATCGAAAAACAACGGAGCACTGTGCAGGTATAGCGATTCCGCATTGACAGTTTTTATTCCTGGAGAAATATGATTGCAATTTTTTACTAAATTATCTCTGTTAGAACTGGATAAATTATTGAAAATAAATATTTCACATTTATTGCTATTTGGTTCAAGACCGATATTTTTATAACTTCGAAAAAAAAAAGAGTAAGATCATTGAGGCCGTCATCTGCTTTGCCTCCCAGTGTATCGTCGTCCAGGTACCAGACATTAATCTTGGATTTCAAATTTGAAATACTTTATGTTGAATTCCCAAACTGAAAAAAGCTGGACCTAGTGGGTCACCCTGCTGAACACTGACAGTAGAATCAATTATATGATTTTGATAAAACAAGTTCGAATTTTGACTGTAACATTGAAAAACTTAATGATAAATTTCGGGGGTATTGTTAGCCACTTCTTTCAGCAAGGTTACCCTACCAGTAGAGTTAAAAGCATTTCTAAGGTCAACCTTCAGAAGAACATCTGCATTAGAATTCGTTAAAAAGGTACGCACCACCGCCACCTCACAGCCACCTGTGCCAAAGCCTAGTTGAGTGGTCTGAAATTTTGTCTTAAGGCCAGAAATTATGTCCCTGTAATTTTGCTAATTTTGAAGTTAAGCGTCGAAATGTGAAACCAACAGCAATAGGACGGATACCTTTATCCTTTTTTTGTAAGGCACACAATCTTGTCCCATATAAGATGGGAATGAGATCAGGATTTACGTTACCAGAAAGCATAAAATTACATAATTTTGTAATTTGTATTGACATTAAAAAGTATTGAATAAAACTATTATTTACTGATTTTATCGCGTTTAATTCAATTTTAATTTATTTTTATTATCCCGACCTTTCGGGTGCTTTACAGCACCCGTGGTCACGGGGGGGGGGGGGGACTGAGATGTTTGACGTCCCAATGTCTAATAATAAAAATAGTAATAATAACAAAATAATAAAAATAAATTAAAGTTGAATTAAACGCGATGAAATCCGTAAATAATAGTTTTATTCAATGTGTAGTGTTCGCGTACGTTTAAGAAATCATTATTAAAAAGTACTCTACCGGTGTCTCCGTCAGACGTGCTTACAAACTCTTTGAGATGTTGAGACGTAGTTCCGTCAATGCCGCCGGTAAAGCCATTTGAAAATGACAAGATTGCATCTAAAGTGTCTTTTTCAGAGATTTGTAAAAGTTGCATAGAAGTATTAGGAGGCAGCGGTAAATTCTGAGAGGGATTGTCCGAAGGATGTTTCTGACGAAGGTCTTCAAGAGTTTCGACATTACGAGAAGCCAGGATGTTGTTTGAGAATAGAATACGGCATGCATTTTTTAAGTCACCATCGATCACTTTCGATTCAACTACTTTCTTTAAGTCAAATTTAGGACAAGGTCGATAAATCAGTATTAATTGGGTAATCTAAATTCTGAAAAGAAGTTTCTTTTAGTTGATATGTAATTGATTTATTTATTGTTTTATTAAAATGAAAATGGGAATACGAGAATGTAAATAATTTTTATCACCTCTTTTCACAATTAGTAAAACAATGCTTTAACAAGTTGCATCCTCGCACATCTGGGAAATCTTTTAACCACTGGTACGTTACTTAGAAAATCGTACAATTGTTCCGAAAAAAAGTGATAAATTTTGTGTTATTAGGGATATTACTAAAAGAATCATTGATTTCTACGGTAGGCTGTGCTAAAATACTTTTACTATGGCATCATTTAATGTGTATATTTAATCCCCTTTTACCTTTAAACACCCTACCGTCAGTAGAATTTTGACACCGTAGGAAGTCCGACTGTGAATGTCACCGGATCATCAGTATTCATTAAAAAAATTAAAAGAAGTAAAAAAATGCAAAAATATAAAAATATATCTACAACACTCAAAAGTCAGCGGTCAGTCGCGAGCGAACGCCCGCTCCGCCAGGCGCGCTCATTGTCACACAGTGCGAAGTACATGTACATTGCGAACCACATCCAAAGGTCGACCGCACTCGTGAATTACAAGAACTTATCAAACATAAGAGACAAATGTTTTCACGAAATACCCTCGCCTTCGCAAGCGCGCACATAATGTCAACTCTCCAATGTTTCGTCGTAATGGGATAAATATGCGTTTCGCTTTCGCATATGGTTGTCACATAGAGAATTAATTTACGTGAGTTTTTTACGTTGAAAATTAAATATAGTTTTAATATCTCTCTGTTTTCCTCCTTCTTTCTTATTAGCTTCTCTAAATTGCAGCTACCGTGCAACCCTCGAAGATTCTCAATAAACCTACGTCACAGTGTGTCACTGCCACGTCTGGTACTGTGTTCCACCGCTAAATTGAATTTAAATATCCTATGGATTTTCTAAGATTTAGAAAAGTAATCTCTATAACTTGATATCATAATAAGCATTTCAAGTTAATCCTTTTACAATGGTAGAGACAAATACTAAGCAGCGGACCGTTACGGCCTTGGTTTGATACACGATCATCGACACGAGCATTAGTTAATCTTCAATTTCGATGCGATATTAATTTGTTCTTACAGAGTCTTGACCGACCGTGGATTGTTTTCCACTAAATCATTTGTTCTCCATTTAATTGAGCAGCTCAAAGCACAGAACACTAATACCCTTAGGCGGCTCGAAGTGCTTTTTCATCTCGTTTTATAATTGCAGTTTAACAAACAGTTTTATCTATAAATGGTAGAAACTCGGAAAATTATATTTATTATATTTTGAGATATTACATTTTTCTCAGCAACTCGTCCGGGCTTCGCACGGGTGTGATTCACGAGTCAATTGTTTATTTTTATAACTTAAATTACTCAAAACTCCAATTATTTCTCTAGTGTATAATATTAATATGCATTTACAAATATTGTTTTATTTATAAAAATTATATTTACCTTACACATACTCATACTTAAGCTTGTTTACGGTTTAACTTGTTTTTATAGTTTTGTAAAAGAATATAGTTATTCTATTATCAATTTTTATGATAGTCACGAAAAAAAAAGTGCTCTAAGATATTTTATACTTTTGAATAATGATGAATTTGTTTCAAATTTAGTTACACAGTAAAGTGTAGATTTATTACTAAGGAAAGAACTTTTATTATTTATTATATATTATTACAGGGTAATTGCATTGTAAACATTTTTATAGGATAAGGTGACAAATGAGCACATAGTCTACCTGATAGTAAGTGGTTGCTCTGGCCCATAGACATCTACATCCATCCTCGATTACGAATCAAAATGCAAATGCGTTGTCACCCGTGAGGACTAAGAAGAAATAGCTTGTTTCCAGTAAAAAGGGTCCCCGGTTCTCTACACTCACCATACAAAACACAGCAGCTTTAAGCTACCATTTTACGCTGGTATTCTGTGAGAGCGTGGTCCTTCCCCTGTCGAGCCGACCCATTCGTGCTACAACTACACCAGTAATATAGCTGCAGCATGGCTCTATCATATTAACAATAATCGCGGAGGCGATTTTCTTAAATGTTATAATCTCAATAATTGATATGTTTTATTTTTCTTTTAAAAATGGAAACTAAATATAAAAATATATATATTGTATATTTTTATATTTAGTTTCCATTTTTAGGGTTCCTTATAGTTTCGCCATGTCTGTCTGTCCGTCTGTCCGTCCTCGCTTAATCTCTGTGACCGTTAGCACTAGAAAGCTGAAATTTGGTACCAATATGGGTATCAATCACGCCGACAAAGTGGTAAAAAAATTGGAAAATTTTTTTTATTAGGGTAGCCCCCCTATATGTAAAGTGGGAAGTGATTTTTTTTAAATTTCGACCCTAACGTGTGATATATTGTTAAAAAGGTATTTAAAAATGAATAGGGGTTTACTAAAATCATTTTTTAATAATGTCAATAATTTCGGAAATAATCGATCTAAAAGTAAAAAACAATGTGTCCCCCCCCCTCTAACTTTTGAATCATAAGTTTAGAAAATATGAAAAAAATCTGAAAAGTAGAACTTTATAAGGACTTTCTAGGAAAATCATTTTGAACTTGGATGGAAACAACAGTTTTTGTACAAAATCATAAGTGGGAACACTTATTGTGACGGACGGGAAACTACGGAACCCTACACTGAGCGTGGCCCGACACGCTCTTGGCCGGTTTTTCAAAAGTAAAATTATTAACACTATTATCATTATAATATGTATAAAATTATAATTACGACACTTTAAACGTCAGGGAGCGAGGCATTCCATCGTAGATCCCAGGGGCGACAACGCATCTACCTTTTGATTCTTTATCAAGGATTAATAAAGATGTCTATGGCCCACAGCATCCACTTATCATTAGGCGGACTGTGTGCTCGTTTGTTACCCTTATTCTGTAAAAAAATTGTGAATGCTGTACGTTACTTGTATCTGTACTGTGAATAATTGATTATATAACCTAATCCCGACCTGCTAAACATCGTAACGAAGTTTCATACCAAAAATCATTCTTCATTCAATTGAAATTCAATCCGTCAATGAATTTTCTTAGAACCGAGTATTAAAATGTATGCAATTGTATTTTTGCATTATTTTATATACTGATTAATACTTAATTGTAATATTTCGTAAATACTAGGTTGATCAATAAGATTTTAGAAACGCAATTAAACTCTTGGATAAGTATATTTAAGTTGTATTTATTTTCCAATGTATTCTTATTTTAAGCTAATACACCTTGAATAGTGCTTTGCAAGTGGGTCTCGAAAAAGGCCCCTATAGCACCTCACTGTGCGCACATCAAGTCATCGCCGTCGAATTTAAGTTGAAAAACGTTCGAAGCAAGGTCGTGTCGTGTGTAATGGTGTGTGCTACGTCAACTAAACCCAGCAGTTCAAATAGCAGCGCCTGCAGCATCAGATCGATAGGCAGAGACAATATCACGATGAAAAAGCACTCGAGCACGAAGTCTATTCTATAATTCTTTGCGTAGGTTTTTGATTAAAGATGCGTTTTGATCTCCGGTTATATCTCACCTTCATTGAAATAGTCGATTATTATTACAATTTCCGCATCTCAAAAGACAGAGGCCATTATTTTTCCAGCGAACGCAGGCATGTTGAATGTTTTGGATTTGGGGAAGACAATCTTTTCCACATCTTACTTTGGCTTTTGGTTTCCAGATCACAATTAATGTACCCACGTTTTATTTACGGTTGCACGGTTACGGTTAAATTTAGCTTTGAATTGTCAAATTTTGCATTCTTTTGGGCGTCTGTTAACTTTCTAGGAACCCAGCGCATGGCTGCAACCTTTTTTGAATTTTAAAGTTTGAGTAAAAAAATTGGAATGTCCCAAACGAAAGGTTTAGAAACTTAGCTAAGTAACAGATGGTTATATGTTGATGTAATTTAACAATTTCTTCGATTTTTTTATGTTTTCTTGCGTAGTAGCCATTGTTGGCCGCCCGGAGCGAGTGTCGTTGTTGCTGATAGTTCTGCCGTGCGCATTTAAATTCAGTGTACCTATAGTAAAGTTAAAGTTACAGCCTATATACGTCCCACTGCGACTCCCACTGCAAGGAAGTGTCGCGCTGCCCCAATGCGTGTTGGCGAACTTCACATGTCTTCGAAAATATTTTTTTTTCTTGTTCCTCAGACATGCAGGTTTCCTCACGATGTTTTCCTTCACCGCTGAACACGTGGTAAATCAGCATTTAAAATTGCAATTAACAATTTCATTGGTGCCGGCGGGGATCGAACCCGGATTACTCGCGTTCTATATAGTGTACCTATGCCACTGTAGAATAAGACGAAACATTGTCTGCCAAAGTAGATGGCAGTTCGACAAAACTACTTTTTGTTCAAAAATATTTTAAACCGAAATATTTAATAACCGCACGATGTTCGAGATTCTCTATTTCGCATACGAACCAAATTTCTACCAAATGTGAAGTATGAAAAAAAAATTTTATTTGACTTGGCTACTAACGAATTTAAGATTAAAATAGAACATATAATATATATGCTATAAGCCTTTTTAAGGAAATAGCAAAAAGGTTAATCGACGTCACAGGAGACCGAAGAGCTGGCAGTTACCTCGGACAAAGAATTAGTCTAGCTATTCAACGGGGAAACGCTGCCAGTATCTTCGGAACCTTGCCTAAAGGACCTCTTTTTTAATAATTTAATTTAGTTATTATAATATATATTTTTAAGGTTTTTAGTATTAGAAATAGAACATATTTCTATAACTCATTGATAGGCACCAAGCAATACCAAACTTCCAAATATTATATAAAATTTAGTCTCGATCACTCCGTGTATTACCCTCCATTTATTGGTAAAACTTAATACAATCGGTTCACACATTTCGAAGATTAGCTCGGACATACATACAAACCAAAATTTAAAAATAGTTACTCATGTCTCAATAACATGCTTATCTTAATATATACAAATTACGTGTCACGTTGTTTGTCCGCGATGGACTCTTAAACCACTTAACGGATTTTAATAAAATTTGCACACCGTGTGCAGTTTGGTCCAACTTGAGAGATAGGATAGTTTTTTGTCCATGAGTGACCCACAACTTTTTTTGCGAATTTAAAGATTTTTAATAGGACATGACAATGGGTCGTCGAAAAGGGCTGAACTACGTCTGCCTGGCAAGCTAGTATTATATATATTAATAACTACGAAGAAAATACAAAACGCGTTGTAACTCACAAATCAGCGAAACCGGTTTCTTTTTAGTTTATGGAATTTCATTATCATTGATTTCAATGACAAGTAAGACTAAAGTTGAACGAATAACGAATAATAAAGATAATTAATTTGCAACCTTCCGCTAACCAAATAGGATTGAAGAGCAATCCAATCCAGGTAAGACACATCATTCTATTTAGTTAGCGGAAGGTTGAAAAGGTTGAAGGTTGTTTATTATAATGGATTTCCGCAAAGTAATGCCTGATTCTATCAATTATCGAAGAACGTATGAAAAACGAATGTCGCAACGTAGTTTTTTTTTTGTAGCATTTAGAGGCGCGTGTGAGTATAGTGACAGTGTGCGAGCGAGAGGTGAATAGAGGTGACGCCATTTTCAATCTCAATCTTTAACCGCACGGGTAGAAGTGCTGTGATAAATATAGAAAGCAAGTTGACTCAGCTTTGTAGGCTACTAATAGGTTCCTATTCTTTTCTTTTAAAAACTGTTTTGTGGAATACGAGGGCGGCACTGAAAATTTCGGGAATCAAGGAAGTGACACAACATTACTATTTAAAAATGTATTTATTGCTTTTCGAAGTATTCTCCGCAAAATTTGACACATTTTTCACACGATGGAACCAATCATTGAAGCAAACATTCCATTCGGAAGTTGGGGTCTCCAAAATGGCCGTTTTGTAGGCGTTCACAGCTTCTTTAGGTAATGAAAATCTCTGTCTACGCAATTTATTTTTTATTTTAGGGAAAGTATAGAAATTATTAGGGCTTAGGTCGGGGCTGTACGGCAGATGGTCTAATAATTCTATGTTTTCTTGCTCTAAAACTCTTTTGTTCTGTGTGCGGTGTGAGAACTCGCATTGTCGTGATGGAGTAAGATGCGGCGGTTGCAGTTCTCTTTACGGAGTTCAGAAACGACCTGTGGTAAACAAATGCTAGCATACCATTTTACATGAACCGTTTCTTGTCCCTCAAGAGGAATAGTCGTAACATGGCCGGTTTTGGAGACAAACGTGGTCACCATTTTTTTCGCAACACTCCGTGAACGAACAATTTTTGTTGGTTTTTTGTTTCGGGTTCGTACGCGTATATCCAGGATTCGTCACCAAATACGATGTTGTATACAGCATTTGAGGGTCCTGCGTGGAATTTTTCAAGAGTTCTGACGCACCAAGTAACGCGAGCCGCTTTTTGCTCTTCACAGAGTGAATGCGGCATCCATCGGGAAAACAACTTATTTACACCTAATTGTTCATGCAAGATTATTTGTGTTTAACTCATGCCAATGTCTTAAGTTGCCTGAATTTCGCGGTGTGTCACTTTTCGATCTTCCTCAATCAGCTTACGCACAGCATCAACGTTTTCTTGGGTGACTGCAGTTTTTGGACGACCATGACGGGGATCATCACTGAGCTTGACACGTCCTCGTTGAAATTGAGCAAACTAGCGATAAATTGTGGTTTTGGATGCGGCTTCATCACCAAATGCAGAAATCATCCGGTCAACCCACTGTTTTTGTGTTAAACCACTTCGAAAGTCGTAATAAATCATCGCTCTTGAATTTTCTCGAGTCAATTCCATTTTCTCAACGAATAAACAAGTTTGACAAAACCTTGTGACAAGACCGAGAATCTTTTTTTAAATAAATAAATGGTATTCGATTTTTAAAACCAAGGAGTTTTAAATTAAAAAGATTTTAATATGACGGGAACAGTGGAAATATTCCATTCCCGATACTTTTAGTGCAGCCTAGTATTTATCTTTATTAATTATTTTTACCTTATTTTGCTTTGAAAATACACACAATACTTAAAGATTTATATTTACAATATTATCCTTGCAAAAGTCTAACCCCAATTGATACACAAGCAGTACCGAAATAGCGGTAAGAACACAATAAAAAAACTCATGTGTACTGGGTTCAAAATGTCTGATACACGCATCGGACAAGCCACGGACGAAAACTGAACCGATTATTTTTTGACATTTAATACACTTTACACTACCTCTTTGATGAGTAAACCACGGAAAATTGTGTTACCAATGTAACAGCTCTCTTTTTTATGGAATATGAGGCCAACGAGCATACGGCTCACCTGATGGTAATGTTTACTGATGATTGTCTTGTGGTAAGAAAGCGTTAGAAAATCACTAATAAACACGGTTTCACTAAATATTTCGGAGTAAGGTTCCAATTTCAGAGCCCCTCAGAATAAGTTTCCTTCACTTTACGTTTTTTATACACACGTGTATTCATAATATTGTGATTTAAATGTTGGATTTCATTTTGCTAGCTCGGGATATTTCACAGTGTTCCATTTCATAGTATGCGAGCAAATCCAGTTCGATCCTACCGGAACAATCAATTTTATAATTGCGATCTATATGCTGATTTAAAACGTGCTTGGCCTTGAAGCAAAACATCACGAGGAAAATTGCAGAGTTATAAAAACATACGAGAATATTCAGTCTTTCAACTCGCAAAGGTTTATTGAGGCAGAGTCTTCCGTGCTCCGAAACCCTTCTCAAAAATGAGAGGCATCCTTTACTCAGAGAATTTGTTCCTTTAAATGAAAGATTACTGTTCATACAAGAATGAAACTCGTAGACACTTTCGTATCCATAGGTAGCTATTTTTTTTGAGCCGAAATATGATGATATTGCAAATACGAGTATTAACACATTTTTCTTTTTTAGGTTTTTGTCGAAAAGTTATTACACAGCTGTCCAAATATTGACAAAATTTTTTTATTGATACGAGACAAAAACAAAACGGACGCTAATGAAAGAATTAAGCAGTTATTGCGCCTACCGGTGAGTTAAAGGAATATTACTTCAAACTTTTAACATTTTTGTTAGATGAAAGAAAAAAATTCTCGAACAATTTGAGGCACTGACAGTTATTATATTTGCGCAAATGTTGCCTGTGGTTGGAATTGGAATACTGGACCGCCACGTCGGTCGTAATATCCTCGTCACCAATGAACCTCCTCCTTCTACCTCACCATACGAAAAATACAACATTAAGTTGCCATTTTTTTTTTCATTTTTTTCTGTGAGAGCGTGGTGTTTTTCCTGCCGAGTCGATTCATTCGTGTTGCAACAATTAATAGATGGAACTGTACTCTACCATGTTTTAATTGCATATGATATAATCAGACGAATTCTAGTTTTTTTAGTAGCAACTCTATCAAAAGCACTGAAAAATAATGCTAAAATATTACTTAGTAAACTAGACTTGGTATCTAGGAGTCTATAACACTCAGATAGATCGCGTACTTCCTTGTCTTTTTCACATATTTATGTGCGTTATTTAAATTGTATAACATTGATAATGAAAAATTATTCAAAACTTATTTTACAGTTGTTTGATAGACTTAGAAAAGAAAGAAGGGAAGATCTTGAAAAGGTTGTGCCTTTATCCGGAGATATAGCACAGCCTAACCTTGGTATAAGCCATAAAGACGAACAAATGTTAAAAGAAAAGGTAATAAAAACAATGAATTTTAAAAATTAAATTTAGCTTATTGCAAAAGTATTTATTAAGAGTATTCAATATACTCTTAAACCATTTCGTAATTTTACTTTCCTAGCTGTGACTACTGAAGCAACTTAAATAAAACCCATATTCCGTTGTGGATTTCTGGTGGTACATTTGTGTTTTATGTTGCCCGTAAAGTAGAATTTTGAATCTGAGAGATAAGTTGAATCTGTGTCAAGCTTATTTAATATACAGTGATGAAATATTTAAATTATAGTGATTGTATTTCAGGTATCCCACGTATTTCATTTTGCGGCAAACGTCAAATTTGATGAAAAATTGAAAGTGGCTATGAATGTGAACGTGGAAGGAACAAGGAGTGTGTTAAATTTGTGTCGGCGCTTGAAAAATATCGAAGTAAGAGAAATATAAAAAATATAATCTTTGACTCAGACTACCCCAGGTGGGTACCAGTACCCCTGGAGAATCCGAGAATCCCTCGCTGAGCATCCACGACCAACCTACTCCACTCCTGAATGTGGTTGCTGCGGCTGTCCTGCGTATTCTGGGGGTGGGGGGGGGGGGGTTAAATTCCGCCCAAGACAACAACTGCTAGGGGCAAGCTGAGCAAAAATACCAAGGCGACCCCTGCCATGATATCCGTGATTTTCTGCAATATCAGGAGAATTTACTCGAAACTAAAAGCCGTTCACTACCATCTCGAGACGGCAAAGCTGGCTCTGCTTTTTCTGACCGAAACAAAGGTGTCCTCTCCAGCTGATGCTTCGTATCTCTCCAACCCGGGGTACATACTAAAAAACTCCTTTGTGCCTCGGGCTGCAGTTTACGTATACGTCAGAGAGGACATCTGTTCCCGACACCTCGGCAGTCTGGAAGGTTCTTGAAGGTACCTGTCCGTCCTTTGGCTACGGGTAAACAGCGACGACTATCTGCGCGTCTACGGGTGTCTCTATAGGTCCCATAGCGGTAATGCGGAAACAGGACGACTCTTCGACCACGTCCAAATGGCTACAGATTCCAGTAGCTACAGCAGATCCCCTCCGCATAAATCGTGACCCTCGGCGATTTTAACGCCCACCACGCCGAATGGCTTGGTTCACGTTTAATCGATCATGTGGGGAGATCTGTTCCTGATTTTGCCTTGGCATATGGTCCGATACAACTGGTTACTTCAACTTCGGAGGTTACTTCATTTCGGAGTGTGGTTCCACTCACGCTCAAATCGCGGTTGCATTCTACAGGCTGCCGCCGTGTTTGGCACTATAGGTAAGCCGATTAGGATAGGAAGTGATCTTTATTTGCATCCTACCCTTGGGGGCTGGTTTGCTTCTGGATGACAATCCCAACGTTGTTGCTGTCTCTGTCGCTGATGTGGTGCTTCAGGGTATGCAACTTTTTATTCCTTCCTCTATGGTACCCATCGGAGACAAATCTCAGCCATGTTTTAGTCGCTCTTGTAAAAAAGCATCATGCTGTAAGCAGGAGTGCTAACGGGCTTGGGCTGATAAATCAACGTCCCGGGATGTAAACACCAACGCACAGTCCCTGGACATCCACAAGTCGAGTGGGCCTGACGGAATCCCCCCAAATCTGCTGAGGACGTGTGCTCCAGAGTTGACACCGGTTCTAATGCGTCTTTTCGGGTATTCCTACTCCCTAAACGTATTCCAAAAATCATGAAGGACGGCTTTCGCCCACCTAATCCCCAAAAAAAGGTCACCGCTCAGATCCGTCAAACTACAGGGCTATCGCCATCACCTCCTTGTTCTCCAAAATAATGGAATCCATCATAAACTGCCAACTTATGCGGTACCTTGAGGATCACTAGCTGATTAGTTACTGCCAATACGGTTTTCGTTGAGGTCGATCAGCTGGTGATCTTCTAGTCTACCTTACTCATCGAAGGGCGAAGGCAGTAGAGTCCAAAGGGGAGGCATTGGGCTTTAGTTTGGACATTGCGAAGACCTTCGATCAGTTTTGGCACAAAGCGCTTCTTTCGAAGCTCCCTTTCTATCGGCTTCTCGAGAAATTGTGCAATTGGACCACCAGTTTTTTTTTCAGATTAGAGCATCAAGGTGGTTTTAGACGGTGAATACTCCGAATACAAGCCTATTAATGCTGGCGTTCCATAAGACTGCGTGCTATCACCAACGCATTTCTTCTGCATATCAATGATATGTAGCAAACCGGTAACATTTATTGCTATGCGGATGATAGCACTAGTGATGTTCTGTACACCGGCTGTACCAATATTTCTCGGCAAAACGTCTCCGAGTACCGGGACATACTTGCGTCTGAAGTCGAGTCTTTGCTGAACAAAGTCTCGCATTGGGGACAACTAAATCTAGTCCAGTTTTACCCTCAGAAAACACAAGTTTGCGCGTTAACCACCAAACAGAACCCCTTTGTCGTATCTCTTCAGTTTCAAGTCACTCCCCTTGATGCCTCAGCTAGTATCGGAATCCTTGGCATCGACATATCGAGTAACGTGCAGTTTCGTGGTCACTTGGAAGAGAAGTCCAAATTGGCCTCTAAAAAGCTTGGCGTGCTCAGCAAAGCGGGACAGTATTTCATGCCAGCACAGCGTCTGCAACTTTATAAGACGCAGGTTCGACCTTACATGGAATACTATACCCATCTCTGGGCTGGGGCTCCTCCAGATTTAATGAACGCACTACGCGGCAAACCTCTCGATACCATCCACACTATCCAGATGCTTGGCAGTCCACCACTGTACGTTTTCTTCCGCGCACGACCTCTGTGTGGAATTGTTTACTACTGACGATTTTTCCAGACCGATACAACCTAGGGACCTTGAAGAAATAAGCTTACTCCTTTCTAAAAGGCTAACAACGCACCTGCGATTCAACTGGTGTTGCAGTTGTTCATGAGCGGCGGTAGTCACTTAACACCAGGTGAACCGTATGCTCGTTTGCCCTCTCACCTATAAAAAATCTGATAATAAGCATTACAATCTTAAATGATAATAGCCGTTTTGTGACAATGAATATACAGTTTTGGTAATCAAATACGTAGCTATTAAAATCAAACAGCACTTTAAATAATATATCGATCATAATTAAGAGAAGCGAAGCTATTTTATTTATTTATTTATAGGATAGGGTGACAAACGAGCACACAGTCCACCTGATGGTAAGTGGTTGCTGTGGCCCATAGACATCTACATCTATCCTCGATTACGAATCAAAATGCAGATGCGTTGTAACCCGTGAGGACTAAGATGGAATGCCTCATTTCCAGCAAAAAGGGTCTCCGGTTCTCTACACTCACCATACGAAATACAGCAGCATTAAGCTACTATTTCACGCTGGTATTCTGTAAGAGCGTGGTACTTCCCCGGTCGAGCCGACCCATTCGTGCTACAACTATACTATTAATATAACTGCAGCATGGCTCTACCACGTAAAGCTAGTACTTTGTTGGGTATATACCTATTGTCTATTATAACGATATACGCCATTTCATTTTGCAATCAAATACCTAGCTATTAAAATCAAACAGCACTTTAAATAATATATCGATCATAATGAAGAGAAGCGAATCTACTTTGTTGGGTATATACCTATTGTGTATTATGACGATACACACCATTTCATTTTGCATGTGGATAATATCAAATTAACTTCGTTTCTTCTTAAAATTGTTCATATCAAAAACTATAAAATGCAACTTTCTTAACTTGATTATCCCGTTACAGTTCATTGGAGGGCATAGATATTTCACATTGTAAGGAAGATTTGTCATGATCGTTAACTTTAGCAGGCGGATGCTCGTTATGATCGCAGTATCAGACGTCTTTGATTCTGCTCTCCCGTTACTGGTCGCTGATGTAGTATTTGATAATGCATGATGGATTTATTAATTTTACTTAATCTTACTGGAAGTTTCATATAACTTGAGCTACTCGGTTTCGTTCCCTGGTGGCACCAATGTAATTGCAATTTTACGTGCTGTTTTACCATGTTATCTGTGATGAAAGAGAACTATGTTGGAAAACTTACGTGACTGAGGAGTAATATATTTAAAAGAAATGTTAGTAGGCCAAAATTCTCTGGAAAAAAATGGCTGGCACTGAGCTGTGGGACGTATAATAGAAACTGTTACTTCACCTAAATTAAAGATTATTTAAATATTTGTAATAAATATGTCACAATAAATAAATTACAGAGTATATTTAATTATAGAACACTTAAGATTTCGCGATCATAATATTTTTTTATTTAAGGTTTTCGTGTACGTATCTACGGCTTATTCTAACACAGATAAACAAGTTCTGGAAGAAATTATATACCCACCTCCTGCTTCAATTGACGAAGTATACGGAATTCTACAACAGGAAGTAATCAATGAAGATCAAGTAAAAAATCTTCTTTGTAAGCAAAATTATAACGTTAATTTCTTAATAAATTAATATCTAATTTAAGTTCTATCAAAAGCCTGATGTTGGTCATAGGCCTCGTCCATGGATTTTATATGATACCACGGTTACCAAGCAAGTCTACAACCACAGTTTTTATTATTTTGAATTGATGTCAGGAAGATGCTGCTACCTGTCACCCATTTCTTATAACGCTTGTAGATGTTATCTATGTTCAATGATGAAGTGTCTCGTTACCAGAAAAAAGGGTCTCCAGTTCTCGTCACTTTACAGACGGAGAATCTGAGTATGATGCTAATATTTTGTGAGAGCGATTTAATTCATAATAATATTATGAGAGAAATTTAAAACTACCTATGACTTGCGACTTCATTCAGTCTTTGGGCGTTTCAATTATGATCAAACGACTTAAACTAAGTTTTTCTCTATTTGCTGTGATCTCGAGAAGTATCTGCGATATTAAATATGTAAAATTAAAATTGAAAATCTATTAATATCACTAAAAAGGCTTTATTGACTTATCCTTTAACACTCATAGTTTTGTTGTAAAATGAGGTTAAAGTAAGAAGTTAAAAATCTATTTTGCATCATAACTTAGAGTAGGTAACTATATATTACTTTTAATGTAAAATTACAATTTCAAATGTCTTATAGTTAGCCGTATAGCCGTGGTAGCCCAGAAGAGCCGTGGTAGCTCAGATTATTAGTAATTGTAATACTACTACAGTAATTTTCACAGTACGCCAGCAAACCGGGTTCGATCACCACCGGCGCCAATGTAATTGTTAATTGCAATTTTAAGTGCTGATTTACCACGTGGTTGACGGTAAAGGAAAACCTAGTGAGGAAATTTGCATATCTGAGAAATAAGAAAAAATAATATTTCGAAAACATGTTAAATTTACCAACACAAATTAGGGCATTTTGGCGGACATTTCCTTGCCCCAAAACGCCCTTAGAAATAAGGGAAGGCTTGTGCCGAGCGGTGTGACGTATATAGACTATAACTACTTATAACTACTTTAACTTTAACTTGTATAGTTTATGAGATACGCAAAAACAACATAAATTTTGTCACATTTTTGAACAAAATATTGAAGTTTGAACAAAAAAGCCGTGAAGTTTCATCACAATCGGCTAATGACTCCGAATTTCATTTTTAAAATAAAATAATTACTTACAAAATTAAAAACTTATGAAATAGAGGTTCTGAAATATAACTGCTTTGGTGTTATTTCAGGTGGCAGACCTAATACTTACACCTATGCTAAAGCAGTTGCGGAAAGCCTTGTAAGTCGAGAACATGGTGACGTTCCTACAATAATCATCAGACCGTCTATTGGTATGTAAGAATGATTTATGCCAATATTTGTAACAAAATGTCACTCAATAATTGATAAATAGTAACGCCATCTATTATTTCGTTCACGTGTTTTAATAGGTTGTGGGCCTTTCTCAATTTATGGCTCTATGTGGCTTTGATACCCCCCCCCCCACAAATCAGACAACTTTTTTGTATTTAGCAAATACAACTTATTAATTGTGTTATTTATATTTTTATTTTTATTTATACTTATTTATTGTTGATAAGTATGTTTCATCAATTGCCTAAGAGCCTGTATGAATTATGTGCAAAGGCTGTGGCAGAATAGCAGGGGTAATGGGTTTCCCGTTACAACTGAGTCACAGACCGTTTTGTCACATCTAATTATTAAGCTGTCTATTTAAATTTTAACATTGTATTTTTGTGTGGCAAATAAATACTTTTTATTTATTTATTTATCAGTTATTTTATTTTGTAAAATATATAAATTGTGTACGTTGTTTCGCGGAAATATGACTACAAACTACATTGCTAGTGTGACGAAGTTTAAAGGAAGGGAGAATTACGATGAGTGGTGTTTTGCGGCTGAAACTTGTTGGTGCTAGAAGGAATGGACAAGTACATCAAACCAATGCCAGATTTTGAAGTAAAGCCAGTAGACGACGCAAAAACGAAGACAAAGTTAATATTAACGATCGACCTGGAGCTCAGCAGAATTATGAAATAAATTAAAGGCCATGTTTGATAACTCTGGTTTCTCCTACCTTATAACCTTGTTTTGACATTTGATATCTATAAGACTAGAAAATTGTGACTCGATGGCTACCTATACCACACAAATGATCTAAACGGCTCAACAGTTAAATGGCACGGGATTTACAGTAACAGAACAAATGAATGGGTAGTTTGCTGCAAGTAATTATTATTTGCAGGTTAGCCAATCGTTATTCCCCAATGATAATGGCAATAGAACATTCGGGTATTTCGATAACTGCAGATATCATAAAGTAAAAAATACCTGGTGAGGAAATGCCTGCTGACACTGAAAAAAGAAATGGATTTCCTATGCATGGTTTCTATGTGTTAATCTGTATAAGTATTAAGTTTATTGATAAGTGGGGGTGTCAATATTTGTATCAAAACGTCATTAAATAATTGATAGACAGTACCAGTAACGCCATCTATTATTTCGTTCTATAAAACTTTTAATTTCTGAATAATAATTACTACAACAATGTTAATTTACAAAATAATTAAAGTAGGTATTAAATTCAACTATCTGCCACCCTTTGGGGCACCGGGCATATGCATTTGTGTTTGTACCCAGTGCCGCAGAAAGGGGCAGTCAGGCTTGTCGCTGAGTACGTTCAGGATGGTGTTGGCGCTCCCCTGCGTACGGAACATCAGCGAGATGATACGGCGCCGCAGCACGGCGTGAAAGCCATACGGACGGCTTTGTGCAATAATCGCAGACGCACTGCAGCAGCGAGGGACCGTTACCAGCACCCTGAGTACGTTATTATACTGTACTCGGAAAGCGTTGATGGCTCGTTGCGTGTGGTAGATGCACAGATTGCAGGTGTATAGAGTTTGACAAAAGGCTTTGAAGAGAGTTATCTTAACTTCAAAGCTACATCGCGCGAATCTGTGTGCCAACATATTATAGCGGATCGCCATCGCTCTCCTTTCCCTCTCGATACCGGCATCGTGTTTTAAATCCTCGGTAATCACATGGCCGAGATATTAAAATTCTTTCACCCTGCGTAGAGCGATGCGATTTAGCTGAGCACGTCGTACATCTCCCAGATCAAGAGCTCACTCTTTTGAACATTGTACAGGAGACCGTGTGACAAAGCGTATTTCTCACATACACCTATTAGTTTTCTGAGACCGGCGATTGATGGGTTGAGCAACACCACGTCATCTGCATAACTGATACTATTGATGCAGTGACCATCAATCGAACAGTCAACCCCTATGTCGCTCAGCTCAACAATAAAACGATTCACATACAATTTGAAGAGAGAAGAAGTTAGCCCCCCTGTCTTACTCCACACTCCAACCCGTACTCATCAGAAAGCTCACCAAGCCATTTGACCTGGTTTGTTTGGTGTTCATACCAATATTTAAAAATATTGATCAACTCATAGAATACTATAAAACATCCATAATAGAACGGGCGAGTGGGCGGTACCCGTGTAGCCACTAGTATGTCACTAACACGTCAACTCACACGTATAGATGTCAACACAATCAATCGTCTCCAAGTTTTGTGTCAAGCGTCGCTCCATGCAAATTATTTAAAAAATGGCAAATTATGCCATAATTACGTAACATATTCTACAAAAAATAAGTCGAAATTTTTTATATTTTGTGAATATTAGAAGCAAAAATATACAAATATTTATGTGTCAAAAGCATTAATTAAAAGACTAAAATGTGTTTGTAGTGGTGGTAACTGATATTACGACGTAATTACTTGTGAGGGTGCTCCCGGTGACGCCAATCTTCCTACAAAGTAAGGTTGACAACCATTCTATTGAGTATTATATGGATGGATCAACCCACCCGGCATACCTGTGTCTTTTAATTTACGCCAAAGAATATCATATCTAACTAAGTCAAATGCCTTAGTGAGATCAAGAAAGGCTGCATACACAGGCGTGTTCCTATCCGTGTAGTACCTAACAGTCTGCTTGAGTGACATGATTGCGCATTCAGTCGAAAGTCCTGGTCTGAAGCTGAATTGAGCGTCATCAAGATGGAAATGCTTTTTATGTTGTCTCTCAAGCAGGCCGTCAAGCATCTTAGATGTGATTATAGCTAATGATATCGGGCAATAGTTGCACTTGTCAGAAGTGTCACGAGTTTTATTTTTAATGAAAGGCACTATCATCGTCTTCATTAGCTCATTTGGCAGATAGGAATGCCTAATGCATAGCGTGAAATGAACGAACACGCATAGCGAAAATTTTCAATGCTAAGGCCATCGTGACCAGGAGACTTCCCTCGCGTCATTCCTTTTATTATTATAGCAACTTGCTTAGCTGTGACGCGGTTCGGTACCCCCGACACCACGACCTCTTTATCTACAACCTGCGCACTTTACAGTGAGGACTCAACTTAAAAGTGATATCTGTACATTTCGCTATATCCCGTGGTTCACTGATATCGTTAACACTCACATGGACGCTAGGCTTTGGACATATTTGTTTTTTTTGTTGGCAAAATCCCCTAAAATCTTTATTTCTGTGTTTAGTAGCTAAAATATTCATTTTTATTTGCTCCTGATTATACTGACAATACCTTAACTTGCTTTTGAAAATTTTCCTCGAATCATACATTTCATTATAAATGGTTCCACTATTTGGCCGACCATAACTTACCCTGGTTAGATTAATTGCTAGGCGTTCCTGTGAGTGTCACGGACATACTTGTTCCTACCTACAATAGGTCGACCGCGATGTGGTTTGCCATCTCCCGAACGACCGAACGGCCACAGCAGCCTCCTGCAACGCTGTTATGATATTACTGTAAAGCGAGTCTATCGCGGACAAGTGTGCCGCGTCGCTATTACTACACAAATAATCGCCACATTAATCGAACTCATGTGGAAAGCCCAACTTTCGCAGATTATCATTACAATATTTCGTGTAAACATTTCTATTTGGCTTAGGTCCCTTTCTTTCCATAGAACCTTTAGCGCGCGGCAACTCAATAGTCTGACTAACTGATTTTATGTTGCACTGAATTTCTAGCGCGAAATGATCAGACAAGTAAACACCGTAATGTACTTTTACCGATAGCACTTTGCTTAGTGCAGCCTCAGTAACAACATGGTCATCAAGACATCTATGGCTGCCGTGCGCTTCACTAACATGCCCAGTTTTGTTCACTACAGAAGTCTAGAAGTTCATTGCAAACAATTCCCCGGGGTGAGCGTAAAATCTACTAAAATATATATAGTTTCGATTTTACAACTCTAAACTATAGAAGCAATTTCACTTAATAAACAGTAACAATAAGTACCAGCCGTACCGATGCATACACATGCCTTAATCGCACTTATTCAATTACTTTCACACGGAATCACAGACACACTTAAACTTACTGTTTCTATATAATACATTATATATATATATATATATATATATATATATATATATATATATATATATATATATATATATATATATATATATATATATAAAATATATATAAAATATATAAAAGTGCTACGCCGCCATACTGTCGCTCACGCAGTAGTATCCCACTAGACATGCCTACAGCTTTCCATGTTCCGGTAAAACAAGCAACGACTTTGGTTTTTGCAGTAAATCGTAAGGCAGGAGCCAAGTTTCTTGTAATACAATAATAGCACTTCGACAAAGCACGTTGTAAAAGGTCAATGCATCTTTTAAAACACAATTAAAACTAATTAATTTTAAATCAAAATTTTTATTCGTATTATGCGCTATGAAGATATAAAAATGCTGTGTGCTGTGATTGTAAATAATATTACCTTATAAGTTCTACGGCCCCAATATTTATAAATTTTTATTGATTGAGATAAAAGAGCCAACTGTCAAAGCTGAAGACTGAGTGTGGCAGCATCGTTTCCGGGACACCTGAGATTTTGAGTGAGATTGAGAGGTTCTATGGGCAGCTGTACACATCATCGTTGGAGCCACACGCAAGTGTGAGTAACGATCCAAGAGCAAGTCTTATCCGACACTATTCCGATGATATCCCGGACTTCAGTCTAAGCGAGATTAGAATGGCTCTCCAGCACCTTAAAACTGGCAGGGCCCCAGGCGAGGATGGAATTACAGCGGAGCTTCTGAAAGCGGGTGGAACACTGGTACGTGAAGTCCTTCAGAAGCTCTTCAATTCCGTCCTCCATGGTGGTACTACTCCAGAGGCGTGGAGCAGAAGTGCGGTGGTCTTGTTCTTTAAGAAAGGCGACAACGCTCTCTTAAAGAACTACAGACCGATTTCCCTTCTGAGCCGCGTCTACATGCTGTTTTCGAGAGTCATTACGAATCGTCTCGCACGCAGACTCGACGACTTCCAGCCTCCCGAACAAGCCGGTTTCCGGTTTTCGAAAAGGCTTAAGTACCATAGACCAGATACATACCCTGCGGCAGATTGTACAGAGGACTGAAGAGTACAATCTGCCACTTTGGCTAGCGTATGTGGACTATGAGAAAGCCTTTGATTCCGTCGAAATTTAGGCGGTGCTACAGTCCCTTCAGCGGTGCCAAGTTGACTGTCGGTATATCGAAGTGCTGAAGTGTTTGTACAGTAAGACTACGATGGCTATCCGAGTACAGAAGCAGAGTTTGAAACCTACCCAACTGCAGAGAGGTGTAAGACAAGGTGGCGTTACATCCCCGAAACTCTTCACCGCTGCATTGGAAGACGTTTTCAAGCTACTGGATTGGAAAGGATACGGTATTAACATCAATGGCGAGTACATCACTCACCTTCGATTTGCCGACGATATAAGCCTTATGGCAGAATCGCTGGAGGACTTAAGCACTATGCTCAATGACCTCAATAGTGCCTCCCAACGGATAGGTCTTAAGATGAACATGGACAAAACAAAGATCATGTTTAATGTCCATGTCACACCTATGCCGGAAGTCGTTGAGAGCACTATGCTCGAAGTTGTTGATGAGTACGTTTGCCTGGGACAAATAGTCCGTCTAGGTAAGTCCAACTTCGACCGAGAGGTCAATCGACGGATTCAACTCGGCTGGGCAGCGTTCGGGAAATTACGACATATCTTCTCGTCACGTATACCTCAATCTCTAAAAACTAGATTGTACAACCAGTGCGTGTTGCCAGTGATGACTTACGGGTCTGAGACGTGGTCCTTCACTGCTGGCCGTATGAGGACGCTCAAGGTTGCTCAGCGAGCTATGGAGAGGGCTATGCTCGGAGTTTCTCTGCGTGATAGGCTCAGTAATGAGGATATCCGCAGTAAAACCAGAGTGACCGACATAGCCCAACGGATTAGTAAGCTGAAGTGGCAATGGGCCGGCCATAGAGCTCGAAGAACCGATCACCGATGGGGAAGAAAGGTTCTTGAGTGGCAGCCTCGTACCGGTAGGCGTAGTGTAGGGCGACCCACCACTAGATGAAGTGACGACCTGGTAAGATATGCAGGAAGTCGGTGGATGCAGGTGGCTCAGGACCGTGCTTTGTGGCATTACTTGGGGGAGGCCTATGTTCAGCAGTGGACTTGTGAAGGGCTGTAATGATGATGATGATGATGATGAGATAAATGATAGATCAAGGGTTAAGTAATCCTTGTACATTTTACATTACGCGTGCAATCGCGGTTGGGTGGGATTGCAAATGAAATTATGAAATTATTATTATTGTATTATAAATTACTGCTGATTTGAACAAAATAAATCAAGGAGGACTAATTTATCCATAACTTTTAGAAATAAGATGTAGAATGTTCCCATTATTAAGACGTCTTTTATATGCAAATTATTTTAACTTTTACATAGATTTTCGGTAATTGTAAAGAACTATATTTTTAATTTCAGTATCAGCAAGCTTATATGAACCAATGACAGGATGGCTGGATAACTGGTTCGGTGCAACGGCCCTCATTGCTACCGTAGCAAAAGGTCTTAATCGTATTCTTCTTAGTAAAAGAACTAACGTTTTAGACCTTATTCCTGTTGACTATGTATCCAATCTCGCTGTTGTGGCAGCCGCCAAATGCAAAAGGTATTGTAACTGTTTGTTTAAAGATTTGTGGTTATATAGAGACAGAGATCGATTGGACAGAGGGCGCTTTGCCAAGTTCACATCAGCTCTCGTGTTATTTTAAGTTTAAATATATAATAAATATAATTTTATTCCTTTTTTACATTACAAAGTAATAAGTATGGAAACTATTATTGTGATAAGTGTTATCTTAAAGAAATATTAAGTGATTGTGAATTAAAAAGCAAAAATATTATTTCATATGAAAATAAATATTTATGTAATCTAATTTAAAATCCGCGTCAATAAAACAAACTTTTATAGTAAAAACCTACGCACAGTACTAAGTGTAACGTGAAAAAGTGTAAAGTGTAAATAATGAAAAATGTTTGAATTGTAAAATAGTAACAAAGAAGAATCATAAATGGACTAGTAGTAATATTTGAAAGCAAACCTTTATAATATTTAACTTAACAGCACCATCTTACACGCAATAGCTTCACTCGATTAAAAGATAATACAGGAGCATTATGTTCCATCAATAAAGTTATAGGCTCCATCTAACGGCGACACTACAAATGAGTATAAGAGAAGGTCAGTGATTAAGCATTTATTAAACAGTTAAAACTCATCATCAAGTCATCAATTCATCCGCTTGCACTTTTAAAAGCAAATGTAAATAAAACCAATTGACGAATCAGCTGTTCTTGAATGTCTACCACTAGTGACACCTATACACAAACACCAGAAAAAACTGCCATAAGCAAATGAATAGCGTTACCTGGAGGTGACCGATTGTATCAGTTGGTGCATTCGATATTTAAGTGTTTAAAAATTTAAGTAATATAGTTACAATATGTATATAATATAGTATTATATATAGTATGTATAATATTAACAGTACAATAGTTAAATACAAAGCAGTACTATAGGCCGCCACTAGAGGGCACTTGAATATGGAGAGTTGTGCTAAATGCAATAAGAATGTAGGAGACAATCTATGATATGTTCAATTTGTAACAAGATATTTGGCCTAGAATGTGCAAATATTTCATATCCTTTATTCAGCTTAATTAAAAAAGAAAGTAAAAAAAATGGAAGTGCGGCCGTTATCGGACGGCTTTAAAGAAAAATATTCAAAAACCAATATCTTCGGTTACAGTACCTTCTAAAAATTCAATTTACTTACCTTGAAAAAATATAACAATGCGCAACAGGATCATAGCAAATGTTTCAACTGAAAACTCATTTGAAACGTTCTCTGAAGACGAAATCGACACTGACGATGAAAATTGCGTGAACAAATCGGTTAAGTTGAATCGAAGTTATCCTGACATTGATCCTAAACCAAGTAAAATTATTATAAATATACACTAAAAGAGAAAAACAAAGAGTTAGAAAAAAATTAGGATCTGTTAATGCTGGAATCGAAAAATTACTTGCCGTAAATAGTATGTTGGAGGAAATTTTTTTAAATTACGAATTAAAAATAAAGAAGCTAGAAACAATTTGCAATTCACCCAACACACTATTAAATACTGAAAATAAGGTCCCTAAGCGCATAAAAGGAAACAATTAAATTTTATCAAAAAAAAATATAACGCCGGCGAAGATAACGATAAGTAGACAAGAAAATATTGTTAAAATAAAAGAACTTGAAACTATGTGCGTCGAACTACAATACCAACTACAAAAAGTAAGAGAAGATATTTGTTTACTAAACAATAGACTTTCGGATCTAACGATAAACAATCAGTATGAAGAGCACACAAATTATAAAACCAGCGAAATACATATATTTTCTAGCAAAAAAGTAAATAAAGTCATTAAGGCTTCCGTCTAGCTTTGCTGTTTTACATTCCCAGCCGTTAGAGGGGGCGCTCTTCCCCGTGCATAAAATACGTTCGAGATTATAGGTGAAGGTTGCTCTACTTCATTAAATATATAACTTATTAATTTTTACATTTTGTATTATTTTTACATTTGTACATTTTGTATGACGAATCAGTAATTTTTTTTTCTATTTTCAATTTTATTTGGATTAAATGTGGTTCAGCTCTATGATTCCAGCTCCTTTCTTCATATCGGATGTATGTAATTTTTTATACAATCCGTACATAAAAATAACGCTTGTACCTATTTTTTTAAAAAGATAAATAGTGTAGAGAAGTAACATAGAAGACAGTTGATAAAAAAATCGAACAAAAAATAACTGAATACACATATACTTATTTATTTAGTTTATTACATCATTAAAAGTAAGGAATTTTTTTTGAGTGGTGTAATATTTTGTAGGGGTTAACTTTTTTGGGATTTTTTATCTTTTTTTGTTATTTCCTATTGCTTTTATTATATACGGTGGGTCTTTTATCGGCATAGAACGTTAGAGGTGCGAATAAATTAATTCTGGTAGCACACAACTGCGATAAATCTTTGTCAAACAGAGCAGCATTGTTGTTTCCCAAAACTCTTCACTCATCACTTTCACTCATGTGCTACATTTCTTTTTACCGACACAAGGATATTTCTTATTTTTTCTATCCATCTTTTTCAATTTTTTTTGATAATATTTTGAAATACTCCAAATATAAAAGTCCAAGTCAATTAATCTAATACTAATATAAACACTAATACACTAAAAACCAGAACTAATATGACAATTAAATAAAAATAATATATATTTAAGCAGAGCAATTTTCACGATATACTCCGCTCAGTCCATAAGAGCTGCGCGAGGGAAAGAGATCAACCATGCGAGCGAGAAGTAAAGTAACGTTGAGCAACACTGCATACGTCTGAACGCCGAGAAATCCCAGTGAAACTTAGGGAATTTTCAGGCGTTTCTGGTATATAAATGGAATATAACTAACGCCTAATAAAGCTATTAATTTAAACACCAAAATAAAATTAAAAAACATTTTCGAAAATATCAAATCCTACACTTTAAATAAATGTAAAATGTGTTTCACTGTTTCTTATTTAAATACTAAAAAAACATATTCGTTTTGCTGTAAATTTTGCGAGAACACAAATTTTTACAAGACTGGGGCCTTAACATGGCATTGGCAACTTTTGCTGAGGAAAATTATGAGATATGCCATTTCCTGAGATCTAACGTTTGTATGATGAATCTTCTCGACAATATATGCAAAAAATCTTTCAAAAAATGACTTTTGTATACTATTAATAGGTGAAGAAGATTTTATGCGAAGCGGAAATTATAAAAAATGTGTTCAAGAATTAAGAGAGTCATTGTTGAAAATAAAAAATACGAACATTATATTATGCTTACCTACCTTTAAATTACCACATTTATAATAAAAGGATCGAAGCATTTAATGCATTGCTCTACAAAGAAATACAAATTCACGAATTTGCATTTATATTAGATTCCAATTTTGAGCTAAATTATGATTACACGATGTTCTCTTGGGTAAGTTATCATGAAAACAATTTTCCAAGATTTAAAATCATTATTACACCAATTATGGTATGATATTAATAATACAAATAACAAACAGACAATGCCCTGTAACTGTAACGTATCTGAAACAAGCCACGCCATAAACTCAACACCAGTCTTTTTTCGTGATTAATAATGTAAATATTTCGTTCCCCAATATGCAAAGTTTATTCAATAAAACCTCTTTAGAACAATCTTTGTAAACCTATTTAGAATAAAATCTACCATACGCAGTTTGTATTTAGGAATCTTAGCTGTGTAGTTATAAACTAGAATTAGTTGTATTTCAAAATTATCATGTAACAACCTATTTTTGCCGAAAAAATTACACAGGAGGTGGTGTATGTATCATACTAAAAATGATTTAGAGTATATAGAACTAAAAGATGTAAGCAGTTTCTCAATTGAAATGTAACAGAATTTTGTGCAGTAAAAATCACTAAATTAAATATTATTATTGTCAGTATATACTGGAATAATAGAGAGAGTGAAGTTTTCTACACACAAATGAAAATGTTATTAGAATATTTAAATAGAAAACATGATAAAAACGAGATATAATTGGAGGTGACTTTAACGTGAATACTTTAGAGGATTCACAACATCAAACTTTCTGTTAAATTTCATGCTAGAATATAATTTTATCCAAATAATAAAGGAGCCAACTCGTATCACATGCAATTATGCCACATGCATAGATCTTATCTTCATTAACTTCCCTTTAGCGGAGTTAAAAGCTTATGTTGCAGATTTAGGATTTTCTGATCACAAAGGAACTATAATTAATTTAAAAACCGAAAATAACATACTAAAAACAATTCCTTGGGTAATTACAAAACGATTTTTAACGAGTAAAAAATTTATGAATTTAAATCTCAGCTTTCACTTACAGACTGGCGTACTATTATAAATATCGAAAGAAGCCATAATGAAAACTATAATATATTTCATGAAATATTACAAAATTTTCTAAATGTATGCATTCTTTAAAGAACTGTTACTTTCAGATCAAGAAAAAAAACATTGGTTAACTAAAGGCCTCAAAATTTCATGTCAAAATAAAAGAGTTTTAAAAGTCCTAAGTTCGTATTCAAAGAATCTGTATATAAAAAACACTATAAAATATTTGCAATACTGAAAAAAGCAGTAAATAAAGCCAAACGAATAGATTATGCAAATTCAATAAAACAATCTGATAATAAGGTAAAATGTATGTGGGCCATTATAAAGGAACGTACTAATAAGCAGCGAATAAAATAAAAGAAAATATTAAAATTTTAGTGGACAAACAACATGTATCAGAACCTAAAAGGGAAGCTAATATATTTAATAGTTTCTTTGCATCAGTTGGCCACGTGCCACAACCAAACATGCCATCTCTACAAACACAATCATTTAAAAATACCAGTGCACTTAATACTATGTTTTATGTCCTGTGAATTTGAAAGAAACTATTATTATCATCAAAAAATTAAAATAGTTATGGAATATGTGAATTAACACCTAAATTAATAAAAGAATGTATTGATTCATTAACTCATCCATTTAGTATTTTAATCAACCAAACTTTTACTGAAGGAACGTTTCCAGAAATATTAAAAACTGCTGCAGTAAAACGTATACATTAAAAGGATACAAAAGCAATCACTACAAATTATAGACCGATCACAATGTTACCCACATCCTCGAAAATATTCGAAAAGGCAAAGTCAAATAGAGTTTACGCTTTCTGTGAAAAATTTAAACTATTTTATAATTATGATTTCTTAAATTACTTACTATAAACTTAAACACTACACATTGAATAAAATTATTATTTACGGATTTTATCGCGTTTAATTCAACTTTGATTTATTTTTTATTATCCCGACGTTTCGGGTGCTTTACAGACCTGAATATCGACTGCCATCTGATGACCGGGAAATCCCATATAGGCTATCAAAGTTCACTTACGTATTACGAGAATATAAAGAAACCAACGATGTCCCCAGCGCTCTGTCGGCATATTACGCATACACATTTTCATAGCTGTCATACGGTGTCATGTTGTGGGGAAATAGTAAACATGCACAGCAATTATTTATAATGCAAAAAAAATATAAGAATCTTCGCAAACATAAAAATTCCAAAAAGTTGTAAGCCCCACTTCAAAAAGCTTAAAATTTTGACTCTGAGGTCCATTTATATTTGGGAAACATGAGAATTTGTAAAAAACCACCCAGAACTATTCGTCAAATTAAGTGAAATAAATTACACATAAATACTCAATTAGTCCAAATAAAAATAGGCTGTTATTGCCGAAATCTATACTTGCATTACATAGCTCTGGTCCCTACTGTATCGCAGTTAAAATTTTTAATAACCTTCCAAATGACATAAAAAATCTAACGAGTACTACCTTATTTTTATCAAAATTAAAGTTATATTTAATTGAAAAATGTTTCTATAATTTAAATGAATATTTTGATACAAATATTATTTAATTAGTGTGGACAACTTCGGCCTGTACCTATCTAATTTAATTTAATTTCTTTTTCAATTATTGTTTTTTATTTCATTTTATTTTTTATTCCAATAAATAATTATAATTTATTTACTTGTCATTCTGTTCAATAATTTAATTAAATTTACAGAATTTTGAAATAATATAATCTAATAATGTAATTTATTAACGAAATCTATTATTTATTTATTTAAAAAACTTACAAGTAACACCTTAAGCTAAAGGGTACATAGGTAGTCAACCCTGGGTGCCAAGGACAATTGTTGGCACGTGCGACCATTATACATAAATAAGTGAACATACATACAGACACATTAAAATATACATATATACAAAGTACATACATACACAATACATTGAAATATACACACGTCATATAGTATAAATATGCGTACAATAATATATATATATATATATATATATATATATATATATATATATATATATACGCTTATAAACTTCGTAAATAAATATCCAAATGAATGATATATTTAATATTTGAATAATATATAATGAAATAAATATTTGAAGTAAAAAAAGGAGAAAAGAAAGACAAGAATTAATGAAAAATAATGTCCATTAGTAGTTGCCTTCAGGTAATGTTCTCGGAGAAGAAGTATGAATTTTTTTTATTTGTGGCATTTTTAATATCATTGGGTAGGGTGTTCCAAAGTTGTATAGCTTGTATCGTAAATGACGACCTAAAAAAATTAGATTTGCTGTGGAAACCTTAACCTCAGACAGTTTGACTGTCGGGATATTCGACCGTCGATCGAGTGAAAAAAAAATGAAAATTATCCTTAAGATAAGAACTAGGGTTGAATAAAGTACAAGTAAAACTCTAGAGCATCGCCTTTGACGTATAGGTATCCATTTAAGCTTTGAACGATAGGATAATATTGTGATATTATTATTTATATAATATTATTCTAGTTTAAAAATAATATTTAATATTTTTATAATAGCTACGCCCAAAGTGGGTTCAAATGGGGACTATTTAAAAAAAAACATCACATCTATTGTTAGCATTTGATTGCAATAAAGATTATGATTATGATTTTATGCGTACATATATACATTATAAAGACGATAATACGCATGTGTCTGCATTCATGTATAATTTTTAAAATTCTAATCATAAAGTTTTAATTTCGTTCCTCCTTCTTATAACCACGTAAACATGAACAATTTGACGAGTCCTATTTAGCAAGTTGTTTGGCTAACTTAGTATCACTACCAGACGTCTCTCAAATTTGATATTGCTTACCGTAACTGGTCTGGTATGTATTTATGTATGGAAACATAAATATACATTTAAATATGTATACAAAAATTCATACGTTGCCCTGAGGAACATTTAACCCTTCTGAAAAACTAAAAATTTTCATTTTCAGATCAGAAGAAGTAACTGTCTACAACAGTTGTACCAGTGATGCAAATCCATTAACAATCGGTGAACTTTGGAGGCTTATTTTTAAAGACAGTGTGGAACACAATTTCTGTAAGTTTTTTTAACAAAATAATGGTCACATATGGATAAAAATATCTAAATCATAATAAAAAAATAAACAGAAATCTTTATTTTATGTCATAGTATCAATTTATGTAATCGTTTGTTTGTAGATTATGGCGACAATGAATGAAAGTACCTAGTTTAATTTTTCTTATTTAATCTTAATAACAAAACTAACATTATATGTATAAACACAGGTAACTGCGGGTCCTAAACTAAGCGCTACTTGTATCTCATATATAATATGTACTACTGTTACAATTTTTTATTTAACTGGCTTTACGGTTTTGGGTTCTAGCCCTTCTGAGCCTATCATTTCTCTCGTAATCATCGTTTTTAAATATTTTTTTCATCACAATATGCTGATGCGTCACTTTTTGCGTCACAGTTTTTGGGAGATTATATCAACATCAAACCACTTGTTTCGTTGTTTTCTCTAATAGTTCACACGCGCAGATAATTCACAAAATTGCATCAATTTTACGAATCAAAATCTACTTCAAACCATTATTAAAGCAACAAAACAGGAGCGACTAATTGTCCGACAATCCGTCGACGGCCAAAACCTCTCCTAGTGTACCTATGTAGATCGTTGCATATAGGCAAATAAACATTGCTTGTGTTATAAAGTAAATATTCTATATTGCTTTTCGCTACTCTGTAGTGTTTTACTAACCATTTTTTATAGAATAAGGGTGACAATCGAAGAGACAGTCCACCTGATTTAGTTAGTGGATGCTGTGGCCCATGGACATCTACATTTATCCTCGATTTAGAATCAAAGTTCAGATGCTTTGTCACCTCTGAGAACTAAGATCGGATTCCCCGTTTCCAGTTATAAAGATTCTCCGAATCTCTACACTCACCATACGAAACACAGCATTATTAAGCTGCTATATTACACTGGTATTCTGTTAGAGCGTGGTTCCTCCCCGGTCGAGCAGAGTCATTCGTGCTATAACTATTTAATAGCTTCAGCGTGGTTCTACCATTAAGTAGGAAGATTGAGAGTGTATTGGTATCTACTCAGCGTTGTGAATTAGGAGGCACCTATACTCAGCAGTGGTCTGCAACAATTTGACAATGATGAAGTTCTGATGAGGTTTTGAGTGTAGGTAAATAAAAAAAAATTGTTTTAAAGTTCATTTATTTTATTATACGTATAATTAAGGAATTACTAATAAAACTTCATCTAAGAAGGGGGCAGGCTGGGTAATACTCTCATGGCGAGCATGGCTTAGGTACCAAATAATACTCATAACATGTGAGTAGCATCCCACTGCTCTTAAACCGACAATGCAGTTACAGCAATAACTTCTGATTGCGTCAAACCCAATCATGTTTGTTTTTGCAACTTGAAACTAAAAGTTTTAGCGAAAAAACGGCGGGACTTAATTTTAGCATGAAGCAACATTGGGTTCATTCTCTCTAAACCATCTATTCTCTCTCGGGATATCTCTAGTGTATATATTGCATGAAAGCCGAAATTCTTATATTGGGCAACATAATATTCTTGTGGTCCTTCTGGCACATGTAAGCTCAAATCTCGAGCTTTGTCCCAGCAAACTTCACAAACTTCATTCATGGATGACATCTGTAAATAATTTATTTCATGAGATGGCCATAGATATAAAAATAGTATTGATAAAATACAAATTAAACACCAAATTCGAGAGACATACGTAAGTTGTGCCTAACATTTTCAAGAAAAGAAGAAACATAAACAAGATAATGGGTAACATAAGCGAGATTCCTGATTAAATTTGAGCAACCCAAGCCGGAGAAGGGTTCTTGAGATACAATAATTGGCTACCCCCGCCTTACAGAAAACCTTTACCAAATAGCTATAACCGTAGCGTTAATCGTATACCGTTGTGGGGAAACTGCACAGACATTCAAAATTATATATATATATATATATATATATATATATATATATATATATATATATATATATATATATATATATATATATAAGTAATCGCTCGAAACAATATATGAGTTCTAGCAAATATTGGCTCTTCTTAGGCATTTAAAAGCGTTCCGTGCTTACTGTGTTTGTTACTGTGTTCGTACTCTATCTCTTGATAGAAGTTTCGCGAAAGGACGCTATATTAACTGTGCTGTGTGCCTTCATGCTTTGTCGAGTTTGCAATGTGTGAATTACACCGTTCGCTTGTCCCGAATAAGAAGGCATGTTTTATCCGATGAAAGTGAAGATGTCAATATTATTCGACTGTGGACATATCCTAGAGGTGTAAGTAGCTTACGAATAACATTCTGCATACAAACTCTGAGATAAGTTTTACGTATTGAAAAGTAGCTATACCACACTAAAATATGTATATAATCTACTAGAAACTAACAAACACGGCTATTTCTATCTATATAACATACAAATTGTTATTTACATGTATTATTATTTTTTACCTGTATTAGTCTGAAAGTATGACCGCAGAAAAGGAGAGGAAAGTATATTATGTTGAACAGTACTCCAAATCACTTCATTATTTCCAGATAACACCTGTTGACCATATTTGTCATCTATGCTGGCAGCTAGTTACTCATTCACATTTATCTGATAACTTGCTGAGAAGAACAGTTGGCAATCAAATATGTTTGTTCTATGCAGACGATCCATACTAAGAATTAGTCGACGCAGGATTTTGATTAAAGTGTCAAATGAAGAAGAACAAAGAATGGCTAATACAGTTTCAACTTGGATCCACTCACGAGAGGTACCTATACAGCACATGCACTCAGCAATAGTATAACGACATGGAATAAAGCTGCTAGCTCTAATGTCTTAATTCTAATACTAATATTTATATTTTTTTCTAACTCTATTATATCTTTTCTTCTATCTCCATTATATCTTTGGGTAATGTATTTATTATATAGTTTAACTGCCATGAAATATGGTTCAGAACATAGATAAATAAAAATACAAAGACAAAAAAATCAAACTTCATGAATGACTTTTACTTGTTTCTATACTGCTAATAAGTATCTTGATCACAAAATAAAAACAAATTACATCTAAAAATGCTTGAATTTTTTGCTGTGAGTTTATAAAGGACTTCGATAGTTATAGAGTAATTATTAGTTAGTTATTTTTACTGTTTTTAAATATGAACATTTATATTTTGACATTTGTAAACGATTGAGTAATATTGCCTTTAGTATAATTTATCTTTTGATATTTATTTACTTTATTATCAATTGGACATTTTTATATTACATTAATAAGTTTAATTCATCAATAATTGAAAATAAAAATGTTATATCCATCGATCACTAATAAAACACTATTAGTGATCGATGGTTATATCTATTTAGTCAAAATTTGCACGCCTCGATAAGGCAGAATGTATAGGAACTTTTGTTTTAAAAACACTCTTGTAATATCTACCTACATTCTATGCAAATAAATAATCATGAATTATGAAAAGTGGTTTTAGGCAATCTTAATTTCTTCCTTTTCCTTAGTTGTATATTATGGCCATTTTAAATCATATTATTGTCACTATTATTACACAATCAAATCTACATATTTTCTTACTAATTTAGATGATTCAAATATGTATACTGATGTAACTGTTAATAATCTCAGTGTTGTCATCTGCGAGAACTGCTTAGGTCCTGCAGGTCTCGGGCCTCGGGGTGTGTACCTTATTACCCGGATTATCCTCGCGGCCCACTACTTTGGGCCGGTCCTGGGAGCCTTATTTATTTATTATTATAGGCGTTGTTGATCATTTTAAGTATTTAGTCCGTAGTTGGTGAATTTTCGTAGTTGGTTAAGACTAAGAAAAAAGGAGGTTGTCTTGAGGTGTCAAAGTTGGCCTATCAGCGGCATTGTGGGTTGTTACTCAACTCTCTAATCTATATAGAGAGAAGTTCTCTTGGATAGGGTCACCCGTTCTGTTGGCGAGTGTGTAGCGGCGCTAAGTTGTTTAGATGTGTCTGGCCCGTTGTCTGCGCGGTCGAATAGTCCGCGTGCCAACTGGGCATCAAAGTCCTGGATGGTTTCTACCTTTAGGTCGGCCGCTATGACGTCATTCCGGACGTAGCGACCCGTACCGACAATAGTTCTTAAAGTCAAATTCTGCTGGGCCTGCAGTTATCCAGAAGAGCCCACATTGCCACTGCCACTGATATAACATTTTTATTTTCAATTATTGATGAATTAAACTTATTAATGTAATATAAAAATGTCCAATTGATAATAAAGTAAATAAATATCAAAAGATAAATTATACTAAAGGCAATATTACTCAATCGTTTACAAATGTCAAAATATAAATGTTCATATTTAAAAACAGTAAAAGTAACTAACTAATAATTATTCTATAACTTTCGAAGTCCTTTATAAACTCACAGTAAAAAATTCAAGCATTTTTAGATACAGATATTTAAATATGTAATTTGTTTTCATTTTTGTGATCAAGATACTTGTTAGTAGTATAGAAACAAGTAAAAGTCATTCATGAAGTTTGATTTTTTGTCTTTGTATTTTTTATTTATCTATGTTCTGAACCATATTTCGTGGCAGTTAAACTATATAATAAATACATTACTCAAAGATATAATTGGGATGGAAGAAAAGATATAATAGAGTTAGAAAAAAATATAAATATTAGTATTAGAATTAAGACATTAGAGCTAGCAGCTTTATTTCATGTCGTTATACCATTTCTGAGTGCATGTGATGTATAGGTAACTCTCGTGAGTGGATCCAAGTTGAAACTGTATTAGCCATTCTTTGTTCTTCTTCATTTGACACTTTAATCAAAATCCTGCGTCGACTAATTCTTGGTATGGATCGTCTGCATACAACAGACATATTTGATGGCCAACTGTTCTTCTCAGCAAGTTATCAGATAAATGTGAATGAGTAACTAGCTGCCAGCATGGATGACAAATATGGTCAACAGGTGTTATCCGGAAATAATGAAGTGATTTGGAGTACTGTTCAACATAATCGGCATACTTTCAGACTTATACAGGTAAAAAATAATAATATAATTAAATATTAATTTTTATGTTATGTAGGTACAAATAGCCGTGTTTGTTAGTTTCTAGTAGATTATATACATATTTTAGTGTGGTATGACTACTTTTCAATACGTAAAACTTATCTCAGAGTTTGTATGCAGAATGTTATTCGTAAACTACTTACACCTCTAGGATATGTCCACAGTCATTTGACTTATCCGATGAAAGTGAAGATATCGTCAATATTATTTATATTGACGATATCTTCACTTTCATCGGATAAAATATGCCTTCTTATTCGGGACAAGTGAACGTTGTAATTCACACATTGCAAAATCAACAAAGCATGAACGCACACAGCACAGGTAATATAGCGTCCTTTCGCGAAACTTCTATCAAGAGATAGAGTACGAAAGTACAGATGCTCAACCCAATGTAAAAACGGCCAGATAATTCTTTTAAGACAATTAGAATAGAAAAACAGATATTCTTCACCAATAAACAATTGCCATATGAATAAAAAAATAATGACTAAAATCATTCCTATCACTAAATCGTTAATTATTATGATTTTATACAACAATGAATGCATTCTTAGATATAATATGTAAGTGTTCAATTATATATATGGTTATTTCTACTTGAATTACCATTTAGATATTTCTGTTCTATTACATAAGAAGTTGCCACTTCTAATAACATAGTTGCGTTTATTTTACGATTATATTGATGTGATTGTTACTCATATTATTAATTAATCCCAAGTTCTAATATATAAAACTTACATGAAAATTAATGGCTTAGTTGCCTTAATATCTGGTATTAATGCTATAACAAAACAACGGAAAAAAAAAACTATGCGGTACTAAACCTGCCGTTCCCCTTTCCACCTTATTTACAAATGCTCCACAATATATATATATATATATATATATATATATATATATATATATATATATATATATATATATATATATATATGCTATGTGATAGGTTCGCGTCGTAGTGGCAGGGTTAGTTAAATTGAATAAAACAATTTTCATATATTTTATCAAGTTTAATTTGACTTCTTTTAATTGCAGGCATTTTCGGTGATTTTCACCTACGGCCACGGGGAGACTGAGGTCTTTAACGTCCCGTTGTCAAAGTTAAAGCGGAATAACCCCAAAATATAGGAAATTAAAAAGAAAAAAAATTAAACGCGATATAATCCGTAAAACTAGTAAAATTTAATGAGTGTGTTTCCATTACCGTTACAGCTTACTAAAATCCGTTGCTGAACATAAGCATCCCCCATTGATTGCCACCTAAGGGGCATACTTGCCATTTTGCCATAGTTGCCACGCCTGGAATGCGGGTTGGCAAAAATATAAGAAATAATTATAACGTTAGTCAACTTCGAAGTTTTTATTTAATTTAGACTTTTTTGAAGCTTTTATAAACGTCAAAATCTGCACAGGTTCTCAAAAATAATTGCTCTGGAAAAACTTTACACATAAACATTATACTCTAAGGAAAACCAGCAAAATATTTAAATAATTATTTTTATTGCCATTGTAACCATTTCATTTATGATTACGACTAATAACGATATTAATGCAAATGTGAAAGTAAAAGAATTCTCTATCCAATATCATCATCTCGTTGGTGTCGTAAATTTTAACGAGGTAGAATGGGCAGCAGCATATTCCGCCAATTTAAAATAATATCGTTGTGTCTAATTGTTTATTGTCTTTGGTTATTATAAAATGCTTAATTTGTTTCTGTTTCAGATGAAATAATTTTCCCAACATTGTTATTTACACATTCGAAATGGTTGTTAAACATTTTAATATTAATCATGGAAATGATACCAGCTTTCATTGGCGATTGCTGGCTACGTTTATCGGGAAAGCAACCCAGGTATGTCCTTATTCTCTGAGAGGATTTAGGGTAAGAAAATGTCTTTTAAGTTTAACCGTAACATACACACATACACACACACACACACACATATATATATATATATATATATATATATATAGCAAACCCTTTTTTGTAGATTCGTTTTTATGATTAAGAAAGAAATTCTTGTATCGGTATAGAGAGTTAAATCCCAACATCGCAGTTGGTTATTATTTGCTCATGAGAGCTCCCACTTGCGGGCAGTATCAAAGAACACTGCCTTCTCATTTGAGCTCGGAGCAGTCCTTCACGGAGTCCCAGCCACTTCAGATGACCCGAGAGGCTGACTGGGATAAGCCCGTTTGCACAAACGACTACAGGTATAATTTCATTCGACAGCCCACCCCGTCAGTCACCTTGTGAGCCAGGTCCAGATATTTTGTTAGCTTGTCTGTTTCGGCTTTCACGAGGTTCTCGTCATACGGAATGGTAATGTCGACCAAAAATGTTCCTGACTGTGCCCGGTCCATCAGCACAATATGAGGCTTATTCGCAAGAATAGTCCCGTCTGTGATGATGGCCCGGTCCCAGTAGAGCCTGGCGCGGTCATTTTCGAGCACGGCTTCCGGCAAGTACTTGTAATACGGTAAATTCTGGTCCACGAGATCTTATTTCAGAGCGAGCTCCTGATGTAGAATTCTAGCTATTGTGCCTGTGCAAGTACTCAGAGTCAGAAAGTGCCGAACAACCGGAGATGACATGCCTAAGTGACTCACGGGGATAGCGACAAGCTCGACAGATGTCGACGGTGCCATCCTTTAGGATGTATCTCCGATAGTTGTTGGTCTTAATAACCTGGTCATGTATCGCACAGACAAAACCCTCGGTTTCCCCGAAGAGGTCACCGAAACGCAGCCAGTTGAGGGAGGCGACTGTATCTACGAAAGGTTCATGTAGAGCCTTATAGAACCTCCCGTGGAGCTTCTACTCCTTCCATACCGTCTCCCGGTCGGAAATACTCTGTACTGCCGGTTATTGCCATTGCTCGTTGGCCAAAGATAGAGGGGTAAGCCTTTTATCGCAACAAATGACGTCCTTATAGAATGGATTATCCGATTTCGTCAGAAAGTATTTACGGAGGCTGCACACTTCGCGATTATGCATGGTAAGCGCGCTTAACAAGCCCGCCCATCATATTTCCGCGGCAAGTACAGCCTCATAATCGAAGATCTCGGGTGATGCATCCTATAGGACGCCATAGTAGTGCGGACTTTTCTATCCAGGGCGTTAAGTTCAGTCTGAGTTCACCTAAGTATGCCAAAGGTATACATGAGTACAGGCATGACTAAACCGTTATATGCTTGTGCCTTATTCACACCGGACAAAAGGCTGTTAAGCACTTTGGTCAAGCCTGCATAAAACACGTCGCTAACTGACTTATACCAGCCTCATCGATACCAATGTTCTGTGACATACCCAGGTATCGGTATGTTTCAGCCTCGGAAAGGAAAGTTGACGGGCATAGATAAGTCTATGCCCTCAGAGTTCAGTTTCAGAGCCCTTCCCTTTTCAACACGAAGGACCGCACACTTATCCGTTCCCAGCGCTATTCCAATAGAACTGCTAAATTCACAAGTGATATTTTAGCAATTCCATAAGATGGGAGCGACTGGAGGCGAATAACTTAAGGTCATCCATATAGAAAAGGTGGGTCACTTTTGTACCTCCTTTCCGAAGCTGAAATCCGCTCCCGGAGCCCTCTCGGTCTCTCCAATGATTTATAGAGCCTCTTCTGATCACTCTGGAGACGATTCTAGTTAAACCGTGTCGAACTCTCGGTATATCGCCGAATCCGCTTTACCCAAGCAGCGATTCTCTGGTTCAGATCGCCTATGCGCTTCGTCAGTTTTTGCAATGTATCCGGCTGGGACAAACTAACATTTATCCCAGCAAATGCTATCCTGACGGTACGCACAATCCTTGGCCCGTTATTACCTGACCTAAAGCATATCAGTTTGCCGATGAGGGCCCTAGCCTTTGCGATACGTTCTTCAATTCTTATTCTCCAGACTGGGATAGCGCTACTTTGTCCAGTAGCGCGTCCAGACGTGGAAAGTTTGGCGCCTATAATACGGCATACTGCCAGTGCGGCGCCAAAAAGAATTGAGTTCGTCTCGCAAAGGTCCCGACTGGCTTCCAAATAGGTCACCAGTATTGGGTTCAGAGCCCTCACAGCAGCCCGACTTCGCTTGCTTAGGGCTATGCGGGGAAGGCGCGGTCGATTTTCGAGAGACGTACTGCGCGTTTCCACAATCGCCTCTTCCAATGTACTCCTCATATGCTCTAATTCCAGTTCCTGGGCGACTGTTCCATCATCGTTTGAATCAACCACAACTGGGGTATTCACGGCGGCATCCACGTTTGCGGGTTGCTCTGCGATTTGTGGCGCCGCATCCTCAGCTGTAGCATTTTCATCCGATGAGGGAACAGCCTCATGTCGTAGCCTTTCGAGTTTGGCGACATCAAATATACATATTTGAGCGCAAGATATACCGAACTCGGTTTGCCAGGTTTTGCTCTGTGACGGTTAAAGATGGCTCGAGCTCAGCAAAAAGACGATGCATCCTAGCCCGGTGCGCCAAACCTCCAACTTCTCCCCCTTTCATCAGTAATCAGTAACCAGTCAGATCTGTATCTCTACAAGACAAGAAAAATATATACGTCTAATAATAGAACGATAAAGCGTGGTGTACAACAGGGAAGTGTTTTGGGTCCTTTACTCTTTATAATATGCATCAATGATATCGTCGAGTCTTGTAAATACTCAATGATACTTTTTGAAGACGATAGCACTATTTTTGTACAGTGTGACATTGTAGCAGAATATCAAAATAATATTAACTTTGCTATTGAAAACATTATTAAATGGTTAAAATCAAATAATCTTAAAGTTAATCATGAAAAACCAAAAACTATGCAAATTAAATAAAGAAAAAGTACTAGTACCAAATCTAATGATAAGTTATGGAAATAAAACAATTTCTGAAACAAAAGTAGCGAAATTCCTAGAGCTGTTTATAGATAGTAACATGTAATGGGAATCGGATTCAATAGAAGTCTGCAATAGAATGTATAAATTTTCATTTGCACTATATAAACTGTCGAAAATAGCTGACCGAAAAACAGTCCTAACAGCGTACCATGGCTTTGTGGATTCGACTTTGCGATATGGTATCATATATTGGGGACTATCAACATACAGGGAATTAATTATGAAAGCTCAAAAATAGTGTATTCGAGCTATATGTGGGATAAAGCCTACAGAAAGTTGCATACCATACTTTAGATCTCTTAAGACATTAACATTACCTTGTATTTATATACTAGAATCGTGTATGTTTGTAAAGTGTAATACGGAACTTTTTGATATAAGAGTACAACCATCTTTAGTTAACCTTCGTCATCGAAAACAAAAATCCGGAAAAATGTATGTAAAACTGCCCTTATCAAAAAAGTGTTGTTGAAATGGCCCCTAAATTATATAATAAATTACCTGATCACATAAAATGTTATAACGTGCAAAAATTATCTCTATAAATCTATTTTAAGTAAATTTCTTATAGATGAATGTTATTATAATGTCAATTATTTACTAATAATTTAAATATGTAATTTAATAATTTTATTTTGACTGTACTTAATTTTGTTATTTTGATTTGTTTTTTATATATCTTTAATTTTATGATGTATGTATAAATAAATTCGTATGCTGTTAAAGCATTTCACGAAGGTCCTACAAAATTATAACATTGTCAACCTTGTTACCTGTGAAAACGAATAAAATGATTGAATGATTGATTGATTGATTTCACCCTAAAATACGCCCGCAATACGTTGGAATTCCTTTCGATTGTCCATCACACGCGGCGTACTCCACCAGTGGCAGGTGCCAATTGCTGAGCCCGCAAGACCCTGCCGACACCAAGCCAGCTGGTGGGGATGATGGATGCGAGGGGCTGATGGGTGCTCGTGCAGCATCTCTCGCTCGGCTGGCAGCTCGTACGCGGTCGCCTCCAGCGCCAACTCCAGATATGCCCTGGCGACCTCGAGGCAGCGGCCCTTTGCACGTTCTTCCGTATTCCTTGATCCATAGTGTTCGGCGTCATTTAACGGGAGACGCCCAGACCCGGCGTCGTCTCATGGTGGGGCCATATGAACAAGCAGGCCTTTGCATCTTCAATTTTTGCCGAGACACGGCACTAAGACCTCTTGGCAAGGTGCTGAATGACTGATAAAACTGCTACGTTAGCGTAGCAGTTTTGTCACATAACCGTTACGTCAGCAGGTGATGGGGTCGTCACTTCTCTACGCCCTTTTATTAATATTATTATTATTATTATTATATTAACGAACTTATGTAATACATGAAATAAAGAAGGTAGATAATACGCGAAGCGAAACGAAACGTTAAGTTCATACGCTGTTTAATAATGACTAGCAAAAAATTGTTAATGTAATGTCTTATACACCAAGATACTAAATACATAATATGTGTGATAACAGGTTTTTACCTATGAAAATGCCGTTCTGCAGTATTGACCATTTCAAATCAAAAAATAATTGTTTAGCTAAGAATTCCAATTTCAAATTAATTTTATTTTAAAAACATGGAATTCTTTTTTTAAATAAGATATATAAGTAACATGAACGAATTTATTTACAAAAAATAATTCCCCGGAGTGCCTCATGTAGGGTTGCAAAAGATTATGCATGTTAATTCCCACCTGAATGTAACATAATTCCCCAAATGTCACTGGTTTTTAGTACTGAATCAACTCTTTTGTGATACATAGGAGTTAGGAGTTCTATGAGGTCTGATCGCCAGTAGATGGCGAGATACACTTTCGAGGGTGACAGTTGTAGGTGATAGTTGTAGGCATCTATGGAGCACCACTTACAATCAGTTGGGCTGTGTGGTCATTTGTCACCCTTATATCTTTAAAAAAGCCAAAGTTTAAGTTTATATGATTTAAATAATTTGATTTTATCAACAGGTTCATGAAGATGCAGGCAAGAATAACACGTATACGTAGTGTTCTACAGTACTTTACTTCACGTTCCTGGCAAATGAAGTGTCATCGCACTCGGGATCTCTTTGCTTCACTGTCAGTTTCAGATCGCATCGAGTTTCCTTTTGATCCAACGCATATTAATTGGAACGAGTATATACCGATATATTGTAAGGGTATCCGAAAATTCTTATTTAAAATTAGATCATCATAATGTATATAGATTTTTTAATAGATTGTGGGTGACAAACGAGCACATAGTCCACCTAATGTTAAGTAAATGCTGTGGTCCATCTACATCAATCATCGATTAAGAATCAAAATGCAAATGCGTTGTCGCCCTGAGGATTAAAATGAAATGCCTCGTTTCCAGTAAAAAGGGTCTTCGGTTTACTCGCCATACTGTGAGAGCGTGGTCCTTCCAACAAGGAACCTTGGAACCAGGTACATAGAATTTTTTAATTGAATTAAGAATTTACTTGGTTTGAAGCTCTATTATATTTTTTTTGTATTATAAACTATAACATTGTCCAATCTTTGATAGTATTATCATAGATAATAGTATGTGTAAATGTACTTATGATCTATAGTTTATTTATAAGAACAGATCAAGTGCATAGAAGACTAACAAATTTATATAGATTGTAAAATATTTTTATCACGTTTAGCGTTTTGAATATCAAAATGTATACATCATGTTACTCGGAAGTAAAGCAAATAAAAGTGGACATTATATCGATTATCTTTAAATAATGCAACCCCCTTCTCCTCAGTAAGTAATTAGCAATGGATATAGTCAAATGCCGTAGACGCCGGTCTGCAGAATTCATATATAGTATCTGGTAAATGTTACGGCTAAAAGCTGAAAAGCTGATACACCTATATACACACATATAATTATTATGGTAATAATGAAAAAGAACCATTAATATAAAAACTTTAATCAAGAAGTTCATCATAACACCTAACAAGTGCACTGATGACTTAACACTGGAGTGCCATATCCGTTCCATAGTAAATTTAAAATGAAACAAAGTAACTTAGATTCGCACAAAGAAAATATGAAAAGAAGCGAAGAAAGAGGTTAATAAATACGCTAATCAATAAAAAGATAAGGTTTCTTTCATTACAAACTACAATCATAAGAGATAATGGAAATTCGCATGCCTTTTAGTAGCAGCGTAAATAATACCATCACCTTGTTACGTCCCAGGTGTGTAGTAAGAGGTGACTATGGAAAACATCAGAAAACTGTAATGACTTTCGATAGATGGCGGTGTAACCATGTCGGTAGCGTCAGAGCCTTACATAGTCAAGCACCGACTAACAAGTAAAAAATAATTCTGGCGCGCAACAACTTTGATTGCATTAAACGTTTTAGTTTAAAAAAAAACTGAAAGAAATATATAAATAATAGAGATAAATATATTGGAAATAATATATATATATATATATATATATATATATATATATATATATATATATATATATATATATATATATCTTTGTTCATATTTTATGCGTTGCCATACAGTTCATCAAATTGCGGTAAAATTTTGTCAACATAATACTACTTGCACTTGCGCGACGGTTATAGGCAAAGCACAATTAAATAACTAATTTGTCGGTACTATAACCACGCCACCTACTATATAATAGTAGGTAGCGTGGGTATAGTAGTAGTAATTTATTTGATGGTTAAAGTTCAACTTTTATTAGAACTTCAATGAATGCATTATCATTCCTAGTTAGGTAATATAACTCTTCGAAATTAAGCACGATATTTCCACAATTTTTTTCTGCATCTGCAATTCGTCGGGTAACAGCTAGTTCCGAATAAAATAAACTCTTTAAAGGTACGTTGACTATTTATCTGCATAGTGTGATGGAACAATATAATTATTAATAATTAAATTCAATATAAAGGAGCATTATTAAACAATAAAATTACATTAATAAGCATAAAGTTAAGATAAACACATTTCAGACATTCGACAATTATCATAGTGAATTTAAGGCAAAATATTGTCTTTTAGAGTAAATAAATTTATTCTAAAAACTTGTAAAAATATTTAAAATATGATAAATAATAGAAATACAAGTCAAAAATATTATAAAAATATAGATAAGAAATATTTATAAGATAATTAGAAAATTTGCTAAAAATTATCTAAGTCTTGAAAGGAGTTCATGTATAAAAGAAAATTTTCCTAAGTTGTGGAGGTGTTCATGTATATATGTCTCTAATGGGGGAGCTTCCGGAGATACATATCTGCAGTTGTACATATATATGGGGTGGTCGGGTGCCCGACTGCTTGAAGTACTGGAGCACAATGACCAGTCCTATATTAGGGACTTATGATAGTAAACTTAATTATACAAAAGCGATATTATAGAAGGTCTCTATGATGAATTTGCACAACAATTTGCATTACAATTAGTATAAACATGTTTGACATTAGGAGTTACGAATTTCATACATTTAGTTTTAGTACCGTAGCCAGGAATAGAATTCAATTCCGTCCTCCATGGTGGCACTACTCCAGAGGCGTGGAGCAGAAATGCGGTGGTCTTGTTCTTTAAGAAGGGCGACAACGCTCTCTTAAAGAACTACAGACCGATTTCCCTTCTGAGCCGCGTCTACGTGCTGTTTTCGAGAGTCATTACGAATCGTCTCGCAAGCAGACTCGACGACTTCCAGCCTCCCGAACAAGCCGGTTTCCGAAAAGGCTTCAGTACCATAGACCATATACATACCCTGCGGCAGATTGTACAGAAGACCGAAGAGTACAATCTGCCACTTTGCCTGGCATATGTGGACTATGAGAAAACCTTTGATTCCGTCGAAATTTGGGCGGTGCTACAGTCCCTTCAGCGGTGCCAAGTTGACTGTCGGTACATCGAAGTGCTGAAGTGTTTGTACAGTAGGGCTACGATGGCTATCCGAGTACAGAACCAGAGTTCGAAACCTATTCAACTGCAGAGAGGTGTAAGACAGGGTGATGTTATATCCCCGAAACTCTTCACCGCTGCGTTGGAAGACGTTTTCAAGCTACTGAACTGGAAAGGATACGGTATTAACATCAATGGCGAGTACATCACTCACCTTCGATTTGCCGACGATATAGTCCTTATGGCAGAATCGCTGGAGGACTTAAGCATTATGCTCAATGACCTCAATAGTGCCTCCCAACGGATAGGGCTTAAGATGAACATGGACAAAACAAAGATCATGTTTAATGTCCATGTCACACCTGTGCCAGTAGTTGTTGGGAGCACTATGCTCGAAGTTGTTGACGAGTACGTTTACCTGGGACAAATAGTCCGACTAGGTAAGTCCAACTTCGACCGAGAGGTCAATCGACGGATTCAACTCGGCTGGGCAGCGTTCGGGGAATTACGACATATCTTTTCGTCAGGTATACCTCAATCTCTAAAAACTAGATTGTACAACCAGTGCGTGTTGCCAGTGATGACTTACGGATCTGAGACGTGGTCCTTCACTGCTGGCCGTATGAGGACGCTTAAGGTCGCTCAGCGAGCTATGGAGAGGGCTATGCTCGGAGTTTCTCTGCGTGGTAGACTCAGAAATGAGGATATCCGCAGTAAAACCAGAGTGACCGACATAGCCCAACGGATTAGTAAGCTGAAGTGGCAATGGGCCGGCCATATAGCTCGAAGAACCGATAACCGATGGGGAAGAAAGGTTCTCGAGTGGCAGCCTCGTACCGGTAGGCGTAGTGTAGGGCGACCCCCCACTAGATGGAGTGACGACCTGGTAAGACATGCAGGAAGTCGATGGATGCAGGTGGCTCAGGACCGTGCTTTGTGGCATTACTTGGGGGAGGCCTATGTTCAGCAGTGGACTTGTGAAGGGCTGTAATGATGAATGATGATGATGATGAGTTTTAGTACCATTTAATTGCAAATTATTAACATTAAACTAATTTCCTAACTAAGCTTTAGCATTATTTACTTCATGATTAAAACTACTTTTACGGATTTTATCGCGTTTATTTTTACTTTTTATTTTTAATTCCCGACGTTTCGGGCGCTTTCCAACACCCATGGTCACGGGGGACTGAGATGACTGACGTCCCGATGCCATTGTTAAACCCGGAGTACCTTCAGCTTTTTTAATTATTGTTTATGGTAAAAAAAAAGCTGAAGGTACTCCGGGTTTAACAATGACATCGGGACGTCAGTCATCTCAGTCCCCCGTGACCATGGGTGCTGGAAAGCGCCCGAAACGTCGGGAATTAAAAATAAAAAGTAAAAATAAACGCGATAAAATCCGTAAAAGTAGTTTTAATCATGTGCAATGTTCGCGTAAATATAAGAAATCATTATTATTTACTTCGTCGTAATTTAATAACGGACGCTTAATTCGAAAATTAATGAAGTATCATCAGCAAATAATACTATATTATGGTCATCCCCTACTATGTAAGGTAAGTCATTAATATATACAAGAAACAGAAAGGGACAGAGAATTGAGCCCTGAGGCGCTTCGATTTGTACAGTCGACCCGGAAGAACTCGTACTATTAATGACAACTTTTTGCGTCCTGTCACTTAAATATGAAATAATTAATTTAAGAGCATCACTTCTTACACCGCAGTGTTGAAGTTTCCCGATTAATGTTTCGTGGTGATCACAATCGAAGGCTTTGGATAAGTCACAAAATACACCCAAAGTATCCTGTAAATTCTCCCATGCATTAAATATATATTTAATCAGCTAAACACCAGCATTAGTTGTCGTGCGACCCCTTGTGAAACCGAATTGATTTTTAACATTTGTAAAAATGTTATCTATACATGTTGCACTAGATTGAGCAATACGCGTTTGCTCCAAAAATAAATTAAAAAGACCAAGATTGTGGAGGAAGCTTTTAGGAGATTGATATTAGTCTCCACATATTACAACAGATTTATTCTGTTTATTAAGCTTAGCGAAAACTTCCTCCATAATTTTTTCAAAAGTGTCATAGAAATAACATGCGGGTCTGTAAACGCTCACAACAATGAGGTGCTCAAACTCAACACATACCATTTCGACAGTTCGCTCAAAAGTGAGGCTCACAATATCTTTACGTTCTTTACATGATAATAATTTTCTAGCTTAAATTAAGGAGGCACCTCTTTAAACCATTTCTCTATTGAAAGAAATGACCACCTGGTGATAATTGAAGTTAAACATTAAATTATGAGCTTTTAACCAATGTTCAGTAATACATAAAATATGAATATTGTTGCTATTTACGAACAATTCAATTTCTAGCTCTTCGCCTATCATGCCTTGTATATTCTGATGCACCAGGTGTAAACAATTTTTATTATCATTTTGTGGAGTTATACAATTGCAACTATTAAGGATTTGTAAGCTATATTCTAAATTATTTAAATTTTTATAACTGCTAGAGATTACCTCTATTGTCTCATTTTCTAATTGCATGTCAAATCATTATGCTGCTCAATAAGGGCAGATGTCTGGGTAGCCAAATCCTTGGCTGAGTTAATATATAAATAATGGATAGGTAATACCTATCTGTAGTCAAAATTTTCTTAATTAAATTATTAATGTCTAATAAATTAATTCTTTTAGTATAATTTTTACAATTAAATGTCTAATTTATATTATTTTAATATGACAAATTATTCATTAATACATTTGAATCATATCTTTATCTTTTATTCTCCTGTGGCCAGTTCGTAAGGCAATGTAAACAAGATAATTTTATGTATATTTAAAATATTGAGGTAATCAATATATTTTAATAATTGATTTTGTTTACATTGCCTCTTCTCCCAACAAGAATTATTAATGTGCTATAAGGACAAAACTTACTGGTTAAAGCTTTATACATTATATGACTAAAAGATGCCCCACGTATACAATAATTACCGATCAGTTGTCCTTTTAAATGGTTATTTAACGTCACGCCCAAATTTTTCCTTTGTCATCACAATACATAGTAACTTTATGTTTTTAATATTTAAACTACTTTTATGTTTCTATTCTTTGTTATGGCACCGTCATAGAGTGTTGGTGAAAATAAGGAGTCATTACTATTTACCATTATTGTCCCCGATGAACATGGTATGGAGCGTTTATTCTCACTCCAATGTTTTATTAAGGAGTCAAAGCGCTCCTCATTGTATTTAAATGACATTACCAGATCATTAAACAATATATAACATAGTTGATACGTAATAATATTGATACATAATAATATCGATCATACAACATGTGTACAAAATCATATAAAAACGAAATGTGAACAAAGTGCTTCATTTCAATTAAGTCGCTCTACAGAGTGCTAGTTTAAATTGTTTATTTGTATAGTTTGTACTTTGTACCAAGCTGTTTAACGAAAACTTTTAAATTTAAATTGTAAGGTAATTTTTTTAATTCGTTATAATTTATGAATGATTATTTAAAACATTTCAAAGTTTTAAATAATTATGTATGAAGAAAGTTACAAAAATACGCATTAAGTTTTCTTCTCATTTTCATGTTTTTAGTTTTTACTTTGCTTAAAGTGCAAGAAAATATTATCTTATCCTATTTATCAATGGTTTGCGTTTTAGTGAAAAAACGTGGCGGATATTAATTTTAAACATGTGCCGTGTCGGTTGTTAATGGTAATGTTGCGACATTTTCTTCCCACATAGCCCATAAATTTAGAAAAAATTGTAACTATTTGAAACAGCACTGGTCTTCCCTTTATTGGACGGTTTGAAAACTATAACGTCATCAACCTCGTAGGGCAGTATTTTGCCTTGGTTCTAATTTATGAGTACCTTCGTTTTTGCCACTGAACGCTAAGCATGTGACATTTTGCTGTTACAAAAACTCGTCTTTAGTAATTAGTTTTATAGTTTTAATTTTTTTAATGAAAATTCCGGGCTATGACACCATGTCGGTCGAAGGATCACTTGCCAGGAAAGAGTTACTGTTTAATTTCTTCCCATTCTAAGATGTAAATAAATTTCATGAATAAATTTGGCCTCCCGTATTTGGACACATAAGTCATCGCATATTTCGTCTTTTCGTGATGGTATCTCGGAGAGCCGGTTCAAGAGAACAGCAAAATGACATGCTGTTCGATTTTTTGCAGCATACCCATTTGCATATGTCAAGTCTAATTGCATCTAGTTCCAGTGATAAAGGCGTTCAAACAATAACACTATTCGCTTCTTTTAAGTTACAAATATAGGTATTATATTTGAGCGTTATATAGTAAGGTACATTTTTGTATTTGAATACATAAAGGGTAGTATTAGGATAGAGAGATACTGAATCAATTTTAGTTTTTAAAAACCGAAAAGGGAAGGTGTCACAACAATGCATTTTCCTCATCTTTAACATTTTATATTCGTGGTAACTTTTAACCAAATTTTCGATTCGGATAAATTAAAAAATAATTTATTTATAAATCCTAAAAAAGAAAATTTTGGAAAATACTTTACAAGATATGGTATTCCTTCAATACTTTAAAAAAACAGAATTTGAATTTAATTTCAAAATGTTAAGAAATTGTTATAAAGAGTTCCTATAAAAATTTGTGCATTTATTCAAAACTAATCTGAAACTCCATCTCCTTCCTTTCGTCCTTTATTAAGCATAGGAGAAACTCGTTCCAATAATAATAAAATTTTACAGTGAAATGTCCTCTAACGGAACTGAATTTTGCAATATATTGGCCGGCCGTTTCCCTTCAGTTTATTGGGCGACCAATAAAACTGTTGATATTTTTTAAAATCATTATAAATATATTAATATCGGAGTTTTACATATAAGTTTATTTATTGATATATCGAAAATCCGATATTAAAAAAAATATCAACAGTTTCAGTTTGAACTGATCAGTTGGAATGATCAGTTGAACTGACCGTGTGTGGCGACCATATATAACTTATCGATTGCCGATCTAAGTTTAACTAACGAAAAATATTTTTTCTACATTCAATATGGCTTATACTATATCAACACTGTGTCGTTTACAGGATTCAGTATATTGGGCTTTTAAATACGAACAGTCAGGTTAGATCCTTTAAATTTTTATCTGCAAATACGCCAGTAAAATTTCAAATCTTTATCGACTTAATATAAATCATGCAAGTAATTTTCATCACACGTACCGGTACATTCGGATCGATCATTCAAATGGATCGTTTCGGGCTTCAACGCAACATTGCTTTTGCTTTGTAATAACGTCGTCTACTTAATTATATGGGTAATGTCTCAACGAACTGAGTTGATTAACTCTCATGGTGGTACGTAGAAAAGATGCTAGATCGCGTATAACAAAACCATACTAATGATACATTAAAAAAACAATATAAAACGACAAATTATGAAATCGTCGATTGTTACGTTGGATAAACATGATAATTTTATTCAAAATATTAAATATTTTAAGTATTTAATAAATTTGTCCGTTTTGATTTTATTCGTAAAAATACACTATTTCATAATTTACCATCTAGCATCTAGCGCCTTTTCTACGTACTACCACGAAAGTTAATCTATTTGGTTCCATAAAGAAACGTTACTTATTGAATAAAGTAGATGGCGACATTACAAAGCAAAATCAAGAGTAGCCAGTCCTAAAAAGTCCAATTTTATAAGTAGTATTTTAAAAATATGCTTTAATTTAAACACATGCAGATTTTAGGGTTATAATATTCATCATAAGTAATAAGAATCGTAAGCGTAGTAGTAGACTACCTCTTACAATAACCTACTTTCTGAGATAGCTCAATCGATGACTAGTCACAAATCACAAATTTTGTCGTTCCGATTACCTTAGATCTAGCCTAAATAACTAATAATCACCTAACTGGACACCTCTGGCGAATGCATGCACTGTGTAGTAGACTTGTGTCAATCATGAATGATTAGTTTATTTAATCTGGTACACTTAAAAGTATTCCTACACTGAAACAATTCATTCATATTGTTTGTGAATGATTGTACCGGAACACTCAAAAACAGATGAATAAACCATTAAAACTTTTAAGTGTAGCAGCTCAAACTGATGAATCATTCATGATTGTCACATGTCTAATGTAATTTATACAAACTTTAGCAAATCATTCGACAAAGTAGACCATTCTTACTCAAACTAGCTAGTAATCTGTTGAATTGGTGCTCCTCATCACTTGGACCCGCTTTTAATGGAAACGAGGCATTCCATCTTAGTTCTCAGGGGTGACGACGCATCTGCGTTTCGATTCTTAATCGAGGGTAAATGTAGATATCAGTGAGCCAGAGCATCCACTTAGCATCAAGTTGACTGTGTGCTTGTTTGTCACTCCATTCTCCGGGGTTCCTTAAAAATCACTCAGGTCCTCTATTCGTTAATATAAATGACATAAATTGGTGTTCCCTTCGATATAAAGTTTACCTATTCGAAAAAGTCTTAAAAATTATGAAAGCCTCTCTCACGCACAACTCACAAAGCCATGTAATCCTGTAAGAAGATATAAATCGGCTTAGCAGCTGGTATGATAAAAATCGTATTATGCCTCTAAACGTCAAGAAATACACACATATTCGATTTACAAGGAAAAAACATACCGTTATCTACTATACCATAAAAACGTAACAAAATACTAATCTTACACTGGTAATAATTGACAAAAAATTACAATGTAAAATCCACATCGTTTTAATTTACACATAATGTCTAATTTTTCTTATTTTTATTCAAAATACTAGGTTTTATACTCAGAAAAATAAAAATATTTTATACTTAGATAATAAAGCTTTTTACATTTTAATTAGAAGTGGCCCTGACTATTACAGTACAGCGTGGAATCCCCTCAACGAAGTTTACATCAACGGCATAGAATTTGTGTAAACCGCTTCCTTTGGCATCTCAGTTACCAGTGCATTCTAGTTATAAGATTATGTACAGCGACAGCATCGTTAGATAATCACCATCTTTATAGCATAACAAAGGTCAACTGATGAACATAAGCCTCCACTATATATTGCCTCATTGGGGTCCTGCCATAGTGGCAATGTTTTGCAAGCGCGTTGGGAATCGGCCTTTTTTACTATTATCAGTTGATATCACGAAGACTGCCCATTTTCTGTTTTAGCTTCCCTTGTCGCCTCCTACAACAATGGAATGATATGTAGTTGAAAATATTCTTACGACACCACTATACGGCGACTTCATTTGATTTAGATTTTTTGATTTCGAGCTACCACGGCGCAGTATTATAGTTGTAAACGAAAATAATATAATTCCAATCTATAATTAACATAACCATTTGCATTTTAACTAGCTTTGATAAATAATTAGGGGTCAATCGTGGTGAATTACGTTGTATAATTGGTATAATTTGGCTTTATAATAATATTCCAAATTAACCTTTAGACTTAGCTGTATGTAATTAAGGAATATAATTATGTGTAAGTTTCCATTGCAAATAGCAAAGTCACTGTTACTTTAGAAGAACAATTTTAGATATTTACTTATTTATAAGCGACCGTAGCCCAATGGCAGGGCGCGGACCGCGAACTCAAAAAGGTCGTGGGTTCGAATCCGCCATTCGACTACTGGCGTGACCCACTTGTAACACAAGCAATTTAAGCTTACCACGAGTGGTTAAAGGGAATATTAGTAATGTTTATAACATGGTTAATATTCTTTTTAGAAAAAAAATTAAAATTAAATTGAACTGAATTTTACAATCATAATTCAACGCGTAATATCATAATAATAACGAAGCTTAAAAGCATGTCGTCTCAGATTGTTCGGCGCTTCTTAACTCGGAGTGCTTGCATAGACACAACCTAGTAGCCAGAATCCTACACTAGGAGCTCGCTCGGAAATGCGGTCTCATGGATCGGAAACTGCTTTATTATAATTGCCACCTAGCCATCATCACAGGTAGGACTATTCTTCCGAATAAGCCTGATATTGCGCTGATAGACCGAGCTCAGTCAAGGATATTTTTAGCCGACATTACCATTTGGTATGTAAGAGAGTTAGCGAGGTGACCGACATGTGGGGTGGTCTGTCAACCGAAATTATTCCTGTGGTCATTTCTGCGGATCTAATAAGATAACCGGTTGGTTTTTATTTAGTTACGTATTTTTTATTTTTTGTTTTACTGTATTTAAAGTATATTCATCGTATTTTTAATATATTTATGTAGCCCAACCAGGTGAAAAAATATTTTTATACACCATAATGATAATGCTTAATAATTATGAATAATAAAGAGACAGAATGCCTAGAAAGCCTAATGACATTGCGCAAACCGCGAAGGCAAAAGGTCATGGGTTCGAACCCGTGATTCGATTATTGTCACGAACAATTCCTAACACAAGCATATTAATATAACCAGGAGTATTAACAGCATTTTTTTCCGTATCAAATTCCTTTTTTAAATCAATTTTGTAATCTTTTAAACGTGCCCTTTTTTGTAAAACTAAAGTGACAATGGAAACCTGCAGCCAAATTTATACAAAGCAGACTACAATTGCGTTGTCACTCCCAGAGGACTAAGATCGAATGACTTACAGCCTTCAACTATACTGGCTCTCTTTACCCTTTAGACCGAAATAGATAAGAGAGTAACATAAACCCGAATAGATTCCTATGTAGAAAAGAGAATCCTACCATCTAGTATTAAGAAATGACTATTTTGTTAATCGAGTACATAAGCGGGGCCAATTTTAGTGCATGGGTAATCTATAACTCATTAATAGAATTATAGGTTACTTTTCGACTTTTACAACAATTCATTATATATATCGCAAAATTTGAATATTTCATTTCGTTTTTGTGAGTATGTTCCATCCACCTTTCTGCTATAGAGTGTTGGGGGGTACACCATGACCATCAGTGTTACGATAACGGTCTGATGATTATTATACTTTTTTTGTCCTTTTTTAGACAATGTCAAGCCCACATGGAATCGAAGATATTTACGAATCGATAGAAAGACACTATGCTGGTAAATCAGTTTTCATCACCGGTGGCACTGGATTTTTGGGAAAGGTATTGTGTCACATTTTTAACTTTCCGCTATGAAAATCAATGTTTTCTAAAAATTGGACAATTATTGGTCCACCCCAGTTTTAGAAAATCGAGATTTCATCAGATCTCAACGTTTTGAGGACCTAGGAAGCTATTCTGACTATTATTGTGCGTGTGTATGTGTGTGTGTGTGTGTGTGTGTGTGTGTGTGTGTGTGTGTGTGTGTGTGTGTGTGCGTATGCGCATGTACGTGTGAATATGTGCGTATGTGCGCGCGCGTTTGTGTGCGCGCGCGCGTGTGTGTGTGTGTCTGTGTGTGTGTGTGTGTGTGTGTGTGTGTGCGTGTGTGTAGGTGTGTTGCGCGCGATTTGAGCGAACTTGGTGACGTTCAAAAGGGTTTCACCAAATTTACATTAAAAAGTGCCATAGAACAGGTGACTTTGACTAGTAATGAGACGTTCTATTTTAGTGTTAAGAAGGAACAACGCATCTAAATTTTCATTCTTATCGAGGATAGTTGTAGGCTACAGCTTCATCTTCCATAAGGTGAACTGGATGTCTGTTTGTCACCATTTATTTATTTTTCCATAAAATTTTTTTATGGAAAATTTTATTTTTTAACATTATTCCATAAAAAATCTATTTTCTTTTTCAGGTTTTTGTAGAAAAATTATTATACAGCTGTTCAGAGATAAACAAAATTTTTCTACTATTACGAAATAAAAATAATTCTGACACTTCTGAGAGAGTTAAACGGCTATTGGAATTACCGGTGAGTTTCAAAACTGAAATAAAATACATTCGTTTGCAAATCCGTAAAGTTCTAGACTCACCTCGAATTTTTAACTCCTTTACAATTACCAATTACCCACTTATTCACGATATTACATCTACACCCTTAATTAACACTTAATTAACATATAACATATAGCATCAAAATATTTTATTTTTTGAGGTTTCCAATTAAAATTGCAATATAAGGAACCTATTACAAAAAAAGAACCTAACAAATAAAACAATTAATAATTCAACATCAAATCCAAATCAGATAATTGGGCGTCTATCCATTACCTCCAGGCCATCCAGGCCTCGTCAATGCATGGCCACCATACATAACTACGAACCAAGCACTTCTTATTTATAATGCCCATGTGTGAATCGTTTAAATTCTATTTCTTAATCATAGGAAGAAAGTACTAAAGCGCAACGTTGTCAAAGTGTAAAAATATTAATAAGTGGTTTGTTATCCTATCGTAGATTTAAATAGCGTCCGTACAAATATTGGTAAAATTTTACCCCGTATAGTGCCTCCTTATGAATATAGCCGTAGTTCGTAGGATAGATCGTAATGTTTTAATATTTCTGTTTTGATCAATAATATTTTTGTTTCATTAAACATTTTCGATTGATTTTTATTCCAAACCCACGGTTTCCCCTTATTCAAGAGCACAGACGTCCCAAATAAAAACTTACGTTTTTAACAAAGCGCCCATAAAAATTAATCATACAGAGAAACGACCGTAGTTCTGATTCGTTATTATGTGAAGACATATTTAAAATCGGCTTATTTTTTTCGAGTCTACTTTGAAATCATTTTCATTTATTATGTAACCTAGGTATCTTACTTGTTGAACGAAAAAGATATATTTTACTTTCTTTATTTTTAATCCGTATTGCGACAGCCTTTGAAGCACTAAATCTAACTTTTTACGTGAATTTTCTTGTCAGTACTACTTATGATACTTAAAATGTCATCTAAAAGTACCGTAACGTTTTGAACATCTTTAAAAAGCTTTATTCATTATGTGTTCGAAAATCCCTGGGCTTGACGACAGCCCAAAAACTAATCCATTATACCTGATTAAACCACTATGAGTATTTATAATGGTATATTTTTGAATTGTCCAGCACAATCTGATTATAAACATGCGAAAGTTCAAATTTACTAAACCATTTAAATCAGTGAAATCAAAAAATAAATCCTCTATCTTCGGGACAGGGTATTTTTCTACAAACACGACAAGGTTCAATGTTACTATATAGTCAGCACAAATACGTAGTAATTCGTCCGATTTATTTACAAAACCAGTGGGGAGGACCAGGCGGAGTAGTTAACAGGCTCGATGACGCCGGTGAGCAGCATCGCGTCGAGCGAAATTTCATTAAAAATAACTCCCATGTCTTTTACGTTATAATTTTCTTTCAACTTGTTAATTTTATTTTTGGTATCCAACTTTTTCACGTTGCCTTCACTGAATTTTTTTTTTCTTTTTTTTTCTTTTTTTAATAGAATAGGGTGACAAACGAGCACACAGTCCACCTGATGGTAAGTGGTTGATGCGGCCCATAGACATCTACATCTATCTTCCATTGCAAATCAAAATGCAGATGCGTTGTCACCCATGAGGACTGAGATGGAATGCCTCATTTCCAGTAAAAAGGGTCTCCGGTTCTCTACACTCACCATACGAAATACAGCAGCATTAAGCTACTATTTCACGCTGGTATTCTGTGAGAGCGTGGTCCTTCCCCGGTCGAGCCGACCCATTCGTGCTACAACTATACTACTAATATAACTGCAGCATGGCTCTACCACGTAAAATGTTCGATATACACAATTTCGTCGTAAAAGATTGGTGCTGCAAAACACCACATGCTGCACAAACCTGGGACGACGTTTCCATAAATTTATATCTACGAGGTTTGTGCTAAGTCGTGCGTGCGCGGTGACACTTTCAGTTTCCACCAAACACTTTTGGAGTCCCTCGACAAGTCAACTAATTCACCGTCCACTGTCCATTTGTGATGAATCTCCTGCCACTGATTCTATTGTAGTTGCAATTTAAGCAGCTGTTGCTCCATTCAGGTCTCCTCTGCAAATAATCTTTGACCATATTGCTACATAGCGAACAAATTAATCTCGCAAATTTTCATTCAAATTATTTTTAAATTTACAGCAGCATTACACATCCTCCCATTTTATTTTTGTTTACGTTGACGAAAACGATATCGTTCCGATAGTATGAACAATTTCGGCTGTAGATGGTATAACATAATTTCAACAACTACATCATACGACATAATGGAGGGTTTCTGTGTGTATGTGTATTATAAATTTTAATGCATATTCACTCATAAATGACACCAATGTAGGCAATTTGTTTTCTCCTCAACACCATTTGTAACAAAATACATTTCAATTCTTTCTGTATACAACATCCATTTAAAAAAAATATTAACAAATGCTATAAACATTACTAATATTCCCTTTAACCACTCGTGGTAAGCTTAAATTGCATGTGTTACGAGTGGTTCACACCAGTAGTCGAATGGTGGATTCGAATTTCCATTCATCACTTATTTCAAAAAATTTCCAATTAACTACATATTTTACAAACAATATGACGTTTAAGATTAAAACTATAACACAAATACACAGTCTGAACTAAAAGACGTTGGTTTGTATTTCCCCTTTTCGCTTTCCAATTACCCACTTATTCATAACATTACAAAAACTTGGTGGTTACATAAATGTACGTTTTATTTAGTTAGTTTGGCCAGGATAAATCGATTAGAGGAAACTGTGAAAGAAGTGATGTATCTTAGGTGTTGAGTAGGTGGACTATTCGCCTTGTACAACATACCAGGCAAGTTACACAGTTGAATAATTATTTTTGTTAAAATTTCCACATAAATATGGCTCCTGTAAGACCTTCATGGAACAGTAATAGTAGTCTATTACAATCATAATATAAATCGCGTGCTCGCTTGTCGCCCTTATATGTTTTGTGCATTAAACTGGTAATGTGGTACTATTGCACATTCTGATAATAATTAATTAAAAGCCTTTTAATTATTTAGCTTTATACTTAGCCTTTTAATTCACTGACTGCGTTTCACAAACGAAACGAGAAAACTATTCAGAGAGGAAATGCAACCAGCGTTCTTGGCACGATACGACGGGAAGTAGCACTGTAATATAAATTAAGTTTTTTTTTAACTATTATATGTATTTCCATGTTACGTAAATGAATGTATTTCAATAAAAAATATTAATCTAATTGGAACTATAACAGGCAGCGTGAAAATTTATTAAGAACCAATTTTTACAGATATTTGAACGAGTTAGAAAAGAGAAACCAGAAAGCTTTGAAAAGATTGTGCCGTTATGCGGAGACGTAACACTGCCTAACCTTGGTTTAAGCCAAGAAGACGAACAGATGTTGATAGAAGAGGTAATAAAAACAATTTTACAAAACTTGCGATAGTTAATATAACTTTATTACATTTCACTGTAAGGGGTAAGTTTCCACGACTACAACAAATAGTGTGTATTTTTTGCACATAGCATCAGCAGGAAGGGGTGGTTTCGATCAAGTATGAGATGATTTAGCAATCCGCTTTGGCTTCGCAGAAATGATTTCTGGATCTCGACAAAAGCGCCGCCTAGTAATATTCAATGAAATTAATAATTTCTCTTATTTACGCGAATATTACACAATGAATAAAATATTTTTAAGAATTTTATCAAGTTGCAATGAGTTACATTGCACTAATCGAACGCGAAGCGGAGATGTGTGCAATATAAACTACTTAATTTCAAATATAATTTTATACGTGGGAGGGTCATGCTGCAGCTATATAACGGTTCTTGCACGAATGAGTGGCTCAACAGTGCAAGGGACATGCTCTCGGAGAATACAAGCGTAAAATAACAGCTTAATACTGCTGTGTTTCGTATGGTGAGTGCAGAGATCCGGAGACCTTTTTTGCTAGGAACGAGACATTCCTTCTCAGTCCTCGGAGGTGATAGCACCTGCGTTTTGATTCTTAATCGAAGCTAAATGTAGATGTCTATGGGCCACAGCATCCACTTACCATCAGGACTGTGCGCTCGTTTATCACCATTAATCTATAAAAAAAATCTTCTCAAATCACTTCCACCAGCTTTATGTTGCACTTATGTAATAAAAATTACACCAATAGCAAGAGGAGATTTCAGTTAATACTTCTGACGTTTTAAGATTAATTATATCGATTATTATTAAAAAAAAGTTAATTGGAATTAATTCCACTTGGACGTTGGTTGGTCGGTACGGATATGAACGACGATACGACGAGATTCTACAAGCGGGACTTACACGACACTTTCACAATTTTATCATCTGACAACTTAACTGCATTTTTAGAGTTAGAGGCAAATAATTCTTTAGCCATATTAAATATTTTAAATTAAATTAAAATTAAAAAGCATTTATTTCGGAACTAATGAATATCACAAGTACACGTCTAAATTAAAATATTAAATCTAAGTTAAAATATAGTTAGCTATACTTCTGCGTTTCTTCTGGTGAATACAGGTGTCAGGAGTCCCGATTTCTCCTCCCCCTCTCGATCAACATGGTAGTGGCATTAAATAAGAGATTACACCAGAAGATTACTAGAACCCCTGGTTATCTTTCGATTTTTTGATCGTTTAGGCTCTTAGCCTCCTCCTTCAAAAGAGTCATTGCTAAGGCAAGGTCTGAACACATCGGTAGAATTTACGAGAAACAAATTCGTCTTCCTCCGGGAACCAGCGCATTCTAGTCTCTTGCCAAGGATGTCCAAGTGAACTTCTGTCAGTCACCTCTTCTATCTCGGCACAGAGAGTACGACTCACTGGCTCACTCCTGGCGCAAAGGAGAAATACAATTTGTTAGGCTCTCTCTTTGCATCCAACTCGACTCTCAATGAAGGAAGGAAAACACCGCCGACCATCCCGCGGTGTGAGTGCTATATTCATGATTTACGATTCACCCATTGCTCATTACGTAAAACACTCCTCTCCCTGGAAATCCACAAGTCGAGTGGGCCTAAAGGAATTCTCCCCATGGTGCTGAGGACGTGCACACCGGAGTTGGCACCGGTTGTAACAAATCTTTTCCGGTACTCCTACTTCCTATGTGTAGTTTCAAATTCATAGAAGACAGTTTTCATGCACCAAATCCCTAAAAAAGGCAACCGCTTTAATCTAGTAGGACAGTTCTATCGCCACCACCTCCTTGTTCTTAAAAATAATGGAGTCGATTATTAAGCCAGCTCATGGGGTACCTTAAGGAGCACCAGCTGATTAGTGACTGCTAATGCAGTTTCCGTCAGGGTCGCTCAGCTGGTGATGTTCTTGTTTATCTCACACACAGATGGGTGCAGGTGATCGAGTCGAAAGGGGAGGTTTTGGCAGTAAGATTGAAAATAGCGAAGGCCTCCAATCTGGTTTGACATAAAGCGATTCTTTCGAAGCTTCCTCCCTATGAGTTTCCCGAGAAATTGTATAATTGAATCACCAGTTTTCTATCTGATTGGAGCATCAAGGTCGTAGTAGACGGTACATGATCCGATTGCAAGCTTATTAATGGCTTATTAACAATCAGAACTTCTGCATATCAATGATATGTTGCGAACCGGTAACATTCATTGCTATGCGGACGACAGCACTGATTTACACACCGGCCGTGTCAATATTTCTCGAGAAAAAGTCGCCGAGTACCGAAACAAACTTGTCTGAAATCGAGATATTGTTGACCTAAGTCTTGGTTTAGGGGAAACTAAATCTAGTCCAATTCAATCCCCAAAAGACAAAAGTTTGCGCAGTTACTGCTAAAAAGAACCGTATCTCCTCAGTTTCAAGGGTAGTGTCTTGTTACCTCAGTCAGTATCGGAATCCTTGACGTCAACATATCGGGAAATGAGCAGTTTGGTACCTGAAAGAGAAGGCAAAACTGGCCTCTAAAAACTTGACGTGCTCAGAATAGTGGGACAGTATTTCAAGCCGGCACACCGCTTGCACCTTTACAAGGCTTAGGTTCGGCTACATATTGAATACTGTTCCCATCTCCGGGCCGCAGATCCCCAGCGTAGAGCTGCTTGAATCGTCGACTACCGAGTCCTCTCTGATCGGCTCGATACTATGGCGCTGCGAAGACATCATGTTGCATCTCTTTGCATTTTTTATCGAATATAACACGGGGAGTGCTCTAAAAAAATTTTCGGATTAATTCCAGCCTCCAAATTTCACGAACGGACATTGCGACGAAACTCACATCAACTAACATCGTGGTCCTTTGCAGTCCACCACTGTTCGTTTTATTGGGAGTGTTCCTCCTCATACGACCCCTTTGTAGAATAGTTTACCAAGGGTGTTTTTTCCGAACCGATACGACTTAGGGACCTTTAAGAAAAGTCTCTACTCCTTTCTAAAAGGCCGGCAACGCACGTGCAATACCTCTGGTGTTGCAGTTGTTCATGCGCGAGGGTAGTCATAGCATCCGGTGAACCACATGCTCGTTTGATCCCTCTTCTATAAAAAAAACCATTTCGGTTTATAAACTGGGTCAAAATCCAAACTGCGCGTCATGGAACTGAAGATGTCTTAACTGAATATCAATGACACATTCCGGAACCTTAGCAATGATTGTTGCGAGTGAAATAGGCCTGTAACTACTTAATTTGAATACGTCGCCAGTTTTTTTCTTTATTTAAGGACCAACTACCATTGTCATCATAGCTTCAGGCAGGTAAGAATGGCTCACGTAGAAAGTAAACAACATGGCGAGTACCCTCGACGAATGGACACATGAATTCTGCAAGTGCTCTTCGCTAAGTGAGTCATGGCCAAGGGGTTTACCTCGCTTCATGTCCCTAATCATTACTTGAACACCAGTTTTGCAGTCATTCAAACAACCAGTTTCGCCAAATAGTATCTCCTGCCTTTGTCGCGGTCATCAGGTCCCAATGTAGAATGCACTCTAAAATGAACTTTTTTGGTGTCACTAACCACATTTACACTCACTGGAATACTCGGCTTCGGATTCAATTTATTGTTATTTTTATAAAATTTATTGTTATACTCCTTCTAAATTTTATTAAAGTCTCAAATATCCATTTTTCTTAGCCGAATTTCAAACAAACTTCGCGAGTCTTGCATTCGTTTATACACCAGACCAGACGTAGTTTTACCTTGAGCGACCCACTCATGGAAACGAAGGCCCAGACTCCTCATGTGCCTTTTTGAAATGTTTGTTCAAGCCTATAACATGCCTTTTCTTCTTTCTTATACTTATACAATTTTAAAACATTCTATCGCAGCTTCTTTGAGCACGCTTACTACATTTTAATAAAAGTTATCAATTATTTGTCTACGTTTATATTTGCGCAGTCTTGAAACTCGCGAGGACACCTATCTACCTGTTCTTTAACTTTTTTACCCCAGACAACCCTATCTGGCACTGAGCCTCTTAATTGTACTTTAGGTACCAAAATATAAAAGTCACATAACAATTCGTCTACGAAATGATTGAAACATTAGCGACTATAGTAGTGATGACGTAGGCCAACCATGATGTAATTCCATAAGCACTTTACTAAGGAATGTATATGCACTCAAATCTAGCTCCCAATATTCTATGCCTGCACAGGTTCACCTTTGTTCAGTACAGAACTTCAAAAGCTCAAAGCCAAACAAAGCGCCTGGATCAGCGTCAAAATTGCCTAGTATCATACTCTGTATTTATACTGCACGTCTCTATAATAGCACTAATCTCACCGAGGGAATTTATAAATGGTGCAAAACTGTCAGGTCAATATTGTTCGTGACCATCAAACACTACCTTTACAGCCACTATACGCTCACTATCACAGTCTACGGTCGAAACCAATGAGAAACCACTTTTATGTCAAAGAAGAGCCACGCTGCCATACGGTCTGCCCTTCAGCATACCCGATGAAATGTCCACTGAAGATTTCGCAGTGTACGTAAAATTGTGATCTATTTCCCCTAGGTGTGAAATGTCGTACGGTGATAGTTATGTCTCTTATAAAGCTAAAAAGTCTGCCGTTCAACAAAATGCATGCAAGTATTTGACGAAGCTCGTCACTAAATAGCAGCTAAAGCTCTCAAATTTAGTTTGGTTTATTCACTTGTTTATTCTGAAAGGAATTAATAATATGTAAATAAAACGCGATAAAATCTGTATAAATAGTTTTATTTAATAAAAATTATATGAAAATAGTTTAGGAGGATATTTACAGTACGATAAGAACGCTTGTAATAAAATCTGGAACTTATTTAAACTGTTAGTAATATGGACTTTTTAACTAGTATATTGATCCACAGCAGTATACGTAATTCCTCTCGCATATGGAACTATATCTTTTCTTATATAAGTGCACTGAGTGAGTGTCTTATAGATTATCTGCAGCGTTATTAATTGCATGACCTTTGGATCTTTATCATCTTTACATTAAACTAAAGTTAATTGCACTTATATGCTTGTAATGGTGGCACCATTCTGTCGGAGAGTATGCTTAGAGACTTGTTATTCACTTTTATGTTCACGAATGTTGATCCACTTAAATAATGCCTAATGTTCATACACTCGGCTAAAATAAATATTTTTGGACACCTGGTGATATTTATATAATAATAATAATGTCCTCCAGACCGAATTTCGGCCACGGCGGCCTGACTCAATGGAGAGTAGCCATCGGCGCAGGACAAGATTATAGTGTCCAAGTGTATGCGCAAGTACAGGTGCACTCTCTATTCTCGACGGATTCGGGATTCGAACCCAGGACCTCATAATCAGATCAGAGATCACTAGACCAACAAGGCAGATATTTATATATTATATATGTTTAGTACTTAAATACTAATCTTAATCTAAGGATATATCTAACTTTGACTTAGAGTCATTGATAAATTTTGCTTCACTGATTGTACATATTATGTGTCTCCTAAAGTTGAAATGTGTACTTTTTGTCGAATGTATTCTGGGATTGGTGTTTAGCTTATTTTTAATACAAATACAAAATTATTAAATTAAAATTAATGTATTTCAGGTATCCCACGTATTTCATTTTGCGGCAAACGTTAAATTTAACGAAAATTTGAAAGTAGCCATGAAAACTAACGTAAAAGGAACAAGAAGAGTGGTAAATTTATGTCAGCGCATTATGAATATCGAAGTGAGGAAAATATCTGACACATTATGATATGTATCCGTAATAAAAATAACATTGACATAGTTGTTAAGAGTAGCGAAGTTTCTTTGCTGGGGTATGAATCAAATATCTATTTTGATTAAACACTGCATGACATTTTGGGTTTGAATAGTAATAAATCTCACCAAGAACATAGTTCACAAGTTCGGTGCAAATGACGTTCGGAATTACTTCACCGATAAAATAGTTAAGATCTAAAAGTGCACCAAGCACCACAGCAGTTCTAAGAACGTTGCATGTTCCTGCAGATTCTATAATTTAAACAGCAAATAATAAAATATTACAAAAGTGTAGATCCAACAGCTTTTGAGTTATGGGGGTTTGAATGTGGCTCAAAATCATTAATGTAAATATAATTAGTACCGGTGCGTCGGTTGTTTCTTTTCCAAACATGACTTCCATCTGTCTATATAAACTTCGTTTCTTTTAAGCTATTGCATAGCTTCTATATTTGAGCGCGGGGACCGAATCCAGAAATTCCGTAACGAATAAACCTCACACTCCCCACTCCGACGGGCACGGAGGTGTGGCTTGAAGGCCGTGCATTGTCTAACGTCGTTTCTTTTCGGCAGTCATCGACACGGTGTTTGTGTGCGTGCAAATAGACGTATTGTACGGCTCTACGAAGCTCGCACGAATCGAGACGAGCTGCTCCGAAATCGGACGAATACAAAAACAGCTGTTTATGAGAAAGTATATAGGTGTATAGGTATTTATGTACAACAGTGTATAGCTGTACTTGTAAAATTTGCGTATAAAGTGTTTTGAATATGAATGAACAAAGTGCATTTATTATTTATTTATTTAATAAAAGAAAAAAAATTGTTTTCTTATCGGTCACCACGCTCAAAAAGTGTAACTTGAATTAATATCAAAGAAAAAGAAATACTGCATAAATAAAATAAATAAATAATTATAATTGCATAAGTTGATACAAAATGCTATGCAATAGCTTTACCGCGGCAGTCCCCGAGTGCCACACGTCTTTTTTTTATAGGGATGCTCAATCACAGTAACAGACATCCCGCGTCTCTATCCTTTACGGTGCTAGTATGGATTTTGTCATTTATAATTGACAATTAAAATTACATAGAGATCTAAACATATTAAAATTACATAGAAGCAAAATAAAATGTATAAATTTCCCTGAAAACCTCTAAAGACCAAACCACACCAGGCTCATTAGTTGTGTTTGGAATATACAAGGTTTTATCAATTATCACTATTCACTGTACAATTTTATAATCGGCACGTCAAGGGGGCGTTCAAGTATTACGTTACGCAACTTTTGAACTTTTTTGACCCACTTCCTCCCATGTAACGCGCTGTAACGTTTTACTTTACCCTCCCTCTCTTTTACCTAAAAGTCACAAAGTATCGAAAAATCGCTAAAATGCCTTTGTTGATGTTTTAATCGCGTTTACGGTAATAATAAATAATGGTTTATATGTTATATACCTACCTATGTGTAATATTTTAGCAGTAAACCTAGCTGTGCAAAATAACTAAGCATTGTTGTTTTCTTCTTTGTGGCTTTCACCTTGAACTCTCTTATAAAACCATTTATGTTCTATAAATTATTCTTTATTTTTTAGTTTTTTTTTTCAGCCGTCTTCCAAATTTCGTTGGCTTTTATGTGCCATAAGTTGCGCTGGAAATTCAGCATGAGAGTCTTTTTAGGCCAAGAATAGCTGATAATGCAGTATAAAATAACTTTAACAATACTTACTACAGCAATGTGCTTCTGCGTAAACACTAATAAATCCTGATAACGAATACAAAATAAAAATGACGTACGATACCGTCGAGGGATTCCCCGCGAAACATAGACGAAAAGAGTTGCCAACTTGGAAGAACCAAATAAATATAATACAGTCGAGGAATTCCCCGCAAATCGTAAGCGAAAAGGGTTGCCAACATGGGATATTTTAATTCTCTAGTTTTTTATTTAATAAAAAAAAAACAATGTTACATAACAGTTCATTTGAAACCCATTCCCGACTCTGTAACGCATCGTAATGTTTTAAAAGACCCCCTCTGCGTTACGTAATACGTGAACGGCCCTTCGTTTTTGTAGACTGTTCCAATAAACAGTGGTTTAATTGAGTACGTAACGTGCAACACGTTACTTTTTATTAATATTTTTCCTTAGCTTATAATAAGACAAGTTGAATGTTTATCTAAGATACCATAAATATAAATTATTTTTTTTTCCCTTCTAAAGTCTAAATATTTTGCGATAATATTTTCAAGGTTTTCGTGTACGTATCCACGGCTTACTCTAACACAAATGAACCTGTTCTAGAAGAAATACTTTACACAGTCCCCGTTTCAATTGATGAAGTATACGAAATGATTGAACAGGAAGAATCGGAGGTATCCAATGAAGACAAATTAAAAAAACTTCTTTGTAAGCAAAATTATATTTTATAGACATTAAAGTACTTAACTTTTTGAGTTCCGTCTTACTATTAAGCAAACTATCCACCTGATTGTAAGTGGATTCTGTAGCCCATAGGTACATCCCACCTCGAACATGAAGTGTTTCCTTACCAGTAAAAAGTGTTTTCGGCTCTCATTACTTACCAGACGAAGCACCGAAGCACTATGCCAATATTCCGTGGAGCTTTCACAGTCAAGCCTTTAGCACGTTTTTATTTGTTCATTTATATATTATAACTAGCTTACCAGGCCGACGTTGTTCTTCCCTTTTCGGCGACCCTTTGCCATGTTCTATTAAAAATCCTTAAATTCACAAAAAAGTTGTGGGTCTCTCATGGACAAAAAACTATCCTATCCCTCAACTTGGATCAAACTGCTCACGGTGTGCAAATTTGATTAAAATCGGTTAAGTAGTTTAAGAGTCCATCGCGGACAAACAACGTGACACGTAATTTATATAGATGAAGATTTACTTTTTAAATTTTATTTAATGGCTCTTGAAATTTCATTATTAAAATATTAAGAATTACAAAAATAAAAAAATATTGAAGAATAGAGGTTCCTCAAAATACTGTTCTGGTATTATTTCAGGTGGCAGACCAAACACTTACACTTTTACGAAGGCACTAGCAGAAGGTCTTGTGAGTCAAGAACATGGTGATGTTCCTACAATAATCATCAGACCATCCATTGGTATGTAATACTAATTTATAAGAAAAATATTTCTACTTACATCACAGAAGTAGCATATCAAAAATATTAGATGCTATTTATTTGACACTGGCAAGCTGACTTGGAGGTTTTGGAAATGAGTTAGACGTGAGTAGAGTACGATTGCCTGAATCATAAAGCAATACGGGCTATCGTCGGACCAGAGGTGTGTCAGCCATAGCGTATTTCCTCGATACAGTAGAACTGTCTGTCATTTCTTGCGGGGGGAAGTCTATGCACATAAAAAAAATCTTCTCACACTACGAAACACACACATAATAATTAATTAAACAATAAACTAAAAATTTCTATACATTAGAACAGTATCACTCGATGACAGCGACAGCTCGGATATATACACTTCAATCAGTCGCTCGACTGATGCGCATATTATGAGGACGAGCGGCCTGTGTCGGTAACAACTCCGCAACAACACGCCCGTTATTATTGTAATTTTTAAGTTCAAAAAGAAGTAACTACTCGTAGAAATAATTTGTTTAAAAATTACAGATACAAGAAAGGTAAAGCCATCTTTTTGTAAATTTGACGAGATAGATCTCTTTTTGCTGCAAAAACCTGAACAAGTCGGAATTTTAGTAAGAGGTCGATTTAGCCTCGCAACTAAACTTATTCTAGTGATCCAAAGTCTAAATGTTCATAAACTTTGACCGAGGGGAACGCCTGGATATGACTACTGTCCTCCGATCCTCCGGTGGCCCGTTTTGCTCTATGGCATGATATAATAATTATTTTTATAATAATGAATAATAAAAATACAATAAAATTTACAATAACACTCACATATTAAACGTAAACAGATATTCAGTAGCTTCGTAGCAATTATAAGTTTTAAGCCAATTAATTATTTTAGTTTTAATTTGAAGATTGCCTTAGCTTTTTCAAAAATTATTATAATGACGCTACGTAATAAAATTGTCTTTTGGCAGAGGCACTGTATGTTCTAGGGACTAGGGAATCTTCCCTCTTCATTTCTTCTATTATGTTTTTTTTTACTGTCAAGTTGATTGTGTGCAGAGAATGAACACATAATGTTAAAGTCTTGGAGTAAAAAGTTTGGATTTAGATTTTATATTATTATACTTTGGTAGTTCAAGTATTAGAGTAAATACATACATACGTATGCATAGAGAGAACTTACAATTCTACGTAAATTAAGTGGATATACCCTTCTCGCTTTTTTTAATTTAATTTTAAAGGAAAAAAGAGACAAATCTGTTGGAAGATGTTGCGTATAGTTCATGCGCGGAAATAGAAATGTCAAGTGGATATCTTTTTCCATTTGTGGTTTTTGCAGTGGCCACTTACCAGCAGGATTACAGTACATTGTTTTAAGTAAACTAAACAATGCTGGTTTATCGCGCAACTTGCAAAAATATAAATTTAATTGCATAAAGACAGATCCCGATAAGATTCGGGGAATTCAAGAATTTCCAGCACCCAAAAAGATTTTTATGTCTTTGCAATTTTTTTAGAAGGTTCATGCTAAATTATAGCACAAGTATAGTACTGCTTGTAAATTACTAAAAAAGGAACGTAAGTTCCAATGGGGCGAAAAAGAATAGAAGGCATTTGATTACATAAAACAGCAATTTATTAATACAATACCATTGCATCATCCTGGTTTTAGTAAACTATAAATTATTTGCAAGCAGACTGTTGCGGTGTGGGTAAGGTCGGAGTACAATATCAGAAAGATGATAATAATAAAATGAGAATATTAGGCTTAGACTGTAAATTCGTTTGCTACTTACATAAGTTATATAAAACAAACATGACTATACTGATTTCGTAAATGACTATATTTTCGATTTCAGTATCAGCTAGCATGCACGAACCACTAACGGGATGGGTGGATAATTGGTTCGGTGCAACAGCCCTTATCGCCACAATTGCTATGGGTCTTCTTCGTGTTGTACTTACTAAGAGCACTAATACTTTAGACCTAATACCTGTTGACTATGTATCCAACCTCATCGTTGCAGCAGCTGCTAAGTGCAAAAGGTACGATAACACGTTTTTTTATGTTTTGTAAATACGATAAAAAAGCAACAATATTTTATTTAAGGTACTTAGACTATTTGAAAATTTAAAAAAAATATACTAGCACTAGCCTACCTCTCATCAGTCTGAAAGCAACTCACTGCTCTAAATACACCTGAATCTGAAATTAATTGAATTTGAAACCTTGAGTGAGGTCCAGTTAGTAGGAATGAAGGTAGCTAAGTGTACGGAAAACTTACGAAACTTACGCCACGGTGGTGCTTATATATATGTGTGTGTGTGTGTGTGTGTGTGTGTGTGTGTGTGTGTGTGTGTGTGTGTGTGTGTGTGTGTGTGTGTGTGTGTAAATAAGGTTTAATTATGTTACGGTTATCTAAAATATAATTGATTAACAGTGTAGTATCCCTTTCGCTTGTCTCAGGCATTCTGACTCTCTTAGAGAATAGATTAAAACAAAATCTAAGCTCTATGGTATGGATTCGGATTTGATACTTCTTTTTTGCGCGTCCATCGCATAGCATATATTTAAGCATATTAAGTAAAATATTAAAAATATTAAGTCTATGTTGATACGGGAATATAATATATCCAAAATTTTCGATATGTAATAGAAAATAGAAGAAAGAATATATATATATATATATATATATATATATATATATATATATATATATATATATATATATATATATATATATATATATATATATATATATATATATATGCTACCACGTCGAAATTTTGCCGACAGAGCCATTGACAGATCGGCAGTGGCCATCGTGCCACTGCCGATCTTTCAATAGCGTGCTGCCTCCTTTTCTTTTGCGGAGTGCGCCTCTCATTGAAGGAACAAAATGAGGCCACCAATGTCTGAAATGAAGGTAGGGCAGAACGTGAAATTCTAGCAACTCCTGTATAAATTTGGTTTGTCAGAGTATTGCGTCCTTATTTCCTATTTTTTAAATGCCTACTCGTACATTACCTAGGTAATGTTTTTACCAGTTGGTATCTCCTACCAATATTAATATTCGAGTCTAGTTATTTCATACCAGTACGGAAATTCCTACAAGCGATAAAATGTATGAATAAATTTGTTTTTTATTTTGCTTACCTTTTATATTATAATTCCATCCTGATGATGGACTCTGTGTTGAGAACCTTGAAGCACTCCTTATTGGGCTTTGTAGGGGAGATCGACTACGACTCTTGGCTGTTGAACTTTGTTTTTCTTCACGTCGACGCCAACATCTTTTCAACAGTTCTTTATAATTTCGTATCTTCTTTTTCAATTTTCTATTACATATCGAAAATTTTGAATATATTATATTCCCATATCAACATAGACTTAATATTTTTAATATTTTACTAAATATGCTTAAATATAACATTATATTTGAAGTATTAATTTAATTTTAAAACTACATGCTATGCGATGGACGCGCAAAAAAGAAGTATCAAATCCGAATCCATACCATAGAGCTTAGATTTTGTTTTAATCTAAGAGAGTCAGAATGCCTGAGACAAGCGAAAGGGATACTACACTGTTAATCAATTATATTTGAGATAACCGTAATATAATTAAACCTTATTTACACACACACATACACACACACACACACATATATATATATATATATATATATATATATATATATATATATATATATATATATATATATATATATATATATATATATATATAAGCACACGCATGTGCACATGCACACGCATGCGCACAAGCATATTTAAAACACGCGAGAAACATTGCCGTTCTTAATAAGTTTAATTTTCAGATCAAAAGAAGTATCTGTCTACAACTGTTGTACAAGTGATGCAAACCCATTCACAGTTGGTCTACTTGGGCAACTTATTACTGAAGACAGCGTGAAACACAATTTCCGTAAGTTTGTAAAAAACGGTGCTTAATCAAACAAATCCGAAAAACAATAGAGCAACAAACATAAAATTATTTCTTCATCAAACATTAGTTCGACGGTTAAAGCGAACTTCAGTAGGGAGGTGGGACCATAATGGGGTAACGTGGGGTATTGAATTGTTTTACGTTGCCACTTGAACGACATATATATATATATATATATATATATGCTACAATGACCCGAAAATTACATCATTTATAAAAGCACTGAACGCGCTAAAATTGCGATTCCAAAGCCGAACAGCTTCAATAAAAAAGAATTTAGACTTTTAATCTACCTACTTTTTTGCTACTTTTTATGAGCACTAAGATGGAATGACTCTTTTCCAGTAAAAATGGTCTCCGGATCAGCACTCATCATACAAACATACTTGCATTAAGCTGCTGCTATTTTATGTTGGTATCCTTTGAGAGCGTGATCCTATGCCGGCCCATTCGAGCTACAACCATAGCTGCAGAGGAACTCTATCACTATAACACCTAAGCTCGATAAAATGCAGATATTTTCCTAATCTTCTCCACACCATCAATCGACAAAGCTCAGTCCTCCTGCATTCGTCAACTTCTTGCATATCTTGCCACGCCTTCGCTCTATCTAGTGGGGCTGGGCGAAAGGCTATGGGCGGCTTTTATTATATGTATTTATCTCCACTTATTATTGTTTTCAGATGAAATAATTCGCCCAACATCGTTTTGCATACAGTCAGAATGGTTGCTAAATGTTTTAACATTAATCATGCAAATCATGCCAGCTTTCATTGCTGATTGTTGGCTACGTTTAACGGGTAGGTCACCCAGGTATGTATTTAACGCTTTTATTTAATGCTATATCGATTTAATGTTATATCGATTTTTTGAAAGACTAAGGGTAAAAAACGAGCACATAGCCCACCTGGTTATTTTTTGGTTTTCCATACTATAACGGATTCACTGCTAACCTTTGCTTTTCGTAACAAAAAGAATATCATCTGTAATTTGTAAAAGTTTTGTAGTCATACTCTGACAAAAATTAAAGCAAGGGTTTGAAAATGTTAAAATTTTACGTGTTAGAGCCAAGCAAGAATTGGTCGGCTCGACCGGGGAGAGACCACACTCTCACAGAATATTAGTGTGAAATAGCAGCTTCCATTTGATTTCATTTTAATGATCTATCCTCGATTAGGATTTAATTTAAATTCCTAATTAGTAGTATAGTTGCAGCACGAATGGGTCGGCTCGACCGGGGAAGGACCACGCTCTCACAGAATACCAGCGTGAAATAGTAGCTTAATGCTGCTGTATTTCGTATGGTGAGTGTAGAGAACCGGAGACCCTTTTTACTGGAAATGAGGCATTCCATCTCAGTCCTCATGGGTGACAACGCATCTGCATTTTGATTTGCAATGGAAGATAGATGTAGATGTCTATGGGCCGCAGCAACCACTTACAATCAGGTGGACTGTGTGCTCGTTTGTCACCCTATTCTATAAAAAAAAAAAAAGATAGTCGAAGTTGTCTATTTACCACAGTATCCAGTTACTATCAGGTAGACTGAATGATCATTTCTAGATATGTCTTCATAAAAAGGAATTTAAAGTAATTTAGAATGACTCAAACAAATTGATCTTGTCAACAGGTTTATGAAGATGCAGAGAAAGATACTACAGACACGTAGTGCTCTACAGTACTTTTACTCACGTTCCTGGCAAATGAAGTGTCAACGCACTCGTGATCTGTTTGCTTCACTATCGGTTTCAGATCGCCTCGAGTTCCCTTTTGATCCAACTCATATTAAATGGGACAAGTATATACCAATCTATTGTATGGGTATTCGAAAGTTTTTAATTAAGGCATCATAATGCGTTTCGTGGATTGTATTCATTTTAAACGAATGCTCAGTGTTTTTTATTTTGTGGATATATATTATGTATATATCATTTCTATATTTAACAGTGTAGACTGGCTCCATGCACATCATATTAAAATTATTTGCGCCTTTACATCATTTGTAATATTTAAAACTGCAAAGACACACCGTTTCTTTTACACTCGCTACACAGGAAAGAGGCTATATGAAATGCTCTTTCACACAGTTTCTTATATTACAACTGGTGTCAAGTCTTCTTTTTCATCAGCCCTTGGATGCCCAAAGGACAAGAGCCCCCCCTCTACTATCCCCACCTAAAGGGGATTCGAATTGGCAAGCTCATTTAACATTCAATATAGCCAATTTAAATTTTAACTACTAAACATTTTGTTAGGTTATTATTAATAGATAATATTATAATTAAGACCTATTTTATATTGAAGTACGTATATATATTCGAGATGTATTATCTCAAGGAAAGGGAGGAAAGGTAACCATTTAAAAATAGATGTTGATAAAAGTGAAATAATTAAATTTTAACCATGTAACCCAGAACAATAACAACAATAATAATATTAAAAACGAAATTTGACTAGTACATTCAGCCAATTTTTAGACATAATTCTAGATAAAATTTTAAATTGGAAATTTTATAAAATTAATAAGTAAACTAGACATGTTCGTTTTGTTTGGGAACATTTAAGATTTATAGCTTCTCAGGAAAGAGCCGTTATCACCTATCATGTATACGCATCATCCTTCTTACAATATGAATTAATTGTTTGAGGAAATTCCGTTAAAAAACATGTAAATTCCAAAAAAATGTATAAGAGCGTTATTTGGTGTTGAATGTTATGAAAACTGTACATCATTCTTTTAAAAAAATATTGTTGCGTTTTCTGTGCATGGTAGAAATAAATGAGTTTTTGTGAAAAAGCATCAAAATTTATTTGCATTATACAATGAAGTGTTGGGGGAAAAAGTAAATAATAGTAAGTAAAAAGTAAATAATAATCCCACAACAGAGACTTAATATGGTTAGTATGAGTTGTTTTTGTATGGCGACTAAAGTACTTAATAAGCTACTAGAGAATATAAAAATAATTGAATATTATAAATCTAAAAGACCTTTAACTTAGTGGCTCCTTGGCGGATGTTTTTGTTCCGTAAAAGATTTTCTGATTTATGAAATGGATTAAAAAATTAACACAAAATGTATATTGATTCAATTAAGTAAAATTATATATTTTTTTTCTTTAAATCTATGAATTAATGGATAACTTCTTTGCTTTAAACAAGTTACAATGAAGATGGACTTATTATTTAATAAAAATAAAAACAATGCCTGTTAATATCAAAACATGCCAATGTTTTTCTAATTTCAAATATGTGTAATTACTTTTCGCAACCATTGAAACTTTATTATTATAATGTTCTTTACAATTTGTCAATAAATGCTATGTTTATTTGTGTAGATTAACATAATATTATTTTCTTGATATCTAAAACTTTATAGCAGAAACAGAAACATAATTTTTTTAAATATAGATTACAAATAATACTTACTGAAAGTCACTTTTTCATACTTGTCACTGATTCAATGAATTTATTTTTTATTTGAGTGTTACTTGAAAATTTAAGTATGAGAATTCCGGACTGGGACAACAAAAATTAGTTATTAAGTTATTTTGTCAATAACTTCCCAGTAGCATGTATACAGGAAAATATCTTAGTGTGTAGCACACGTATTTTAAGTAAAGAAAAAGCTAAAATTTTATCAAACTCAGGGAAAGGGAAAAACACCGGCGGATGATACAGACGCTATCAAGGAGCACCGCCTTCTGCTTCTGATCTCGGAGCGCTCCCTAATGGAGTTGCAGTCATCCCTGAAGAGAGGCTGATCTTTTTTATATCTGTCTGCAATAAAAATAATTAGTATAATATCAACGATGTATTTTCTAAATCCGTATTTGTATGCAGAAAAAGGTCGATTACTACATACCAACAACTTTCGCGGTTGAAAGCTATTAACCATACATTAAAAATAATATTGTGACATGATTATGGTTTAATACGAGTATAGACACAAGTGCTAACTCGTGTCTGTATTAGATCTACAGCCGTCCTCGATTAGGAATCAAAATACATACGTATCCTGTAAAAAGGGTTTCCGGTTTTCTACACTCACCTTGCGAAACACAACAGCATTAAGCTACTATTTTCCTCTGATATTCAGCTGTAGGAATCTTTTTCTCATCATGTATCACAAATTATAGACACAGGTTTGCATTGCATCAGTAATAATATGTACAGCCTATAACCTCCTTGACAATTTTATTATATAAATTTAGTTACATGCTCTGCGCACATCAACGTGAGAGTGGTTGGGGTTAACCGACTGTCGAACTGTCAAGGTCACTAAATCGGTAAACTATATTACTTTTATACCGCGCTAAAGCAAAAATGAAAAGCACATAAATAATAGGTCCTTACATATGATTACATATGAAATTGGCGTTTTGTACGGGAGGAATATAAAGTCATTTTTTGTAAATTATATTTAATTAATTAAAGTATGCACCGTTGTTATCTATGCACTTTTGCCATCTCATATGTAGTTCATTGATGCTTTTACTAAAAAAAACATGGGGAGCGAGAATCAATAAACTCTTTGAAGGTGGTTAGGACTGTTGCATCGGAGTTGAATGTTTTTCCTTGTAAGAAGTTGTACCAAATTCCGGAAAAAATGGTAATCTGTTGGAGCAAGATCCGGGGAGTACGGTGAGTGTCGCAGACATTCCAATTGTAGCTCATCTAACTTAGTAGTTGTTTGTTGTGCAGTGTATGGTCTTTCGTTGTCGTGAAGCAGCAGTGGCCTAGAGCGATTGACCAATCTCGGTTGTTTAGCAGCTAGTTCTTCCTTTGTGGTATGCAGTTGCAGACAATAGATATCTGCCGTAATCGTTTGGCCAGATTTTAGAAAGCTGTAGTGAACGACACCGGCGCTAGTCCACCAAACACTCAAAAGTAATTTTTCTGAGTCAATTTTCGTTTAGGGCATTATTTGGCTGGTCTCCAGGTTTTAGCCACTGCGACAAGTGCTTCCGATTATCGTACAGTGTTCACTTTTCATCACAAGTAATGAGTCGATTTAAAGTCCCTTCATTTTTGTGTCGGTTGAGCAAAGTAACACAGCAGTCGACGCGTGTTTGCAAGTACGATTCACTCAATTCATGAGGTTCACGTTTTTTTTTTACTTTCCCGATTTACTTCAAGTGGATTAATACGGTTTTATCACTTACCCCGAAGCCTACAGCTATCTCTGAAGTGCTTTGTGATAGCTTCCACAATAGCCTTTAATTCTTCATTTTCCACTTAGGTCTCCGGCCGTCCACGGGGTTGGTTCTGAAGGTCAAAATTTCCAGAACATAAACGTTGAGAACAAAAACGTACCATGCTTTCTTTTGTGACACCAGCGCCGTCACATCATTAATCCTTCGAGCAGTTTCTGCAGCACTGGTGCAACGGTAGAACTCGTACTCGTAAATATACCGATATTTCATGTTTTCCATTGTGCGGTAATAAGCGACGCCAAAGAAAAAATAATAAGAAAAAACAAATGAATGATTGTTTTCAAAACTCAAATGCACCAGCTAAATTAATTTATAATTTTGAATTTGGAATTTTTAAACAAAAGAGGCGATATTTCAGATCAAAGTGGTCAGTACGACAAAACGCTAATTTCATATGTAGGGACCCAATATTAAAAGGACAAACTAATGAATAGCCACGGGTTTTATCAGGTCCTTTTTATTTATTTTAATTTTATCCGTCGTGTTGTGAATATAAACATTTATTATTAAATACTATAACAGCCTGGCGTTGGTGCTACTGGTGACGAGGCATTCCATTTTAGTTCTCATGCGTGACAACGCATCTGCATTATGATTGTTAATCGAGGACAGATATCTAAGTGCCCAAGTATCTACCGTGGACCTTCAATGGATGAATTTCATACATTCATAGAATCTGTTCTCGTTTGTGACTAATAAGGTATCAAAATGCAGATGCGTTGTCACCCCTGAGGGCTAAAATGAAATACCTCGTTTCCAATAAAGGGGGTCTTCGGTTCTCTACACTCACCATACGGAACACAACGGCTTTAAGCTGGTATGGTACAAATAACAACGTAAATAAGAAATATACTTGAATGTAATATCAGAGACATTTGACGGATAAAGTCCTTACGGATAAGGAATGGAATTAGAAATAGCGGCTCGTAGAGTCCGTACCGTGCACAGTACCAAAAGCGAAAACAAGCTTATAACGGTATATCGTTGTAACTTTATATTATTCGGTTAATTGCAAGTTTTATATAAATGGGAAATATTTGAAAAGTGTTGTATAGGCAAGGAGGTACATTAGTTTTAAAATAACGTAATTAGTGATCCCGCTCTGGCTTCGACTGAGTGGCATCAATTAATAAGGCGTTATTTAATCTTAAGATATTCATTAAAGACCATTTATTTTACCTTATCGATATTTCTATTTTAATAAAGTCTCTAAATTTTTCGGATAAAATTTAGTCTATTATATAAATTATTATTTATTGTGAAGAAAACTCTTGTAGTGGGTCTAGCTCACAAAATATTATATTTTGTTATCACTGATTCAAATGACGAGTTGGACAATGAAATTATAGAACGTACGAAAAACACATGTAGCAACTTATTTTTTGCAGTTGGTGTGACTATAGATAGTGACAGTGTGCGACTGAGAGGTCATTAGAGGAGATGCCAATATTCAATCTCATTCTTTAACCGCACCGGTAGCATAACACAATTAGACCAATAAACAGTTAAGTTAATTGATTTTTTTCTTTTTTAATAATTGCTTTAACTAATAATAAAAATATTATGCAAACGATATCGAATCCTTTAAAATTGCAATGTTATCTATAAACATTAAAACCTCAGATCATATAAACAACAGGAGATATGCTCAGTAGTTGAAAATGTATCGGAACCCGGTGTCTCCAGTTGGCCCCTATCACGCGACAACTACTACGTATGCACAGCAATAGATACACAATCGCGCACACACTCGCATTTTATAAATCAAAACATACTACACAACCAATTATAAACCTTATCTCATCATGCGCAGCGTGCATTTACCATGCACCGTACAAAACTTATTCACACAAAAACATCTGTCGCTATCATTCACTCACAAAAGCCGGCAGCGGCTGCTTCACGAAACTATCGTGTGAGTGAGAGTATCAGTAAAACACTTATCCATTGCGCTATTAGACCAGCTGATTCACAGGTCGATTTGTACTAAGCAAGCAATGGTTTTTGTTCCTAAAGAAAACATTTGATTTGGTTTTTCATCGTGTTTCTAGTACCACGAAGTAATGTTTTAATAAATTGAATAAGAAAACCAATAATATTTTAGTACTTACGTGTGAAATGAGATGCCATCTTTCATGTAATTCACAATACAGCTGTTATTTTTGCAAATAATCACTGAACAACGCGGCATTTTGTCAAAAATCACGAGCAGTGAAGACGTCACAAGTTGACATTCGACTAATTACCGAAACTGGCATCAGGCCGCTTTGCGGCCAGATACGTTCGCAAGTGCCACGCCTCCTTGCCATATCTCCTGTTGTTTATATGATCTGAGATTAAAACAGCTATTTCTATGTAATGAAAGTTGAAATATACACAAAAGGAAGAGCTCTCGCACTTCGCAGCCCGACATACTCGTCTAGATTTTTACTTTCATTACCGTTACCGTTACAGCCTATTGAAGTCCACTGCTGAGCATAGGGCCTCTGCCATAGATTGCCTCATAGGGGGGATATTTGCCTTAGTTGTCACGATCAACAAGCGGGTTGGCAACCACAGTTTTATATTTTTAGTCGTAATTAGGATGACGCTACTGCCCATCTCCAGATTTGTTTCCCTGCGTGCGCTCTTACGATCCCTTCGGGAAGATATGTGGTGGGGGATATTCGTACACCGCCACTACACGGTGGTTGGCTACTTTCATTATCGTGAAGTTTTATTGCTGATATTCCTTACCGAAGGGCGTGTGTATACAAGATTATTTTCTGTAATATATTGATTTAGGACTCGCTCTTTAGGTTTTACTTCTGAACTACACGTGTCAAATTTATTATGTTTGGTCGAACGAATAAAAGCTATGTTATTAAAACAATTTGATTAATTATTGGACTGCAATATATAATAGGTAGTTTTAGTGAATAGCCTCAGCGAAACTGGTATGCAATTTCACGCTCCGTAGCACCGCAAAGGTATCGGCCCACCGCATGTTTTTGTAATGATGTTATTGTTATCTCATTGACTGTCTAGAGGTTATAAATGCGAGTGGTGATCACGAAGTCCCGGATTCAATTCCCGGGTCGGGTCAGAATCAGTTACTAGTTAGTTGGTCGTGTTCTTTATCCGTGCCTCTAAAAGCATGTCAAGCCATTGGCTTCGCGCCTTATATATACTCGAGTGCTATAAACCTGTCTTGCGCAAATGGCTGGTTTCCTTTGAGACTCGTCGCTGACTCACCGTCGCCACGTTCTGGTGGAAATTATTATTATTATTACTTCATTTCGTTCTAAGTAAATGTAAAAAAACTCTGTTTTTCTTATGCAACAGAGTCATAATTTTGTGATGAACCAAATGGCGGTGTAGGAGAATACTCTACACCATATCATCACCTGGGTGACGAAGCTAGTAATGGGCAGCATCTTGCTGATAATAACTCAAAATAATAAAAGTTTGTGGTTGCTGATCTGCCTGCTAAGCGTGAAAACTGTAGCAAATATTCACGCTCTACGGAAATCTATGTGGGTGGGCTCTTTAAAGTACACGTTGATAAGTTGTAACAAAATAAACAAACTAATGTAATATTGTAGGCTATTAAAACTTCCGAATGTAAAACCTACTTGTAATGTGAATGTATTCCAAAAGGTAGCTTTATTTTGTTTATAGAATAAGGGTGACAAACGAGCACACAGTCCACCTGATGGTAAGTGCGTGCTGTGGCCCATAGACATCTACATTAATTTATCCTCGATTAAAAATCATAAACGCAGATGCGTTGTCACCCCTTAGGATTAAGATGGAATGCCTCGTTTCCAGTAAAAAGGGTCTCCGGATCTCCACATACACGCTGGTGTTCTGTGAGAGAGTGTTCCTGTCCCGGTCGAGCCGACCCATTCGTATTGCAACCAAAATATAGCTGTAGCGTGGCTCTACCACAAATATGTAATTAATATATGTAATAGTTAACACATTAATTACATAATGTGGTAAAATAAATAAAAGTTAATATATATAATAATTACAGCGCCGCCTGGAAGCTAGTTTATTAACTACTACTTCAACTATCTATAGCTATAGATATATTATATATACATCTATACTCGCTTTCATATTGTTATTTTTATTAAGTATTTTGTTAATTTCTAAATAACAGTAATACACTGTTTGTTACTTCGTAATCGGCGTAACTACTCTTGATAAATTGTAGGACTTAGGCAAAAAGAAAATATTTCAGTATTTTAACGTACTTATTTTACAATTTTAAACAAGATGATATTTTGAAAATACAATAACACCAAAACATGAGATGTAATAAAATTCCATGTTGTCTGCACATAATGTAGAAAGTAACTTACTACAAACCATCATAAAAATTACAGGATTGAAGTTAGCATATTATTTTATAAGTCTTTTATTATATTTGTCACTGCACCAATTACAAAATCTACCTTAAAGCACATTCTTGAGCCCTATGTTTTGTGCTATACAAAAGCAATTACGATAAACACTCAAAAACACGAAATAAAAAGAAATTTTTCACTTTTCAATTTTATTCAGTGTTGCCTAATGAAACAAATTTTAAACTTCTATTTTTTACTACTTCTCGTATCGTATGTAGCAAATATAAACTAACTTGAATTTAGAACTATGTAGGGAGTTTTTATTATTTATTATTTTGGAAGACAAAATTAATTAATTTAGTAAAACCGATATGTCTTTTCTTCACCGCTGCATTGGAAGACGTTTTGAAGCTACCGGGCTGGAAAGGATAGGTATTAACATCAATGGCGAGTACATCACTCACCTTTGATTTACCGACGATAATATAGTCCTTATGGCAGAATCGCTGAAGGACCTAAGCACTATGCACAATAACCTCAATAATGTCTCCCAACGGATAGGTCTTAAGATGAACATGGAGAAAACGAAAATCACATGTAACGTTCACACCTATGCCGGTAGTTGTTCGGGAGCACTAAGCTCGAAGTTGTTGACGAGTATGTTTACCTGGGACCAATAGTCTCACTAGGTAAGTTCAACTTCGGCCGAGAGGTCACTCGACGGATTCAACTTGGCTGGGCAGCGTTCGGGAAATTCCGACATGTCTTCTTGTCAGGTATACCTCAAAACCTGAAAACGAGACTGTGCAACCAGTGCGTTTTGCCAGTGATGACCTAGGGAATTGAGACGTGGTCCTTCAGTGCTGACCGTATGAGGACGCTCAAAGTCACTCAGCGAGCCATGGAGAGGGTTATGCTCGGGGTTTCTCTGCGTGATAAACTTAGAAATGAGGATATTCGCAGTAGAATCAGAGTGAACGACATAGAACAACGGATTAGTAAGATGAAGTGGCAATGTGCCGGCCATATATCTCGAAGAACCGACAACCGATGGGGGAAAAAGGTTCTCGAGTGGCAGCCTCCTACCGGTAGGCGAAGTGTAGGGCGACTCCCCACTAGATGGAGTGACGACCTGGTAAGACATGCAGGAAGTCGATGTATGCAGGCGGCTCAGGACCGTGCTTTGTGGCATACCTTGGGGAGGCCTATGTTTAGCAGTAGACTTGTGAAGGGCTGTAATGATGATGATGATCATGATATTTTTAAGGTAGATAATAAATACAATAACTTATAACAATAACTTTCTTAATAGAATATGATTTCCTTTTTAGAATTTCCTTTATATTTCGTATAACGTAGTATTAAATACTTTATACTTAATTAGAAATATTATTAATAATGCTTAATTTTTTGTGGCGGCCACACTATTTTGATCGATTTAAATAAAGTAGCTAAAATGCAAGATTCCAGAGCAGTTATAAATTAAAAATTATTAAGTGTTTCATAAAGCAATGATTAAATGGCGGTAGTTTAACCATCAATGAAATTGCTTAGAAGATACAATAGCATGATCATTACGTTACAAAGTAATCCTAAAAATAATCACAAAAGTGGATTTCGAGCCTGCCCTCGAATTTCACACAGACTAAATGTTATTGATGATTTTCCTTTGTGCAATGTGTCTCATATGCTTAATATTTGTATAGTTCATATATGTACATTCCTCTAACATTCGATAGGATTTTTGGGCAAGGACATGTCCGCCGCGCTGAAACAATGCGCGTTGTGGACTAAACGTTTCTCCGAAATAATTTTCCTCAGATTTGCAGGTACCTTCATGTTTGCTTTTCTTCACCTATAGGCAAATGGTGAACACCATAGAACAAGTTGCAGGATTCAAGGATTTCCGTGGCCTCTCCCTTTGTCGAACTATAAGCCTTTTGCTTTTCAATATAAACAATGGTGACACAAACAAAAGTAGTTTTGTATGTAATTAGAGTGACTAATAAGTATTTTTAAATATTCTAAAGTAAATTAAACTCAGAACATTTTGGAGTTTTGCGCCATTTCGCACTGAAATTATGAGAGAGTTGTCTTTCGCCAGTTGAGTTGAACAATTTAACTCATTCTGAAAACGAAATCTTTACTGCTGAACAAGAACCTATAAGATTGTATAAGTGGTGAGTAAGTAGTTTTATTAAAAAATAAAACTACTTACTCACCCACATGCCAAGCTTGACAAATATGGTAACAAGCTCCTATAACCACAAAATGAGAGCCAGAAATTCTAGACTGCGAGGCATTCCATCTTAGCTCTAAGGGGTGACAAAGCATCTATATAAATCTATCTATACTCATAAAACATTATAAAGATACAGTTTTATTTTTCACTTAGTTTACAATAAAAAAAATGAAACAATAACTCCACTTCTATTAGTTATATATCTTTATTTCATTCTAGAAATAAAAATGTCAAGATTCACTATTATTATTCTTTAGTGAAATAATATGAATCGCACGTTTTTACGCAGACTGTGGTTTCAATTTGTAGCCAAAAGTCCTCTACGCATACTAATGAGTACGGAGCACAATGCATTTCAAAAATGAAATATAAAAATATAAAAATATTTTGAAATGTGCTTAGGAAATAAATACTTATTTTGTTTGTATTAGATCGCCAAATGTTGAATTTTAAGTGGCAGTGGCTCGCTGCAGCTATGCTGGCTTTCAGTTGGTGCAACGTGCTCTCGCGAAATACCAGCGTGTAACAGCAGGAGAGTGCTGCTGTGTTTCATATGGTAAGAGTGAAGAACCAGAGACCCCTTTTACATGTAACGAGGGGGCACTTCGTATATAAACTTTGATTTTTATTCGATGGTAGATGCAGATGTCTATAGACCACAGCATCCACTTACCATGTGGTGAAATATGTGCTCGTTTGTGGTCCTTATTCTAGAATCAAATGTTGGTAAATAATAATCTTCTTCTTATGAAATGGGTCTTTCCAAAGAATTTGTCTTATTCGTCACTCCTGGCAAGTTGATTGGCGATTCCAGTACTAGACTTGTGGCAACGTTGACCATGCTTCCCGTCATCGGTATACTCGTAGGTGTAGGTGTAGGCCATCTATCCAAAGCTATGAAGCATTTCCCATTGTCACCTCTTCCGATACCTCCGATAGGAAATAGTATGATGGATTCCATTACACCGCCCAATATACGACAAATAATAATCTACCTACAATATATTATTTCTATACCTTATTTATTTTTTAATTTGCCGTATATATAACCTAAATTATAAATAGGTGAACGTGGCATACGGTATTATCACGTCTATCACTTCTTTTCACCTAAAGCGGTTTCCTTATTGGTGGTACGATGTATCTCACACTTAGCATATTGAGTCAATCTAAAACGCATTTTAGAAAATAGGGACTTCTTTCTACGTGACGAAAAATTTGCTGACGCATATCATGAAATATATTTGTATAGCATGGTTACTTTATTGTATGATATTAGTTAAAAAAATACTTTAGCGTTATTAAATAGTCCATCGTATTATTTTTCTCAATATGGTACATTTTACATTACATTCACAATTTAATCATAAATACGGTGAAACCTGCTTAAGTGGGACCTGGATAAATGAGAAACCTCTATTATTGAGAACTACATTGAGGTCCCGCCACTTTTTTTACCGAATTACCTCTGTTAATGGAACTTTTCGAACCTGGTTAAATGATATTTGATTTCTAGGATTTTTTCGATGTTTCTCTGGAGCTCAATTCTTTTTGATTGAGACAATTTACCAGGTTGGGACGAGTTTAAAACAAACATTTAAAATGTATAAAACAAAATTTTTATATATTGAAGCGACAGTAGCCTAATGGCAGGGCGCGGACCGCCTCAAAAATGATCGTGGGTTCGAATCCGCTATTCGACGACTGGCGTGAACCACTCGTTACACAAGCAATTTAAGCTTATCACGAGTGGTTAAGGGGGGAATATTAGGAATGTTTATAGCATGGTTAATATTTTTTTTAAAAAATCTTAGCAATTTTTTGAGGAATTGTGTCAACACAATGATTTTGCATATTTATACAAAGGGTTGATGACAAAAGTTTTCTAAATTAGGTTAAACTTTGATAAAATACTTCCATTATTATCCCGCTAGTGATTTACATTCTCGAATTCCGCCAGATAATTGTGCTTTGTTCAAATAGTTATTTTTTTGTGTAATAAGGGTGACAAACAAGCATACAGTCCACCTGATGTTAAGTGGATGACGTGGCCCGTAGACATCTACATATATCCTCGATTAGGTAACTAAATGCAGATGCGTTGCCAGCCCTGAGGACTAAGATTCTCTACACTCACCATACGAAACACAGCAGCATTGAGCTGCTATTTTACGCTGGTATTCTGTGAGAGCGTGGTCCTTCCCCGGTCGAGCCGACCCATTCGTGATACAACTATACTATTAATATAACTGCAGCATGGCTCTACCAAGTATACATATTTATTACTAGTTATTACGTCAAAGCTCAAAAAAACAACATGTAGGTATTTTTCTAATTGATTACTGTGCAGCATTATCTAAGTTTTTAAGCGTTGCGTTACACGCTAACCACTTCTGGTATGAATTAATCCCGTCTTCAACATTACAGTAGGTAACCAACAACCTCGTTGGTCTAGTTGTCGCAAGGGTGATTGCTGATCATGAAATCCTGGACTTCATGAATTACCATTTCTGAAATCAACTATTGATTTTTTGTCACGAAATTCTTAGTACCAGTACGCAGTTAGGAATCGGCGGTGGTAACGGTTTTCCGCGTTAAACCGTATCTATGTCGGAGCGCCGTTCCTACCGGATTTCCGTCCCATTGGATCATGAGTGAGAGAATAGAGATTGCGTCTGCACTTACACATACATACACACACACACACACACGCACACGCACACGCAGACGCACACGCACACGCACACCCACACGCACACGCACACGCACACGCACACGCACACGCACACGCACACGCACACGCACACGCAAACGCACACGCACACGCTTACGCACACGCACACGCACACGCACACGCACACGCACACGCACACGCGCACGCGCACGCACACGCACACGCACACGCGCACGCGGACGCTCACGCTCACGCACACGCACACGCACACGCATACGCACACGCACACGCACACGCACACGCACGCGCGCACGCGCACGCACACGCACACGCGCACGCGTACGCACATGCGCACGCGCACGTGGACGCGCACGCACACGCAGACGCGCACGCGCACGCACATGCGCACGAGCACGCGCACGCGCACACGCACACGCACACGCACACGCACACGCACACGCGCACGCGCACGACCACGCGCACGCTCACGCGCACGCGGACGCGCACGCGCACGCACACGTGCACACGCAGAAGCACGCGCACGCGCACACGCACACGCACACGCACACGCACACGCACACGCACACGCACACGCACACGCACACGCGCACGCGGACGCCCACGCTCACGCACACGCACACGCACACGCATACGCACACGCACACGCACACGCACACGCACGCGCGCACGCGCACGCACACGCACACGCGCACGCGTACGCACATGCGCACGCGCACGCGGACGCGCACGCACACGCAGACGCGCACGCGCACGCACATGCGCACGAGCACGCGCACGCGCACACGCACACGCACACGCACACGCACACGCACACGCGCACGCGCACGACCACGCGCACGCTCACGCGCACGCGGACGCGCACGCGCACGCACACGTGCACACGCACACGCACACGCACACGCACACGCACACGCACACGCACACGCACACGCACACGCAAACGCACACGCACACGCACACCCACACGCACACGCACACGCACACGCACACGCACACGCAAACGCACACGCACACGCTTACGCACACGCACACGCACACGCACACGCGCACGCACACGCACACGCACACGCGCACGCGCAGGCACACGCACACGCACACGCGCACGCGCACGTGCACGCACTCGCACACGCGCACTCGTACGCACATGCGCACGCGCACGCGGACGCCCACGCTCACGCACACGCACACGCACACGCATACGCACACGCACACGCACACGCACACGCACACGCACACGCACACGCGCACGCGCACGCACACGCACACGCGCACGCGTACGCACACACGCACGCGCACGCGGACGCGCACGCGCACGCACACGCATACGCGCACGCGCACGCACATGCGCACGAGCACGCGCACGCGCACACGCACACGCACACGCAAACGCACACGCACACGCGCACGCGCACGACCACGCGCACGCTCACGCGCACGCGGACGCGCACGCGCACGCACACGTGCACACGCAGAAGCACGCGCACGCGCACACGCACACGCACACGCACACGCACACGCAAACGCACACGCACACGCACACGCGCACGTACACGCACACGCACACGCACACGCACACGCACACGCACACGCACCCATAATACAAACTCTGCTTAGCTTGGGACTAGATGGCGTTGTGTGATATTTGTGGAATATTATTATTATTATTATTATTCTCTGTCTCATGAATCATATAGTATGAACGTTTCTATTGTTTAACTATTGTGTCTATTTCGCAGAGAATAAAGTGATAAAACAAATTTATAGTGTGAAAGTGAGCGAAAGCGGTGGTAAGAAACGCTTTAGATGGAAGGATATTCAAGCAAGTTTGCTATTTTTATATAGATAGGTCAAGTAAATAGTAAAAAAGTACTCTTAGACCATGATCATGTATGCATATATCTATGTGTGAAACGAGCGAAAGTGAATTGTAATCCTCGAGAGAACTAAACGTCTTAACAATAAATCGTTTTGATATTACAACTTGTTAAGAAAAACATTAAACGAGATATTATATCGCTAATTTATATAAGTCTACATACAACTATACTGTGTTCAGAAAGAATGTGTGACTGTTCACTATCCCATATCGTCCCGAGGGTGTCGTAAAAAGCGACAGGGGGAAACTGAACCAGGAAATGGGCAGCAGCATCTTCCTGACAACAACTTAGTAAAAAGAATGCGGTTGTCAACCCGCCAAGCGTGGCAACTATGGCAGTTATCCCTCCTGTGGGGTAATCTAGGGGGTGCAAAAAGGAGACGGAAGGCTATGTTCTTAATTCTGATTTTATACAAATACCCTTTGTATGGATTAAATTGTTGTCAAAATACTCATTATTTAAATTTACATCCTCAAATGAGTAACCTTAATTCCTTTTCAAAAGAAGCTGATATAATAAAAAAGATATAAAATTTTTGAGATTGTGATTTGATTTTGAGCAAGGTGAATTTGAAAATTGAAAACAATAATAGCTAGCCTGGGAAATATTGTTCTAAACCAGTAGGTGATGTAAGGAGTAAATATAAACAAAATACGTATTATAATATACGAACATACAAACATTCCTGTATAAAATATTTACTTAAAGTTAAAACGACATAATATAATATATATTTAATGATATAATATTTCCATTACAGCTTCTTAAGTCACTTCATAAAATGTTAACTTTTTTAAGATCACGTGCTTACGAAACTTTCATCCAATGATTTTAATCCATGACTTTTTGTGCCACCAGCGGAGTTTGTCGTACCGGCGGTCATTTGCAGCAACTGTATAACTGCAAGCGACGCACACCTAGGAGATCCTTATGGATTTCCCTTGGTGTTGCAGTTGTTCATGGGTGGCGCTAGTCACTTACCGTCGAGTGAGCCGCATACTTTTGAGTTGAGTCCCGTGATTCCGTGAGGCGTCGAGGTCACCGGCCCCTAGGTGATTCTTGGCACTTTATGCGCTCCGAGCATACCGTGCCTAGTCGCGCATTAAAGTGCCACCGTCGCACTTCCCCCAACCCTTTTGTTGACAAAAGGGGTAGGCAGTGCCCACAGTGAAGATAGTCTCCTAATAATATCACCATCTTATAGATAGGGCCACTTAGAGTGCAACCGACAAGTTAGGTCACACCTCAGCATGTCGGGTAGGGACAAGGGGGAACCACCCCCCAAGTCAAAAGTACCGCCGGATAAGAAAGGAGTGTTAGAGAGACCACTTGCAATCAGGGATATGATGAACCCGGAGCGCACCAGAACGGTGCCAGCGTTCTCCCATATCCCTATGCGGAAACCCGTCTCGCCGCGGAAGGAGTCCGCAACGGGCGTCGCGCTCACGCCAACCGTGTCTGAGCACACGGCAAGGCAGGAACCGTCGCCCCAACAGCAGCGGGCAAAGAAAGCGGCCAGACGCCACACGCCACCGGAGACCGAAGCCTCTCTAATTGAGAAGAGGCAACGGGTAGGCTCCCAGCTGTCGTCAGACGAAGCCCCATCCTCATCAGAAGATGAAAGATGCCACCAGATGGTAACGACGAAGAAGGTGCTTAGATCACCTCCGAAGTCGCCTTCTCCACCACAACCCCCCTCTCGCTCTATATCACCAGATCGGCGAAGCCGAGATTCGGCCCAGTACGAGCAGGGGGGTGAGGAATCCTACAGCTGGGGGTCGACCACCTATGCAACCCCGGCAGCATCCGCCGGCCGTTCATCACCGGTGGCATCATCCAATCCGTCCGGGCTACCGCAGGATGATGGTCAACGACCATCCACCAGCTATGCCCATATGGTAGCTGCACCAGCAGTACCACGCCCTCAACCGGCGGCAGTGCCTACTGACAAGCCTGCCGACCAGGAAAAAACCAGATACGCACCAATAGTGGCCGAATGCCTACCGGACTGGACGAGGCATTTTAAGGAGCTCAACAGAATGTTGGGCCACCCTTTGAATGCCCGTCCATTCGGGAAAGGCGTACGGTTTATGCCACAACGCGCTAACGAATTCCGCACGGTCCAGCGCTACATGGTGGAGCTGACCAAAGAAACACCAACGCTGTCCTGGTACTGCTACACCCCGGAGGAGGACAAGCCCACTAAGGTGGGCATCCGGGGTCTACCTATGGGCACGGATACCAAGGCAATAGAGGAGGCCATAAGGGCAAAAGGCTTCCCCATCAAATATGTCAAGGCAATCCCACCACTTAGAGGCAGACCTGGCTGCATCTACTTTGCCCAACTGGATCACCTGAGCCTGGAGCAGCTCCAGAATTTATATAATATCGACGAACTCCTCTTTATGAGAGGGGTCGTCATCGAGGCCTGGCAAAGGAAAGTAGGACCGGCTCAATGCCACAGATGCCAGGCCTTCGGGCACGCCTCCGCCAACTGCTTCAGGCCAGTGAGGTGTGTGCGCTGTGCCGGGGAGCACATAGCGAGCCTTTGCCCTCGGGGTAGGGAAGAGGAACCCAAATGTGCCAACTGTGGCAAGAACCACACGGCAAACGACCGCCGCTGCCCAGTCCTGAGGAGGACTGCTAGGAGGCAGGGGATTACCTTACCGGGGCAACTCCCGGAGGACCCTAAAAGGATCCCCCAGAGTCGCCCGAAAGCTGTAACCATCCAGCAAGACGGGTGGGCTACCATCACAGGGAAGGGCATACAATCAGCCCCCCCCCCACCCGTAACATCCCAGGAAACGGTGGAACCCACGACGACCAGGGCAACCACCGGGGCGACTCTACAGCCTCCCGCCAATCCTGCCACAGAACGGCAACCCTCCAAGAAGAGGAGGCGGGAGAGAAGTAGGAAGAAGTCGCAGCCTCCTCAGGCTGTCACCTCTACCCCAACACCAACCGTACCAGCAGCCTCGCAAAAGGCGCAGATTACTCGGGAGACAACCAGCGTGGGTATAGTGCCAGAAAGGGCTCTACCAGAACGTAGAGCCCGCTCTACAGCTAGAGCGCGCTCTATCCACAAGCCAAGAGGGCAGGACCAGGAGCATCCACACCCGAGACAATTGCCAACGCCTTCATATAGGAGAACACCCGCCACCGGCCTCGAGACAGCAGATGCGATACAACGCTTAGTAGGTATTGCCATCGAGGTCGGCACGCAAGTCCTGGCTGATATCAGAGCCGGGACCGACCCAGTCACAGCGATCATGAAGGCGCTGGCAAATCTACTAGCCCGGCATTACGGAGGAGAGTAATCTGCGCCTCCTCTATTGGAACCCGGGCGGTATACAGCAGAAGCTGCATGAAATCCGCACTGTCGCCCAGCAACAGGACTTGCACATTATATTGCTGGGCGAAACAAAACTAAATCCAAAGACGCATATCAAGCTGCCAAACTACCACCTATACAGAAGGGACGAGGTCACCCCTCAAGGGGCCGCCTACAGAGGGACGGCGGTTCTTGTGAGGAGGGACATCGTCCACCAAGAGCTGGAACTACCACCTTACCAGACTATGCGCTCTATCGGCATAAGAATGGAGGTGGCGGGCGAGGAACTAAGGATCTACGCAGCATACCGCCCGCCAGGGACTCCATTCTGCTCCTCAGACATCCGGACGGTGATGGAAGCCGAAACACCCACCATAATCGCCGGGGACCTAAACGCCAAATACCCGGCGTGGGGGTCCAGAGTGATCACCCCGTCGGGTCATGCACTATACGAAGACGCCGAAAAGGACAACTATGACGTTTTAGGTCCCGAAGAACCAACCAACGTTCCGACAGATCCGAGGCAACATCCGGATGTATTAGACATCGTGCTCTCTAGGAACGTCAACTACTCATTAGTGGTAGAGGTGCTATACGACCTGAGTTCACAGCGCCTACCGATTCTGATAACCCTTGGCACTAAGGCGGTGACTACGCCGCCCAGAGCATTTAAGACACGCATTGACTGGAGGCGCTATGCACAACATTTGCAGGCGAGACCTCCAGTCCACCAACTTATAAATACAGCGGACAACGTAGAGGCCGCTGCAACTAGAATCACCAAAAACATCCAGGAGGCCCTCCACGCGGCCTCTACGATCGTCCCGATCACAGAAAGGCGTGACGATCTGCCGCGGGACATAAGCTTGCAAATAAAACGCAAAAGAGCACTAAGGAAGCTCTGGGCGCGTACTCGCTGCCCAAGACTAAAATCACAGCTCAACATCTTATCGGAGGAGCTGTCGGTTGCAGTCCGGGCCTACAGAGGAGAGGCCTGGGAGCGGCGCATATGGAAGGCGGATGAACAAAATGCGTCGCTCTATAAACTGAACCGACAGCTAACCAAAACCAGACCTCCCGTTTGCCCGCTGACCGACAGTGCGGGCGAACGCTGCTATGATGCCAAGGGCAGAGCAGATATCCTAGGAGAGCACTTCGAGGAGCAATTTATGCCGAATCCTGCAAGTGCGGAGTACATGGAGTTTCATGCCATAAAGGAGAGTCGCGTACAGGAGTTTCTGTCGTCACCTGCGCCGCCTCTTGCAGGAGAGTGGTTCATTTCCCCCGCCGAACTGCAGGACAGTAACCTGCCTGCAAGTGAGGAAGGCGCCCGGACACGACGGGATTACCAGCGCTGCTATCCGACAGCTGCCCTATAAAGTCCTAGTAGAGATTGGTCGACTCTACAATGGGATACTGCGGACATCCCACTTCCCGGAGGAATGGAAAAAAGGCAAAATTATCATCTTGCCAAAACCCGGGAAGGACAGGCGTAGAGCTGCCAGCTACAGGCCGATTACGCTATTACCGCACATAGCTAAACTGTTTGAAAGATTGCTGCTAAGACGTCTCCGTCCGTGCATCCAACTTCGGGCGGAGCAGCACGGATTCAGGAGGGGTCACTCTACAGTCACACAGCTGACTAGAGTGCTGCACCTGCTTGCGGCAGAGTACAATCGTGGCCGCATATCGTTGGGCGTCTTTCTCGATATCGAGAAGGCGTTCGACCGGGTGTGGCACTCAGGATTACTATATAAGTTACACGAGCAGACCAGTGTCCCCCCTACTATGTTGCGGTTAATGGCGTCTTTCCTGGAAGACAGGAAGTTCTACGTCTGTGTAGAGGACGCCGAGTCCGCAACAAGAACCATCAGTGCCGGCGTCCCACAGGGCAGTTGTTTGTCTCCAGTCCTGTACGCGGCATACACGAATGACATCCCAACATTGGCAGGCAGGCTGCAAGAATGGGAGGACGACGTTGAGCTGGCGCTATACGCGGACGATAGCGCCTATTTCACCTCGTCCAGAAGAGCCCATACAGCCGCTGCCAAAATGCAGCGTCTGCTGGACCTGTTGCCACCATGGCTAAACGAGTGGAGGATGGTCGTCAACGTTGGTAAGACGACCGCTCTGCTCACTCGCCGTCTTAGAAATTTACCACCACCACTAACTCTCGACGACCAGAAGATCGCGTACGAGAAGGCCGTGACATACCTCGGGTGCCGGATCGACCGGGCGCTGCGCACGACTGCGCACGTCGACTTCGTCGTCCGCAAAGCCAGATGTGCGCGGGCGATGCTTCGTCCGGTCCTGGCATCCAAGCTGCCAATAAACACCAAGCTCCGGATATATAAGACGTATATCCGGACTATTACCACCTACGCTGCTCCGGCCTGGTACGCGCTTCTGAGCGACCCTCTGAGGCGGCGACTACAGGCTCAGCAGAACCTGTCATTAAGGACGATTGTCGGAGCAGGTCGTTACGTCCGGAATGACATCATAGCGGCCAATCTGAAAATCGAGACCATCACCGATTTCGTGGCCCGGTTAGCGCGCGGCATGTTTGACCGTGCTGATAACGGGCCACACGAACACCTCAACGGCTTTGCGCCGTTGCACACCCGGCCGCCGGACGGGCGACCTCTTCCAAGAGAACTCTTCTCTATATGTGATTAGAGAGTCGAGTAACAAGCCACAATGCCGCAGAAAGGCCATCTTAGACACTAAGAGATTACCTCTATAGATTACCTCCTTTTCCCGTAGTCGGTGAACTACGGGAAAATTATTGTTATCCGGCTACATTACAAATGTAGCAAAAACCATGCCAAGATAGGCTAAAATCGACTGCCCCATAGTTATGGGGAATGAGGATATCCGGGTAATGGGGTACACCCCGGGGCCCGATACCTACACGTACCTAGGTGCGTGCAGAAGACAATTAAAACCAAGGGAATTACAGATGCGTTATCGGCCTTTTCAAAAAGAGTTGGATCTTTTTCTGAAAGTCCTTAAGTCGTATCGGTCCAGAAAATCGCTGGTGGTAGTCGATCCCACAAGGAAGCCGTGCGAGGAAAAAGCTCTATCTCCTTGTCTTTATATCTCCTGCGTAAATCTAATATCTAGTAGGAATTAATATAATTTCTAAAACTCATCATTATATACTTGTTTTTATCCATCTGCCCGTTTGAACAAAAATACACAATGAGTAATTTTAATCGTAACTAATTAAGTTAACATACCCACTAATAAGCGAATAATTCGTTTGAGGTTACATTGAGTTACATTCGTATATAAAAATCAATAATTTTTGTTTGGAAATTATTAGCAATAAAATATATAAAACTAGCGACCCGTCTAGGATTCGCCAGGGAGAGATCTATTAATGTCATTTAGATTGAATGTAATCGTCAAAGTTTATTTATTTTGAAAGTTTTTCGATTTCCCAAAGAATAAAGATCGTCTTGATCGCTCCTTGCTCTCTATTTGTTTGTGAAATTTCATCGCAAATGGTCGGGCCATTCTGAAAATCAGCCGATGGATAGACAGATTTTTTTTAAATATCTTAATTCGAAAATTCAAGTCCTTATTACAGACAGACACTATAATTTTATTTATACGATTTATAGACGTATAGATTTAATAACAACGGTTGTTCGCCATAGAAAGAATTTTAAAGAATTTTTCACTTCAAAAATTATTTAATATTTAAAAAAATAGCAAAAAGAAGACAGTAGCCGAATTTCGGATTCCAACCAACACCTTTGGAGTTCACGGTCTACACTGATCTACACAGTATTTGTGCTTTATTCTCTCGCAGCCTGAATTTTATAGATGTATATATTTGTCCTTTTTCAGTGTCGCTTTTTAGTTTCATCGAGTTTCACATCACATCGATTATTAATAAGTTTTCACTTTAAAACTAGTTATTTTTAGTTCAGAAATTCGACAGCAAGACACGAGAGATGAAATTTATTTAATGTATTTAAGTTAGTTATGCAAAGAGGTATGTGATACAGACGGCTTCTCGTTAATTTACAGGTGTTCATTGAAAATACGCTGGAAACATTCCAAGCAGCTTTAACCGAAAAACCTAGGAAATTTTAAGGAAAATTCTCCAGTGAAAGCTTTCGAGGTAAAACCTACCTTGATGTTGAAATAGGCAACTCGTTAAGAAATGAACACAAGAAGTAACTACGTCATGAGTGACTAAGTAGACTCTCGTAGTAGTGCGGCTTTCGGATTCAATTATTCATTTGTTAGAAGAAATGTTAAGAAAATGTTATAAGAAATTAATAACTTTTTAAAATAGGAAAGAAAATATAATCAATAAAGAATCAAAATACGGATGCGTTGTCATAAGAGACACCAGAGGCATAAGATGAAATGCCTCGTTCCCAGTAAGAAGGCCTTTCGGTTCTCTACACTCACCATACGAAACACAGCACTATTTTACGCTGGTATTCTATGAGTGTATCGCGTAATTTATAATGAGTAATCTATTCACTTAAATAAAATTGTACTGCTTGTTACACACAAATAGTAAAATTTTAATTATGCGTGGTAGAGCCATACTGCAGTTATATTAGTAGTATAGTTGTAGTGCGAATGGGTTGCCTCGACCGGGAAAGGACCACGCTCTCACAGAATACCAGCGTCAAATAGTAGCTTAATGCTGCTGTGTTTTGTATGGTGAGTGTAGAGAACCAGGGACTCTTTTTACTGGAAAAGAGGCATTCCATCTTAGTTCTCACGGGTAACAACGCACCTGCATTTTGATTTGTAATCGAGGATCGATGTAGATGTCTGTGGGCCGCAGCAACCACTAACCATCAGGCGGGCTGTGTGCTAGTTTGTCACCCTATCCTTTAAAAAAATGCGAATAGCTAATGCTAGTCCTATCTAAGATATACTAAAAGACCAATGAAAACTCGCATAAAAGAACACTTAACTGATGTTAAGAATCGACGCTACGGAACGTCTGCATTGCCTGTACTGCAAACATGTACAGGATCGCATCCGTTACTACATCAAATTTGATAGACCACTAATCCTCGCTAAAGAACATCTATTCATTCCAAAGTTGATTCCAGAGGCTATTTAAATAAAAAAAACATCCTAATTACAAGAGAGAAGATGGCTGAGTGCTACCATCTGCTAGGGGTTCTATAATTATTAATCAAATTAAATCCCAACCAACACTAAGTAGATCGGACTAAAAATTGAAATCTGAGGGTAGCCGTGATTAACTATGTCGTCGAGACATTGAACACCTCAGTCCCCTCGTGACCATGGTTGCTGTAAAGTACTCGAAACGTTGGGAGTATAAAATGAGTTAATGTACGCCGTAAAATCGTGTAGTGTTTGCGTAATCATAAGAAATAATAGTAGTTTACTGAAAAGTTTAAATTAATGAAGTTGTATGTAATGGAACATAATTGTTTCTCACACGGACACGAGTTATATATGAAGGAAATAAAAACTTTTCGACGGTATAAGTTAAAATTTCGTTTGCCTATCGTCAGGATGTTTTATATCCCCTTTTGAAATAGATTTCTATGTCAAGAGAAGAAACGACGACAAAATCTTCGCATATATTCTTATCTCTATATCCTTTTTTAAAGCTTATAATGCAATAAAATCGAAAAGGAATAAGTAATCAAAGTATGTTCTATAGTAAAAAACTTCAACAAAACAAAAAAATATACGTAAAATTGGAGGTAATAAATGTTCTAATTCACTAGTCCCCACAAGCAGCACCTGTTCACAAATATCACACATGTGACAGCCGCACAGGGACTGCTCCAAGGCTAAGACTTATAATATACTGCATTAATTAATTCATGACCGCTTCATAAAATTCACATATTATAATAATACACTCGTTTAGTACGATAGTTTAGGGCGATAATGATCGCGGACGGGTTTCTCGATTGGTGTGAATTATATCGGTAATGCATTGTTCAATCTCACGAAGCGAATATACTTCGATGTTATCACATTTGAGACTCCACTCACTACTCATTCGCTACTAGGTACCGACTGGACATTATTTTTTATCGGATAGATTGACAAACGAGCACACAGTCCATCTGATGGTAATCGATTTCTGTGGCGCATAGACATCTACATCTATCCTCAAATCGAAACGAATCAAGAGGCAGATGTGCTGTCGCCCGTGAGGACTAATATGGAATGTCTCATTTTCATCAAAAAGAGTCTCCGGTCAATTGACGTAGCGATACTCAAAGATTTCCGTTTATCAATAACATTGATCGAAACGATTTTATAACTGGAATCGGACCTCAAACTACTCCGGATACAACTGGGCCAGCCCGTAGGCGAGGTTCTTCAAACCAAAAACCATCATGAACTGGCGTAAGTTCAGCGCAAAACTCATGTACTACGACCTCCCATCATTTAAACACGATTCCCGATAAAATAGACTCGCCAGAGGAAGGCAATAAGGCGATTAGCGCCCTATTGGTCCAGGAACGCTCTCGTAAGGTTATCGTGTCGGATAATCGACACTTGAAGCTTCCGAGTGACCGTCCCACTCACCCATGCCGCCTCTCAATAGGCCAGGAAACTACGATCTCGCATTTGACAACTCTGAAACGACCGAATGCCTCGCGGACAATTTAGGGAGCCAATGTGGAGTACATTACTCTAGCAAATCTATAGATCCCGCTCACCCAGCAGAGGCTGAAGCGAAAGTCGTGGGTAAGCCTGCACTACCACCTACGGGTGACCCTTAGATCCTGTGATAGTCAATGAAGTCACAGAAGTAATAAAAAGCCTTAAAAAGAAATCAGTACCTGGCCCCGATGGCATTAGCAACAGGGTACTGAAATCACTCCTTGCGCCACTCGTGTGGCTCGTAGTAAGCATTTTCAAAGCACTTCTTTCTAACTAATGTAATATATGAGTTTTTTTTATAGAATAGGGTGACAAACGAGCACACAGTCCACCTGATGGTAAGTGGTTGCTGCGGCCCATAGACATCTACATCTATCTTCCATTACAAATCAAAATGCAGATGCGTTGTCACCCGTGAGGACTGAGATGGATTGCCTCATTTCCAGTAAAAAGGGTCTCCGGTTCTCTACACTCACCATACGAAATACAGCAGCATTAAGCTACTATTTCACGCTGGTATTCTGTGAGAGCGTGGTCCTTCCCCGGTCGAGCCGACCCATTCGTGCTACAACTATACTACTAATATAACTGCAGCATGGCTCTACCACGTAAGAAGTATGATGAAGAGTATTGATGCCTGGAAAGAGACAGGCGTAATAGGAATCCTGAAACCAGGTAAACAACAATAGACCGATAGGGAAAATTTAGGAGCGAATCACATTGAATCATCTTCGTTAATACGTATTCGGTAACAAGCTTCCTCCATACGAGCAGTTTGGTCTTAGACCCGAACACTCGTGCACGAATTATATATATTGCCTTACAGAGTACATTCTACTTAGCGGGCTCCCTCTATTCGATAGCTACTTCCGCTATCGAATAGAGGGAACCTGCTCCACAAAGCTTCTCCTCAAGGCTGGAGTCCCTTCAGGGCTCTGTCCTCTCCCTACTCCTCTTTACAATCATTACGAGTGATATCCCTTTAAACCCAGTAGTTAATACTGTTAGTTTCGCCGATGACACGGCACTATTCACCGCCTATCATAATAAGAGAATTCTCATCAAGATGCTCCAAACAGCCGTCAACCGCTTAGGCAATTGGTTCCACTTATGGAGAATCAAATTGAATCCTGGGAAAAGTCTAACAATATACTTTCAAAATAAACCTTCTTTTAATCGTCAAAATAAAAATTTCCAGAAATCGATAGTTAGAATCACTCTGTTCGACCGCCAGATCCATGATGATCCAGATGGCAAACAACGGTCAAATATTTAGGGGTTACTCGTATTAAACAAAAACGTATTAAAATATCTCAAAAATGAAAAATAACTGAATAACACTTTTAAAGTAATTTTCAGTAGAATAGCAAATGGAAAGACGCCTCAACTTCACTAAGAAAAATATGTATAATTTTTTTCGTGACGGTCCAATAGACCCGTACATAACTAACGCAGCGAGGACGTGACCCAAGTGACTTATATTTATTAAAAAGTTCTACTCGACACAAGCAAGACGAGCACTACGAGAGCTGTTTGGAGAATTAAATCAAATGAAAACGTTCATATACTAAGGTAAATATTACTATACTGTGACACAAGTATTCTCATGGTTCCACCCTTATAATTAATTGATAGTGAAAAGTCAACAAATCAGCTACCTCATGTTTTATTATTATCATTAGAAGTTAGATAAAAGTTAAATTCTATCAATCAATTAATTTTTAATCATTTAATGGTTAGGGGCTTTTATCGATAGACTCTCTAGGTGCTTAGTACGTATTTTTGACACCCGACGCAAATAAAGGAGTTATATATTTAACTGGTGCATCTGTGTGTCTGTCTGTAGCATCGTAGCTCCCAAACTGATGAACTGATTTAGATCGATAGATAGTTTGAAAGTTGTCTTGATCAGGAGTGTTCTTAGCTATGATTCAAGAAAATCTTTTCAGCCGTTTGAAGATCATCAGCTATTTTTGTTTTGGGTTTTTTTAATTTTAATTGTAAGTTATTTCATTTCAGTACACACAGTTTAAAGTGTAGTTGAAAGTGAAAGTTAAGAAAGTTAAATTTACAGCCTATATCCATTCCACTACCGGGCTCAGGGCTCTCGTTATTTCAGAGAGGGTTTTAGGGCAAATGTCCGTCGCGCTGCTATAGTACGTTTCTAGGGCAGGCGGAAAAAATTACATTGACCTTTGACGATATCATCGGGGTAGGCAATCTTTTTTATTTAGGTTCATTTTTCATCCTTTTATTATTACATACATCATCGGAGTGAAAGATAAGGGTGCCGAGTGCGAAATTCTTTACAGGCCCTATGTCTATTATTATATAATAAAGAAAGAAGATTATCCTGTACCTAAATGAATTAAAAAGCAAATTAATATTAATTTAAGTTTATTATTTATAAATCATGAGTTATTACAACTTTCATTTCTGCGTTAATAGTAAGTAAGTACTTTAATAAGTAGGTAGGTAGGTAGTTGTATAAAACATAACCCCTTCTTGGCAGTCAGGTAAAAAGACGAACTTTTAATGCTAAGCATTCTTAAGCAGCCAACCTTGAAGCATGCATAAAACTTCTCATAAGAGATTGTCAGAGACAATAGACAGACTATTCATCTGTATCTATTTCAGAATCATTTTATGCTGATGAACACGTAGAAGAGTCTGTCACGTTGATTATAACCAACAATATTGGCAGTCTTCTTTTTTATATCCGTTTTGGATGGATATACGTCACTAGACCACGTTTCTTTTACATATTTATAGATGTTTACAATCATTATTTTTTCAGTTTCCGAAATATGCGACACTTTCCGCTTCTTACGTGGTGACCCGATTTCATACTAGTTAACGTCACAAAACAATAACAAAAACTTTAGTATAAAACGTAATAATAATAATAATAATAATAATAATTTTATTTCATATAACCAAGTGATCCATAAAATTTGTTAGTAAATATGGAACTTATAACCTATGTTAGTACCTAAATCTAATTCTTAAATATAAGCGCCTTATTAACTAAACATAGGCGATAATATTGCCTAAGGAGGAATGAGTCGTATCTTTCAGCAATTATTCTCAAGATGGAGTTGGAGCTATCCCGCACCCTGCCAAGCAACGAGGCTGTTTTCTTTCTTATGAGGGCGTAATAGTCATCTGTACGCGCCTTTGCAAACATGCCTGATGCACTGCAAAATCGGGGTAGCCCCAACAAGATCCTGAAGCCATTATTATACTGGACACGTAAGGTGTCGACAGTCCGCTGTGAATAATTCGACCACAGGCTGCACGTGTAGAAAACTTGACAGTACGCTTTAAATAGTGTTATCTTTACTTGTTCACTACACCGCGCAAACCTACGTGCCAACATATTACATCGGACTGCCAGCGCCCTACGTTCCCTTTCAATATCAACATTGTCACTTAGGTCAGCGATAAAAAAATGCCCTAGGTACTTAAATTTATCAACGCGTTTTAATTCAATGTCATTTAATTTAATTGCAGGCACATTTTCTGGGCTTTTACAGCCAACGGCCCCATGCACAAGCACAATGCAAGCACCATGAATTCGCTTTTATTACCATTGTATCGTAGGCCATGGTTTAACGCATACTTCTCACATATCTTAAGGAGTTCTCTGGTGACTTTAACCGTGGGACTCAGCAACACCATATCATCCGCGTAACTTATGTTGTTAAAACTTACATCGTCGATACGACATCCGACTTTTTTGCTGCTGAGTTCAACGATTAGGTCATTTATGTACAGGTTGAAAAGCTTTGGTGACGTAATTCCTCCCTGTCTGACCCCACATTGCAATCTGTACCTGTCAGAGAACTTATCGGCCCATCTCACATTATTATACTAATTATTGTACCAGTACTGAAAAATCTTCAAAAGCTCAGCTGGAATCTTTTTCTGGCGTAGCTTATCCCATAATATGTCATAATTTACAAGATCAAAAGCTCTGGAGAGATCTAAAAAACATGCATATACAGGTGTACGTCGCTTTGTGTAATATTCAACAGTGTGCTTTAGGGCTAAGATAGCATTCTCAGTAGACAATTCAGACCGAAACCCAAACTGTGCATCGTGCAACTCAATATAAATTTCCAGCTGTGTATCCAACAGGCTGTCAAGTATTTTAGCCATAATTGTTGCCAAAGATATGGGTCGATAATTACACTTATCTCCTACGTCACCTGTTTTGTTTTTAACTATAGGCACAACTATTGTCCGCATAAGGTCGTGAGGCAGATACGAATGACAGAGACATGAAGAGAAGAACGTAGCGAGTAATCGAGGCAGGTGAGGTCCGGCATGCTGCAGGTGCTCGATGCTGAGAGAATCATGGCCGGGAGATTTCCCCCTAGTCATATTTTTAATGGCAGTTGCCACTTGTTCAGGAGTAAAACGAATGAAGTCATGACTGCCATGATAGCTCTCATCTCCGGGCATCGGCTGCGATGTAACTAGCAACGACTCTATTTTAAAATGCTCTGCAAACATATTAGCTATGCCAATAGGTTCGATAATGCAACTAACAAAACAAACTTAATAAAAAATAAAACAACTACTATAACCGAAAATTTCAAATCTCAAACTATCTACACGCTAGCCCATCCCAAAGCAGCGTAAGACCTATCGCAAATTGCGTCGAAACTGGTTTATTATCTCTGAATGACCGCTTACTTCATCCTAACCCGTACCATGAGACACGCTTAGCCCATAACGATACGTAATCTAAAAAGAAATGTATGGAAGCAATAACTGTCGTTTTGTTTCGATGCTAACATAATACTTGAGGTCAATGTACTTTTTTCCGCCTGCCCTAGAAACGCGTGTTCGCTTTACGACTTCACATGTCTTTGAAATAATTTTTTCTTATTTCTCAGACATGAAGGTTTTCTTATGATGTTTACCTTCTTCCATTGCCGAACAGGTGGTACATCAGCAATTTAAATTAGAATTTACAATTAATGCGCCGGCAGGGATGGAACTAGAGTTGCTCGCGTACTGTGAAATTTACGAGTGCTTATTCCCTGAGCTATCTCGACTCGAAAGTGTAGTTGCGACGTAACAATATTATTTACTACTCCATATCGTCCAGCAGGTATCGTAAGAGGCGACAGAGGAAAATAATGTACTAGCATTGCTATACGCCGTCTAGTGGCGGCGTAAGAAAACCTACTTATCTCGTGTCAATCCAAAACAGAGGGGCGACAGAGGGAAACTGAAACAGAAGATGGGTAGCAGCGCATCAGCCTACTGATATTTCAATACTAATAATGGCTAAAGGCGGTTGCCAAGTGCAAACCCGCCTGCCAAGCATGGCAACTATGGGAAATTCCTGCGAGATTTTTATACGTGGTAGAGTCATGCTGTGGTTATGTTAGTAGTATAGGTGTAGCACGTATGTGTCAAAGGAAGGACCACGCTCTCACAGTATACCAGCGTAAAATAATAGCTTAATGCTGCTGAGTTTCGCATGGTGATTGTAGAGAACCAGAGACCCTTTTTACGGGAAACGAGGCATTCCATCTTAGTCTTCACAGGAGACAACGCATCTGCATTTTGATTGGTAATCGAGGATAGATGTAGATGTCTATGGGCCGCAGCAACCATCAGGCGAACTGTGTGCTAGTTTGTCAACCTATCTTATGAAAAAAAACCATGACGGAAACTACGTGATAAACTCACGCTGCAGCTATATTAAGGTTGCAGCACGAATGGATCGGCTCGATCGGTGCAGGAGCACGCTTTTACAGAATACTAGCGTAAAATAGCAGCTCAATACTGCTGTGTTTCGTATGATGAGTGTAGAGGACCGGAGATCCTTTTTACGGGAAACTGTAATTTTTATTTATTTATTTATTTATTTAACACCAACAAGACATACACTAACAAAAGCATAATATTTTTGAAAAAATCATAAAAACTAAGTGTGGACTTAATTATAGGTGTTACACACAATTCATTACAAAAAAATAGACACAAGTAAACATATACAGTGAATTAAATTGAATACAAAAATTAAGAGATCAATAAATATATCAGAATTTAGTGTTATATAATTAATTAAATTAAATCATGCATATTCCACTATTGTTATTAACATTAGAAATAGTATGAACATTAAACATAACAAAAATAAAATCATTAATAAATTATAATTTACAATTATTACCTAATCACAATTTATCTTAAAGAAAAATAATATAATTTTACTGTGAATTACAATAATTTGAGGAACATAAATGTAATAAATCACATTTAAATTCCCAAAGATTATCTGAAAATATGTCAATATCAACTTTTATATCTTTATGTTTGTTATCAGTAGTCATTATGGCACCAATACTATTCTTATGTGATAATTTATATATAGCATTAAAACTCAACATCAATCTATTAATCGGAGAATAGCGCGCTTGACGAGAACGTGTGCTCTTTTCTACGAATGGTATATAAGACGACGGCCTTTTTGACTTCAATGGGGTACGAAAATTTAATTTGGCTAATAAGTAAGAACTATCAATGACGCCATTCACCAACTTATACAAGAAAATAAGGTCAAGGAGCTGTCGTCGATTCGAAAGTGGCTGAAGCTTAAAGTAATTTAGCTTATCTTCGTAGGTTTTAAGAGTTTTAACTAGGTTATGATCGTAAGATAAATGCAAAAAACCTCTTTTGTATCCTTTCAATTCTATGTGAGTAAATATTAAAGTGTGGATTCCATACTACGATGCAGTATTAAAAGATACTTCGTACTAAGGCTGAGTAAATAATTATTTTAGTGGGAGTATCCCTGAATTGCTTACAGTTACGGAAGAGGAAGCCAAGAGTCCTAAAACCCTTGTTGACAACATTATCTATCTGAAAATTATAACGAAGCTTATTGTCAAGCATAACTTCTATATCGCGTATCTGAGGAACTTCGGACAGAATACGACCATCAATGTAATATGTTGTTGCAAGAGATGTTTTCTTTCTAGAAAATTTTATAACATGACACTTGTCGGCATTTAGTGTCATACCGTTATTACGACACCATAATGTCAAGTTATTTAAGTTTTCCTGTAAGAAATCTGCATCAGAATTTGGGGAGACAGGTCTAAAGATCTTTAGATCGTCAGCAAACAAATAAGATTTTGAATTCTTATAGCAATTACTGATGTCGTTGATGAAAATTTTAAACAACAAAGGCCCAAGATGAGATCCTTAAGGTACGCCAGTATAGGCAAAAAACGGCTCAGAAGAATAACCATCAACAACAACAGTTGACGACCGATTGGCATGATATGACTTAAACCAGTCCAGCAAAGGGTTTGCTATACCTATCCTTTTGAGTTTGACAAGTAAAATAGAGTGATCGACCTTGTGAAAGGCCTTACTGAAATCTGTGTGGATTGCATCAACGGATTGGCCAGTATCAAGAGATTCAGTAATGTCTTCCACAAAGGAAACTAGGTTAGTTACTGTTGATCGAGCTTTCATAAACCCATGCTGTTCAGATGTAACAAATTGCTTAAAGTGCCATGAAACAACGGGACATATAAGTTTCTCAAACACTTTTGAAAAAACAGAAATAATGGAAATAGGTCTATAATTTTTATCTTCCTCTTTGTCTCCGGTTTTGAACAAAGGCAACACAAGGGCTTCTTTCCATAAGGTTGGATATGTACTAGTCCTAAGAGATCTATTGATTATCAGTGCAATAGGCAAAGCCAATGCGTTAGCGCAATTGCGTACAAATATTGATGGAATGCCATCTGCTCCAGCTCCTTTCCTAATGTCAAGTCTTTTTAAAACATTGTAAACCTGATCCACTGTATAAGATATATAATCAAGGTACACATTGCAACAAGGATTGATAAGATTAGGACTAGTATCGAAGTTTTGGATATTATTATTGCGACTGTATACTGACGAAAAATGACTAGCGAAAACATTACAAATGTCTGTTCCATTGGAAACAAATTTATTATCATCTTTAATTTTAGAAGGATACGAACTTTTACCTTTCTTTTGTTTTAGGAATGACCAAATCAACTTTGGGTTTGACTTTAAAGAGAGTTCAAGGCATTCTATATACTTAGCGTAGGAGTATGCTAGCATCTCCTCACATCTTCTTTTCAGTAAGTCAAAACAGAGTTTATCGCGAGGATTGTTATATTTGCGAACTTTCATGCTATATTTATATTTTTCTTTAATACATTTTATCAGGCACGGAGTAAACCAAACTGGGTATTTATGACTACGCGGTTTAGCCTTAGGTACATATTTCCGTATTAACTTACGAATTATGTCATAAAATACTGCAACCATATTATCAACACAAAGACATTCACCCAAAATTTCCCTCCAATCAATTTCATTTAGATCTTTCCTTATATTTTCATAATCAGCCTTGTGGAAGCAAAATTTTGTAATTGTGTTATTAGAGACTAGTGGTGCCGGATGTGTAAAATCTATCGGAAAACTAATGGCGGACGAAGGGGATCAACAAATGTCAAAGGATCATGACATGACAGAATATCAACAATGTTGGTATTAGACAAGACAAGATCAAGCATTTTATTTTTAGAGTTCCTAATTAGATTAAATTGGTTCAATTCATTGCACGAGAGAAAGTCTGTTAAGAGATTTTGTAGATAGCTGTTGGAGTATTTTGCACAAAGATACCCGTGGGGCTCTAAATACCATGTTATACTACTTAGATTAAAATCTCCAGCAACAATTATATTTTCATCGAGTGATTCCAATACTCGACTGGAGTTATTAATAAAATGCTCAAAAATGTGTTTTTGGACGGGTGGGGGAATATACACAGCACATATATAAAGTCTTTCAAACTTGCCTTGGACATTTTCTACTTCTACGCAAACCCAAAGATCCTCGCACTTGGACTCGAAACTAAAGAGCCGCTCCGAATTTATTTGCTTAGATACAGCTACACCCCCGCCAGTCTTTGAAGCGTGAAAACCACTACTCTCCCGATCACGTCTATAAACATTATAACGATCATCAAAAATTTCAGAATCGAAAACACTCCCATTTAACCACGTTTCCTGCAGCATGTAAGATTAGTATTCATTTTCGCTAGTCTTGCACAAAAATGTATATTTTCTGGGGCTATAGGGCATTTAATGATATTGCTTAGTCGTTGTACTGTGTTAACTGAATTCTCTTGTCTATTCTCCGGAACACATTGGATCTCAATATTTGAAGCTCGTGTCTGCTGTTCAAGTTGCGTAAGACGAGTTATGATACTCTTGTTAGCTGCACGCAGAGTTTTGTTCTCCTTAGTAATGTGTTGCATTTGTGCAGATTGGTTAGCATGATCGGATTTAATTTTATCTATATCTTGGTTTATAGACGACAAAGAAGTTTCAAATGAGGCAAGTGTATTTTTTAGGATGTAAATCGTTACTAAAAATGTTGCGCAATTCCTCTCTAATTATTTCACGTATATTACTAGCCGATAAACAAGAGCAATTAGAACGACTTTTTACATGTTGAGTTACGAAATCCATTTCCACCAGTGAGTTTCGAACTGGAGTGTTGGAATGATCATCTCTTGGTTGTTTACACCTGCAAACGTCGCATATCCATAAACTCTTCGTTTCCGAGCTCATCACGTTAAAATCTTGCATTGTGATTCGCGTGCATGCTACATGATATTTGTCATTGCATCGGTGACATTGCAATGACATGGAGCTATCCAGTGCGTTAGGGTACCCAGCACATTCAAAGTTAGCCATGATCTAATGATACAAATTGTCAACAAAAAAAAACTAAATAAACCAAAAAAATTTAGTTTTGGATTTGATCCTACGACGCTCAGCGTATTGCCACTTGCTCTGTTACTGCGCTACAGTCTATTTTATGTTAGGTGGCGAAATTAGACACTAATATTTACGCTAGCGACGATCTGTAGTAAATGAGGTCAACGAAATAATGTTTTTTATATGTGAAGTACAACAGCACTTGCACGCTCCAATTACTAAACAAGGTTAACAAACGACCGTTTAACACATAATTTTTAAAAGTTTTTACTAAATATCTTCAGACAGAGAACACTGATTGAACTAGAATTTCACACCTTGTATACTACACGATAATTAAACACAGTACGAAGAAAATTAATGCTTAATAACTAAGAATTTTGCTTGAAACGAATTAATAACTTTTAAAACAGAATTACAGGTGTATATTACTCGACGCTCGGACAAAAACTGATACTACTACTACTAATACTTATAAAAAGTTACTCTTATGTTTACATTTAATTTATACTTCTAACTATTGTCACTTGGAGAAACTCCAGCTTTATTTTTGTGATTTGGCTAAACAGTTGTAATTTATTTACAATATTTATTTTCACTTTTACCTATACTAATTATTAGAACCCATCGGTTTCGCTTCACGGCATTTTCAGGACATAATAAAATAATAATCCAAAACACAAAAATGTTTAAATACTTTTGCACTGACTCGCTGCGAACTTATATACAAAACATCTCATACAATATTTTTGTGTGACCTTGTATTGGTGGTTTATTTTAACCATAATATACGGGAATGGTTTAGTTGTATTATAAAACGTCACCTTAGCCCCTACAAAAGAAAGACACATAATCAAAGTGGATATATTTTGTAATAATCATGCTTAATCTTGATATTTAAATTAAGCGTAAATAGTATTACGGTACAGCATTACCATTCAATAAAGCTATTTTGGTTAATCTACATGAATTATTGGAATCTGTACGTTCTGCCTCGGTTCGGATTTTATCGGTAATTGAGAAGCTGATTTCAATATGCTGCGATAGAAGTTTTACTATAGTTTTTAAATATATATTTATATAGGTGGGAATTGCTCGTCGAGGTGAGGAAGCCCAAAAGCTGGGCGCTTATATTTTTGATTTTTTTTATAGAATATTGGTGACAAACGAGCATACATTCCACCTGATGGTAAGTAGATGCTGTGACCCATAGAATTCTATATTTATCCTCAATTAGGAAATAAAATGAGGATGCGTTCTCACCTCTGAGGACCAATATGGAATGCCCCATTCCCAGTAAAAAGGGTCTCCGGTTCTCTACATTCACCATACGAAACATAACCAAATCGAGTTGCTATTTTTCGCTGGTATTCTGTGAGAGCTTGTTCCTACCCTGGTCGAGCCGACACATTCATGCTACAGCCATAATACAGTAGTAACATGGCGTCTAATACGTTTCATTCTACGAGTATAGTATACGAATGCGTTGACAACCGCAATTTTCATTATTTTGAGTTGTTATGAAGATGCTGCTGCAGTATCCTCACTAAGTGGCAAGCTATGGCGGAGCCTGTGTGCAGCAGTGGCCTGTTTAGACTGTAGTGGAATGGGACGGTAGTGAAACGTCAGAGGTATTGCAAATATATTTCCGACCTTTTAAAAAAGAATAGGCATTTTCTTCAAGGTTCATAAGCCGTATTGGTGGTGAGTGTAGTTGTGTGCGGCAAATAATTCAAACATAATTAAACTTTGAGATATTATGCACTTCTCATTTATTCTTTTAGTCTTATTACAGCGTTAATGACTGTACAAAATCAACGTGTCTCTGTCAATAACCTGGTTCATTTGGTGGTATTATTACCAACTTTCTTTATGTATTTTTTGACGTAATTTAGCAACTGTAGGATATCAAATTCGTGACACTTCATTCAAAATAAATTATAAGGGATTTAACGTCACCAACCTTTGAGATGTATAAAAGTATTTTGTTGCAAAATAACAACGAAACCTAATTAAAAAAGTTTGCGTGGAGAGTTTAAAAAAATATATGAATGGAGTGAAAGATTTTAAAAAGAAAATATAAAATAAGAAACAGATCAGGATATGGGGCAGCAGCGTCTTTTTAAAAAACGACAAACAATAAAAAAAACTGCGGTTGCCAGACCACACTATGACACAATCCATGGGGAGACCTATGTTCAGCAATGGACTTTATTAAGCTGTAACCGTAACGGTAAGCGTTTTAACTTTCACAGGATATTTGGTTGGAGATCTGTTTTTATTACTAGCTACCCGCCGCGGCTTCATCTGGGTAGCCTCTGTCATATGGTGTCATTCAGATTTTTCAAAGTAATCATAAGTGGCCATTTTTTTATATTTTTTTTCATTTTACGATAAATTCTTTCAATTTTAAAGATTTAGGATAAAATATAGTTGAGATCGATTGTGACATTGGTCTTTATCTTTTCAAGTAGTTTCTTCGTAATCGATTCAGCTATTCCAAAACTTTGCTTAGGCAGACAGACATACAGACAGACTTTCTTTTACAAATGGTTATTCACGTCTTAATGACATACAAGTAAAGTTTCACTAACTCTAAACAACTTGACCTTTTACGCTTTTACAACAAAATCCCAGAACATACAAAAAATTGGACCTGACCAAAGTTCAAAACTTTTTCAAGTCTAAATCTGTACTCGTATTAAAAAGGTTATTATAATATTTACGAATTCATGGATGATAACAACCCCTGGGAAAGCTGATCGTTACCAAGCTATTTCCAATTTGTTTTGTGCGGACAATTGCGTAACATACATGATTACGAACTAGTGGTAAATAAAAAAGTTACTTTCAGTAAGTATTAATTATAATCCTAATTTAATAAAAAAGTTTCTGTTTCTAGTTATGTTATGGTATTGAAACATTTTCTATCTGTATTTAGTCATATTACAATATATTATTATTTCTGAGGGATGCAATATTTACATTCTCAGATAGATTTGTTAACAATTTTTTGCCAACTTTAACTGTTTGTCAACGGACAATCACACAACAAATTCCAAAGTCAAAATAACAAACTAAATATGGAAATAAATCAATTTCATAAGCCTTCAAAAATCGGAAAAGTCACGTTTGAAATTAATTTGAAATTTAAAGGGAGGAAATGTGTGCTTTTAGTGAAGCATTAAAACTAATTAACGCTCACGTAAAGTGGTTAAGATAGTTGCAACTATAGAGGGTCGAAGTTGAAGTACATCAATTAAATACTCAACGCAAATAATTGCCTATTTCCAATATTAATAAGCCATTTAATAATAATAATATAATAGCCATTTAAATTGTGGTTTTGAGTTCCTATGTTATAAATTTTGCGGTAATTGCGTGGTTTAAAAGTTATGGTACCTGAATTTCTTGTCTTAGGATGTAAATCTAGCTGGAAAAACTATTTTTACTACTAATGATGTTTAACAAGAACACAACACCCTTGATGATAAGTGAAAGCCGGTGCCAATAAACGGCTGCTAAAGAGGAATGCCTTGTAACTAGTAAAAAGGGTATCCAGTTCTCATCACTCACCATTACTTGCACAATAGCATTATATTATTATTTTGCAATTAATTTATGCAAATTCGTAAGTTTGTGACAAAATTTGTGATTTACTCCTTAAAGTATACATATTTTACTACGACCGGGGGGTAAGCTGGGAGAGAATGCCAAAAGTTTTGTCAACCTTTTATTTTAGATAGTAAAAATAAAGCATAAAATAAATTAAAAAAAATATATAATTAATAAATTTATTAAATTTATCTTATTTATCATGAGTCTACTATTGGTTAGGGCAATTACCAGAGAAAAGAATTTGTCAGTATCGTTTCGCCATGAAAGTAACTTGGCGATCGCGGCGAATGATTAAATGATCGGAATGAAATCCCTGAGAATTAAGATGGAATGCTTTGTTACCGGTAAAAAGGTAGATAATAGCTTGGTTGAAATTTAAACTAATACACCAATCAAAATCAAACAGCTACTAGCATCGTTTGACGGTGTAGAATCTTGGAAAACTGAAACATTACTTTCATAATCTTAAATTTAATCTTGTAAGCGTATTTACTCGTTAGCTTAAGAAAAACTGTGTGTATACTGCTGAACATAGGAATCCCCCTCCCACTCCCCCAAGGAATGCCATAAAGCACGGTCCTAAGAAGTTGATACCCCCATGGATACGACGAGAGTTACAAAGAAAGGTTCATTAAAAAAATAAGTCAAAAATAAATAAAGATTTAGATATAGATTTATTTTTTGCTCACGACTTTATTAATTTGCAAAACGTATTAAAGTATTCTTGACAAGACCATCAAATATTAGTATCTCATTTTTTAATCCATCACATTAATTTTTAAGGAGCGTCAATGATGCGATTCGTCCGTAGGACGTAATAATTACCTTATACTTACTTGTCTTACTACAGGAGAGACCCATGTGAAATATAACGACTTCAGAAGATACAATGTACTGTATTGTACAACATATTAAAGTAAATTTTACAGCCTCTGTACGTCCCACTCATGGGCTGTCTCCTCTCACTTCTGAGAGAGTTATAGGGCAAGGAATTGCGGCGAAGCGCTGCCCCAATGCGTTTTGGCGAAATTCACATGTCTTCGAAATATTTTTTTAGTTTCTCAGACACGCAGGTTTCCTCACGATGTTTTCCTCCACCGCCGATCACGTGGTAAATCAGCACTTAAAATTGCAATTAACAATTTTATTGGTGCCAGCGGGGATTGAACTCGGGTGAGCTTCGCTATGTGAAATTTAGCCGTACGCTAAGCCCCTGCCTGAGCTACAACTCTTACATATATTATATTATTATATTGCTAATTAATTCATATGTACCATCAATAAGCACAGCGGGGGTTTTTGCTATTTCTTTTCAGGACAGCGGCTTTTTTCAAAATCAGCAGAAAAAACAAAAAAAAAAAGACTTGGTCATCACTTCGTTTCAATTGATCGAGTTCTAAACATATTACCTCTTAGTAGTAACTTTTAAATCCATCTCATATTGTAAGTAAAAAAAAAGTACCTAGTCACAATAGCGGTGATATACTGTGATCTAGAGAGTTAGTTAAGTTTGTTGTATTTTACATTTGATATTCGTTATCGTCATCATCATCATCATTGATCATCATCATTATCATTACAGCCCTTCACAAGTCCACTGCTGAACATAGGTCTCCCCCAAGGTATGCCACAAAGCACGGACCTGAGCCACCTGCATCCATCGACTTCCTGCATGTCTTACCAGGTCGTCACTCCATCTAGTGGGGGATCGTCCTACACTTTGCCTACCGGTACGAGGCTGCCACTCGAGAACCTTTTTTCCCCAACGGTTGTCGGTTCTTCGAGCTATATGGCTGGCCCATTGCCACTTCAGCTTACTAATCCGTTGGGCTATGTCGGTCACTCTGGTTCTACTGCGGATATCCTAATTTCTAAGTTTATCACGCAGAGAAACTTCGAACATAGCCCTCTCCATAGCTTGCTGTGGGACTTTGAAAACGGGTTAGTATCATCATCATTAAAGACTACCAAATGTTCACTACTGAACATAGGCCTCCCCCATAGATTGCCTCATGGGGGGATATTTGTTAGGGTTGTCACGCTAAGCAGGTCAAGATTGACAACCGCAGTTTATTATTTTCTTGATGTTATTACGATGATGCTGCTAGCCATTTCCTGGTTAATTTTCCCTCTTTCGCATCATATAACACGCATTGAACGATATGAGGTAGTGGATAAAGTTGTTTTCAGTTCATAGCAAGTTATCAAAATTTACTAACCACTTGAAAGTCGGGGTCATTTTGGCCAATATGGCACATCTGTCGAGCACTTTCCGAAGTACTAAGTAAATATATAAGTGTACTTAGATTGCCGTCGTCTGATTTAACCGTGTAGTAATGGTGTATGAAGATCCCATATCGTCCTGTGGGTGTCGTAATATGTGATAGAGACAAACTGGAACAGATGCGACATGTACTGCAACACATTCTTGACAACAACTCAAAACAAACCTTAAAGTAATTATAGAAGTTAAATAGTATATTCTGTTAGAATTGCGGAAAGCCTGTCATTACAAAGAGTTCCAACAAATGTCTACCCGAGCCGAGGCACCGCCGAAGGTGAGGGTTGGCAGTTGGAAAAAGTTGCAATGACGGTTCCGCACATGTGAACAACTATTTTTAATACAGTTGCGAAAAATTAAACAATTTAATAAAATAATAAAAACACAATAAACTCAACTAACTTGGGTATTCATTTCTATCCACGTTGTTCCTTATTATCAGCATACTTTTTATCATCGATAACATCGTCCATAACGTAGAAGGTTTTAATTTTGCTGAGAGTTCGAAGTATGCCAACATAACATTTTCTGAAAAACTATTTGCTTTTTTCTCCTCTCTCCAAGCAATAAATTCGTCGTATGTAAATATGTAGCGACTTTTTGAATTTTCCGGTAAAATGTTCTCCGAAGCATTTTGTGCAATTATACTGAGTTCCGGTGGTGTTAATTCAAATAAAATATCGTCGAAATTACTCATTTTGTGCAACAAACAACTAAACTCGCAAAGAACATTTTTGGAAAATGGCGCCAGCCGTAAAAGAATATAAGTAGAGGTTCTTTTTTGTTTTCTTCACCCATTCTGGGTAGGCAAAGGGAACTATGTCCATACAGCCAGGTCTTCAGTAGAATTTTTTTATTGATACGAAATGAAAACGAAATTTAATGAGATGAAATGAAATGAAACCTAACCTAACTCATTGAATCAAATCATTAAGTCTGATATTGAAACAAATTAGTAGCTTCTTTTTAGAAATATTTGCATGAATCATAAAAACTGCTATAAATTTTTTTCAGTAAAAACTTCGTGGTTGGTTTTTTTCTTTTTAATAGACATTATTTTGACAGTTGGGAAAGGGAAGGCACGTCTTCGGAAAAGGTAAAGAAAAAGCTCGAGTATGTAATAGCCCACATCCCGAACGCTATACGTCTCTGCAATACGCCACTTTTTGAGCAACTGTATTAAAAATATCCTTACGTGGTATAAAGATGGTCATGCTTTGAGTTTCTCAATAATATTAATATCAGTATTATCTACAGTAAATCCTTTTTAGGAAAACAGTCGTTTTTGCGTAGGCTGCAAAGATGAATCCGGGTGTGATAAGACATTTTAATTAGTTGATAGACAAGAGTATATAGGTACTTTGAATAGACACTTTAATTGGTGTACTTATTTTCTTAATTGAGCATGAAAATCGGGATTAACTTAGCTTATTTTTATTACTCTTATTACTGATCATGGCAGTTTAAGATCTTTCAAAGCTACTTAATAAAGTGCGTTGCATTGATTACGATAGACTTCTAAACCAATTAAACGCTTTAAGAGGTCTTATAAAAAGAAGCGAGAAATATAAATTTATATTGCAATTATATAATGAAGACAACGAAAATATACATCAGATTATTAAGTTGAAGTAGCAATATAGCCTGGCCATATAATTCGAAGAACTAACAACCGATGTGGGAAAAAAAATTCTTGATTGTTAATCTAGTTCCGTAAACGCACTGTAGGGTAGGCTTCATGTAGGGTGGCTACACAAGCATATGTTATGTTTTAAGTAAAAACACATAAAATCCACTAACCTATATAGTCCAGTGGGTATTGTAAGAGGGGAAAGAGGCAAATAAATGAGGAGTTGAGCAGCAGCGTGTCTCTAGTAACGTTGCCAACGCAGCTGTCACACGTGGCAACTATGACAACCCTCGTATAAGGCAATCTAATGGATGGCCGACTTTGAGTAGCGAAGTTTGCTATAAACATATCTACATACATGTGCCGTATACGCATATTTAAATTATTGTTACCGTTTGATATCGAAAAGGTAAAAAATTGCTGACCGGCGCCAAATATTTCATACCATTAAATTTTTCGAAACAACTTTGTTTATATTTGAACCAGTAAAATGTTCACAAGATTTCAATGTAAACCCTAAAACGCTCATAAGCTAATAGACTTTTATGATCCCATAAAGGTAGTAACAAGTACACGTTTATGTATCTAAAGCAACAAATGCATATCATAAGTATTACAAAGAATTCTTATGAGTGCATATTTGCTATAGAGAAAGTTTATTGAAAGAAAAAAATCCGTGTTTACGTGGTCCAACCGGGGTAAGACAACGCTCTCGCAGAATACCAGCGTCAAATAGCAACTTAATGCTGCTGTGCTTATATAGAGTGACTGTAGAAAACCGAAGACATTTTTACTGGAAAAAAATCTCAGTCCTCGGGGTGTAATCACAAAATTTTGTAGCTACCAATGACAGATTATGTATTTACATCCATCCATCAATTGCAGACCATAAAAAACGACTACTGCTGACACAATAGGCAATGTGTGGGACATTGCCTACGCGTAGGATATTCGTACACCACCAGTAACCTTCTCCTCAAAACCATATCGTTCTGTTGCTGGTTGCCTCTTACTTTAGGCGACAGACAGAACTGATATAGGAGATGGCAGTAGCATCTTCTGATAATTAGTTCTAAATTATAAAAATTGAGGTTGCCAACCTGTGTGCCAAGGGCGAATTCGCACGTTGCGAATTATGGTTCGGCTTGCCCGTTGAATTTCCACGCTCAGGATAATGATTGTATACAGCCGACAGATACAGATTGTACGCAGCTAAGACCCATTTTACTGATAACAAGGCATTCCTAATCAAGGATACTTGATGTTGGTGTCTGGAGGTCAGCATTAACTTACCATCAGGTGGACTGTGTGAAACAACCCAGACTACTGGCAGCAGAATCACCATAATAACATCTAAAAATTTAAAAACTGCGGTTGCAAACCCGTCTGCCAAGCATGACATGTATGGCAAATATCCCCACTATGCGGCAGTCTATGCGGGAGACCTATGTCCAGCAGTGGACTTTTAACAGTCAGTAACGGTAACGGTAATACTCTTCTGTAGAAAATATCCTGAGTAGTATAAAATTATTCCATCTCGAGTTTCGACCACAGCCTTTTTACCATCACGTTCGAACCTATTTCATTGACAGATTAGATTAACTTAGGGAGTGTGACATGTTTACATGAATACAATAAAGGCGGTCATATACTTTCGCCTTGGGGATACTTCACAAGCACTTATAACACAATTTATTTAACTTAGTTGTACGTTACATAACATACATATTTCTTAATAAATAGGCTCTTAAAATAATACTAAACAATGGAACAATTAAATTTAAGAAGTATTTTAAACAAAGCGTAATGATTATGGTAAGAATGTGGCTTTATGAAGTATTATGAATAAGATTTGAGAATCTTTTTGTACCCAATAGTACTAAATTATAATGTAGTGCGGGCTTAATAAATCCACTTAAACTTAAAATAGCTATTATTTCTTTTACACGAAACTTTGAAATATGTATTTGTATTAGTTTACCAATCTACTTGATAGTGTAGTGTCGGTGTAAGAATATGTTCTATTCCATTTCGACTCCCCGGGTGTTGCAAGAGACAATGTCGTAAGTCAAGTAGTTGTAAACATGCCTGCTGATAATGCCACGGAAAGCAAGAAAAGCCGTTGGTTTTGCGCCTGATCTCTCTCCGACCGTTTCGGTTTGGCGTCCTATCGGCCTACTAGAGTAAGGGAACAGAGAGTGCAGCTGTGCTTGCGCATACACTCGGGCAATATAAACCTGTCCAGCGCAGATGGCTAGTCTCCGTTGGGACTGGCCGCCGTGTCCGATATTCGGTCTAAAGGACATTATTATTATTAGAAACAAATTCGGCGATGGAGAGCAACTATTTCAAATTTCGCTCTTACGAGGCAGTCCTAAGGTCAGCTGTAAACTATAGTAGGCTACAAACTATAATAGGCTATAAACTATAATAATCTATAAACGTGTTGGATGATAAATATGGCAAATATTAATTAACTTAATAACCCAAAGGTTAAATTACCTAGAAGTTAATTTAAATCGATTTAAAACCTAATAAACATTTTGTGGAATACCAACATATTTACCTTTTATCTGTTCGTCTTTGGTTATCTCAAATTATCGACTAAAATCAACAAAAATATTCCGCAACAATAATACCTCTTACAAATCGGTACGCTGTCAAGGATATGTAGTGATAAAAAAATTACAAAAACAATGTTTCTTTTTCTTAGAGATATATTGCCATTTTTGTATTTTTTTAAAATAATAAAGATCACAAACTAGCACGCAGTCTACCTGATGGTAAGTGGATGCTGTGGCCCATAGATATCTACATTTATTCTCGATTAAGAAGCAAAACGCAGATGAGTTGTCATCCTTGAGGACTGAAATATCTCGTTTCCAGTAAAAATTGGGTCTTCGGATATCTACACCAACTATACGAAATACAGCAATATGAAGCTGCTATTTTATGCTGGTGTGAGAGCGTGGTTCTTCCCCGAATGAGCCGAGCCATTCGTGCTACAACCGTAATATAGCTGTAGCGTGGCTCTGCCAAGTATAAAATTATATTTGAAATTAAGTAGTAACCCTAACGTAACGTAAGTAAATCTAACTTTGGAGCTTTAGCTCGCAGTTTTTATTTATCACAAGTTGCCGATGATAACGTAAAATATGGCGAAATAAAACAGTAGATTTTCACTTCAACAATTTTTTTTTTTTTTTATAGAAGAGGGGGCAAACGAGCAAGCGGCTCACCTGATGTTAAGTGACTACCGCCGCCCATGATCAACCGCAACACCAGGAGAATTGCGGGTGCGTTGCCGGCCCTTTAGAAAGGAGTAAGCTCTTTTCTTGAAGGTCCCCAGGTCGTATCGGTCCGGAAAAATCGCCGATGATAAACTATTCCACAGAGAGGTTGTACGTGGAAGAAAACTCCTTGTGAAACGTACAGTGGTGGACCGCCAAGCATCCAGATGGTGTGGATGGTATCGGGACGTTTGCCGTGTCGTGCGTTCACGAAATTTGGCGGCTGGGATTAATCCGAACAATTCCTCAGAGCACTCCCCGTGATAGATGCGATAAAATACGCAAAGAGATGCAACATCTCTTCGCAACGCCAGTGAATCGAGCCGATCGGAAAGCACTCCGTCGTCGACGATTCGAGCCGCTCTGCGCTGGATGCGGTCAAGTGGAAGGAGCTGGTACTGGGGAGCCCCAGCCCAGAGATGGGAACAGTATTCCATGTGCGGCCGAACCTGCGCCTTGTAAAGTTGCAGGCGGTGTGCCGGCATGAAATACTGTTCCGCTCTGCTGAGCACGCCAAGCTTTTTAGAGGCCAATTTGGCCTTCCCTTCCAAGTGACCACGAAACTGCACGTCACTCGATATGTCGACGCCGAGGATTCCGATACTGGCTGAGGCAACAAGGGGAGTGCCTTGAAACTGAGGGGATACGACAAAGGGGTTCTTTTTAGCGGTTAACGCGCAAACTTGTGTCTTCTGGGGGTTAAACTGGACTAGATTTAGTCGTCCCCAATCCGAGACTCTGTTCAGCAAAGACTCGACTTCAGACACAAGTTTGTCCCGGCACTCGGAGACGTTTTCCCGAGAAATATTGGCTCGGCCGGTGTAAAGAGCATCACCAGTGCTGTCATCTGCATAGCAATGAATGTTACGGGTATGCAACATATCATTGATATGCAGAAGAAACAGCGTTGGCGATAGCACGCAGCCCTGTGGAACACCAGCATTAATAGGCTTGCAATCGGAGCTTGCACCGTCTACAACGACCTTGATGCTCCGATCTGCAAGAAAGCTGGTGATCCAATTGCACAATTTCTCGGGAAGCCCATAGGAAGGGAGCTTCGAAAGAAGCGCTTTGTGCCAAACCCGATCGAAGGCCTTCGCAATGTCCAAACTAACGGCCAATGCCTCCCCCTTGAACTCTACTGCCTCCGCCCATCTGTGAGTGAGGTAGACCAGAAGATCACCAGCTGATCGACCACGGCGAAAACCGTATTGGCGGTCACTAATCAGCTGGTGATCCTCAAGGTACCTCATGAGCTGGCAGTTTACAATGGACTCCATTGTTTTGGAGAACAAGGAGGTGATGGCGATTGGCCGGTAGTTGGACGGGTCTGAGCGGTCGCCTTTTTTAGGGATCGGGTGGACGAAAGCCGTCTTCCACGATTTTGGGACTACGCCTAGGGAGTAGGAGTACCGGAAAAGACGCGTTAAAACCGGTGCCAACTCTGGAGCACACGTCCTCAGCACAATTGGGGGGATTCCGTCAGGCCCACTCGACTTGTGGATGTCCAGGGAGAGGAGTGCTTTGCGAACCGAGCGCTGTGTGAACTGCACTTCCGGCATGGAGCACTCACACCGCGGGATGGTCGGCGGCGTACTCCCCCCGTCATCGAGAGTCGAGTTAGACGCAAAGAAGGAGCCTAGAAGATCGGCTTTCTCCTTTGCAGTATGGGCCAGTGAGTCGTCCTCCCTGTGCAGAGATGGAAGAGATGGCTGACAGAAATTCCCCTGGACAGCCTTGGCGAGAGACCAGAATGCACGGGTTCCAGAAGGAAGGCGAACTAGTTTCTCGCCAATTCTGCCTATGTGCTCTGACTTTGCCTTGGCAATGACTCTTTTGAAGGACCTAGAGGCGGAATTATACTTCTTTTTTAGAGCGCTGGTGTTTACATCCCGGGACGCTGATGCATCAACCCAGGCTTGGTAGCACTCCTGCTTATAGCATGATGCTATTTTACAGGAGCGACCAAACCATGGCTGAGATTTGCCTCCAATGGGCACCACAGAGGAAGGAATAAAAAGTTCCATACCCTGAAGTACCACATCAGTAACAGAATCCGCAACAACGTTGGGATCATCCGGCGAGAAGCAAACCCGCCCCCAAGGGTAGGATGCAAAGAAAGACCGCATCCCATCCCAATCGGCTGACCTATAGTGCCAAACACGGCGGCAGCCTGCAGAATGCAACCGCGATTTCAGCGTGAGTGGCACAACACTCCGGATCAGACAATGGTCCGAGGAGCCTAAAGGGGCGTCGACGGAAATCTGATATCCGTCCGGGTGAGAGGTCAGCAGAAGGTCCAACAGGGAAGGTGCATGATCCTCCACATCTGGAATCCGCGTAGGCGAAGTAACCAGTTGTGTCAGACCATATGCCAAGGCAAAATCATGAACAGATCTCCCCGCATGATCGGTTAAACGTGAACCGAGCCATTCGGCGTGATGGGCGTTAAAGTCGCCGAGGATCACGATCTCTGCGGAGGGGATCTGCTGTAGCAACGAATCCGCAGCCATTTGGACGTGGTCGAAGAGTCGGTCTGTTTCGGCATTACCGCTGTGGGACCTATAGAGGCACCCGTAGACGCGCGGATGGTCGTCGCTGTCTACGCGTAGCCAAAGGATGGACAGGTCCGAACCTTCAAGTCTGCCGAGGCGTCGAGAACAGATGTCCTCTCTGACGTAAACGCAAACTCCAGCCCGAGGCACAAAGGAGTGTTCCAGTTTGTACCCCGGGTAGGAGAGATACGAAACATCAGCCGGAGAGGACACCTGCGTCTCGGTCAGAAAGAGCAGAGCCGGCCTCGCCGTCTCGAGATGGTAGTGGACGGCGTTTAGGTTGGAGTGAAGTCCCCTGATATTGCAGAAATTCACGGACAGCGTGGCAGGGGTCGCCTTGGTCTTATTGCTCCGTTTGCCCCGAGCAGTTTTAGTCTTCAGCGGAATTTCGCCCCCCCCAGAATACGCGGGGCAGCCTGAGCACCCACGCTCAGAAGTGGAGAAACATGGTCGTGGATGCTCAGCGAGGGATTCTCCAGGGGTGCTGGTACCCTCCTGGGGTAGTCTATCTTTATTTAATTCCGCTACCATGTTGATGGGGGGGGGGGGATTTGGGCCTCCGGCCACCTGCACTCACCAGACGAAACGCGGAAGCAGAACTTCCACTTCACGCCGGTATTCTGTGAGGTCGTGGTACCACCCCGGTTTGAGCCGGCCCATACGTGCAACAGCAAAGCTGCCGCATGGCTCTACCACTGTATAAACAATGGATGGTAATACGCCAGAAATAAGAAGCAATTCAAATATTAAATTAGAAGTAAGTTTTGTGTTTAAGTGTTCTCTCTAAGTTTGCTCTTTGATAAAGGGATAAGTCTGTTTTAAGTTTCTCCAATCTCAAGGATTTGATTTCGATTTGCCTTAGCAGATTTAGTTTTAGATTTAAACACATTTCGATCAATTTCGTCTTAATATAATAAAATGCAAAGCTTTTAAAGTGTGTTCAAGAGTGAACAAAACGAACATAATACTGCTATTAATATACTACAGACCGTGTTTCGGTTACGGCCGCCATCTGCACAGGAAGCACAAGTGCATTCTCTATTCCCATACTCATAGTCCGACAGGACGGCATTCTAACTTGACCGGAGGGAGATCAGGTGCAGGAACAGTTGCTTTCCGTGCTTTTCAAGGCACGAAGATAAACCGCACCAGCAATTTCCTGACTCTGGGCTGCTGCTGAAAACTTCTTGACAGGAGAACTGAATAACTATGTTAGGCCCGAACCAGTCATATTATGACTGAAGCACGAATTAATTGGAAAATCGCAACCTACAATTTTGTTAGTGCTGGTGGGGTTTGGCGCCGGATTGCACGCGTACTGTGAAATTTACCGCAAGCGACAAGGCAAGAGAAAGAATAAAAATGTAGTTATGCCGTATTGTTACAACAATTTCAAAAGAAACAAAATATTGAAATTATTCTTTTTAGTATTTATTATCTTGTTTTGATTAGTAAATCTCAGCGCTTAATTTTTCTTATTACTTTTGTCAGAGATTGGGTTAATGAATATCAGACGAACGCCCGTGGCATTGCATGCTTGAGCTTATTCTCTAAAAGGCAGTATATTTTCCAGGAATAAAATGGTTCCATTGTGGTAATATAAAATACTATATTTTATCTCTATTTTGCCAATTCTTGATCGAATAAAAATATTCAACTGTCATAACAATTCAATTCAATTTTTCAAGCAATTAATCAGGGTATTATTTTTAATGCCCGGATAATATGAATAATGGTAAGTCAAATCGGGTCACGTAATTAAAGCAGATTTAAACTTCATTACTTACCACATAGTCTGGGATTACCTTACCTAAACTTATTACTCTGCCCAATAAATAACGGACCTAATGCATAAATCCGAGTCAATTTCATAATTTTAAAGATTTTTATCATCACATTGCCTGCTCATATTAGGCATTATTCTAACTGTTAAAACATTATAAATAAGAACCAGAATAAAGCCGTACTTATATAACTTGGACCTTCACGAGTCCACTGCTAAACATAGGCCTCCTTCAAGGAATGCCACAAAGCATGGTCCAGAGCACCTGCATCCCTCGACTTCCCGCAAGTCTTACCAGGTTGTCACTCCATATCATGGGGGTCACTCCATCTACGCCTGTCGGCACGAGGTGGCAACTCGAGCACCTTTTTTCCCCATCGGTTGTCGGTTTTGCGAAATATACGGTAAAAGGCCGGCCATTGCCACTTTAGTTTACTAATCTGTTGATCTATATCGGTAAACCTAGTTCTCCTGCGGATATCCTTTAATAATTATTAGTATTGAACATTTAGGGGGTTGTATTATGGACCAAGTTTTTGTCTGCTTGATAAACTTGGTACATAATACAAACATCCAAACATTATAATAAACTATTTTTATATTAATTTGATTTTTCATAGAATATAGGACACAAACGAGCGCATAGCCCACCTGATAAGTAAGTGGATGCTGTGGCCCCTACACATCTACAACTATCCTTGATTATCCCCTTCTCTTCAATCTCTCTACGAAACATGGCAGCTTTATTCTGCAGTTTCACATTGGGATTCTTTATGAGCGTGGTCCAAACTCGGCCGAGCCGACATGTGCAGTAGCTATTTATAACTAGCAGCGTAGCTCACGTATCACGTAAAAATAATTAGTTAGGGTATTTAAAATAAAAATTAAGTGTCTTTCTTAAACAACTCTTTCTACATTACATAAATTATAATAATGGCCTAAGTTTAACTTGCCTTAGGTTGGTAACAGAAGCGACTTTTAAATGCATCTCGTATATATTTTTAGTACCCTGTATTAACCCCTGTATCCATTGCTGGTCATATAGCTCTATCATTTTAATATAAAGAAGGGATCTGACATATAATCGCCATACTTTCCTGACAGGTAGCTATTACGTATGCTCTCCGTAACAACTTTTGGCATTAGATCTGTACTAAATGGTATGTCTTTCTAACCCATCTCATAGCCGATTTCTACACTACCCAAGGACAGTCAAGTATTTTGCGCCGCTATGTAGATCGTGGCAGAGAACGAAACTTGCTAAACATAGGCCCTCTCGTAAATTTTATAGATTTATATTTATATTTGGTTGCGTTTAGAATTATTTATTAATAATTTACAAAGAAAGAAATATAAAATTACTTATATTTATTCACTAATATTTTATTTAAATTATACATATATGTAATATCTTGTGCTATAATATATATTTACAATTCTATTACGTTATTATATTATTCTGTTAGAAGTGATAATAATAATAATAATAATAATAATATTTCACAACTATCACACAACGCCGTCTAGTCCCAAGCTAAGCAGAGCTTGTGTTATGGGTACTAGACAACTGATAAACATACTTATATATTTCTAAATACATAAATATAGATAAATTACACCCAGACACAGAACAAATGATCGTGCTCATCACACAAACATTTGTCCTGGGTGGGAAACAATAATATTTGTTATATTATTGTTTTTATAGTTACAGTCCACCTGATGGTAAGTGGATGCTGTAGCCCATAGACATCTACATTTGTCCTCAATTAAGAATCAAAATGCAGATACGTTGTCACCCCCAAGGACTGAGACGGAATGTCTTGTTTCCGGCAAAAAGGGTCTCCGGTGCTCTACATTTACCGTACGAAACACAGCAGCATTAAGTGGCTATTGTATGCTGGTACTCCGTGAGAGCATGGGCCTATACCGGTCGAGCCGACACATTCATTTTACAACCATAATATAGCTTCAACGTAGCTCTACCGCGTAATGAAAGTTTCAATCATAGAGACGTTTATGTTTGGCCCGAACCGGGATTGGAACCTGGTACCATGTGATCACAAGTGGTACCAAACGAACCAGTCCTTTAATATTATTAAGAGTTACCGTTACCATTACAGCCTATTAAATGTCCATTGAACATCCCCCCCCCCCCGCCCCCATAGATTTCCTCATAGGAGGATATTTGCTACAGTTACTATACTTGGCGAGTGTGAGTTTTAGTCGTTTATAGGAACACACTGCTGCCCATATTCTGGTTTGATTCCCTCTGTTGTTCTTTTGGTTTGAGTTCTCCTAGGTTATTAGGAGTAGATAGCTTAAAATATTTCAAAAAATTGCTTGAATTTCACTTCAGAATCATTTGAAAAACAAAAAATTCGACATTGTTTGTTTTTATAGTTTCATCAAATGTCACATAAAGATTTTGCTTTTAAATATATTTTAATAGTGAAATTATGCAATTTCTAAATATAACAAAACCAATATGAGATAACGTTCTACAAATGCATAAGAATTGCATGGACATCTACATTTATCATCGATTAAAAAGCAGAACGCAGATGCATTGACATACCTGAGGACTGAAATGGAATGCCTCGTTTCCAGAAAAAAAAAGAAGAATCTCTTGATCTCTACACTCACCATACGAGATACAGCAGTAATAAGCTCCTATTTTTCGCTGATATTCTTTGAGAGCGTGGTCCTTCCCCGGTCTAGCCGACCCATTCGTGCTACAACCATAATATATCTGAAACGTGGCTCTACCACGTATAAAATTATATTTGAAATTAAGTAGTAACCATAACGTAACGTAAGTAAATCTAACTTTAAAGCTTCAGCTCGCAGTTTTTACTTATCACAAGTTGCCGATGGTAACGTAAAATATTGTTACGAGCTTGAGGTTCGTGACAATAAAAATTGCCGATAAAATTACCTAAATTAACACTTTAATTTACTTTACACAAATTAAAACTAAAAACACTAATAATTAAACACACTAATTCACTTAATTCCGCTCCGAAGCTTCGCTTGTGTCGCTGAGTTCAACTCTGTCTCGATCGCATCTTGCGCCACCTATTCATTTAAATTAGCAAAATATCCGGAATGTTCAAGTAAACACGCGCAAGGTACCGAGAAATCGAGTATAGATTTTCTAGAAACTTAGTTCTTCGGGTGGCGCTGTCGGTCGAGAGATCTGTGATGTCATTCTCTGCAAAGCTCCCCTCGCTCTCGTTCCTGACTCTAGATGGCGCTAGTTGACTTATTCACACAACACTGCCCCCTCCTAAGACATGCTCGTCCCGAGCATTATCGGTCCCATAATAACGCGCCAAGCGATCCACATGGACGATCTTAAGAGTCCCTCTTGCGCCTTTCTGTATCCGGTAGGTCATGATCCTGGTTACAATCCGGTACGGGCCGTCCCATTTAGCTTGAAGCTTAGGAGATTTCCCTTTGCTGCGGACTGGATTGTGCAACCACACTAATGAACCTTCGTTGAACCCTTTATTGTTCATTTTGCGGTCATACCGGGTTTTCATTTTCTCAGACATTTGCTGGCCCGATTGTCTGACGTGCTCATAAATGTCATCCATTTTGTTCCGCAAGTCATATGCATAATCGGTTATACTGCGTGGGGCATCAGGTGGTATCCCAGTGATCAGGTCTGCAGGCAGCCGTAATTCTCTTCCAAAGTTTGCGAAAGCTGGTGTCACTGCTGTACTTTCGTGAACAGAACTTCGATATGACAACAAAAACGGTTGTATGTGCTTGTCCCAATCTCGTTGCCGATTGTCTACAACTTTTGCTAGGTACCTCTCCAATTTCTGATTAAATCGTTCCACCATTCCATCAGATTGCGGGTGATAAGAAGTCGTTCTTGTTTTATGAGTACCCATAACTCGGCAAGTTTCCTTGAATATTTGAGACTCAAAATTCCTTCCTTGATCGCTGTGAATCTCCAAAACGACAGAAGACTTCATGAACTAGTTTATCTGCAACTGTTGAAGCTTCTTGATTTGGAATGGCGAAAACTTCTGGCCACTTAGTGAAGTAATCCATCACAACCATGAAATACTTGTTACCGCTTTCACTCTCCGGAAACGGCCCCGCCACGTCAATGGCTATTCTCTCCCATGGTGCACCAACATTGTACAACTTCAATGCACCTCTACTACGAGTCTGAGGTCCCTTTACAGCCGCACAAATTGTACATTTGCGACACCAGTCCTCGACATCGTTTCGACAGTGGACCCAGTAAAACCGTTCTCGGATCTTCAGTAGAGTTCGTTTAACTCCCAGATGGCCTCCTGAATAACCATTATGGTACAGCTGTAGAACATCCGGTACTTTAGCTTTAGGGACAACCATTTGTAAATGACAGCTGTCTCCCCGAACATTTTCCCATTTACGGCACAGAACTCCATCCTGAAGCAGCAAGCTATCCCACTGGGCCCAATAGCTTTTAGTGATCGAACTTATCGCTGAGACGTCGCTCCACTTGGGCTTGGGAGCACTGGCCTTCATCCATTCCAGGATCGGCTTGATGTCCGGATCTTCCTGCTGTGCACGTTGTAAGCTGTCCTTCCACTCGTTGCTGAGGTGGTCTGCCCTGAGCATCCTCACGGATACCACTCCCTTACTCTCTTGCCTAGTACAATGTTTGCAATCTTCAGGACAAGGTCTTCGTGATAATGCATCTGCGTTGCCATGAGATTTCCCGCTGCGATGTTCGATCTCAAAGTCGTATTCCTGCAGTAGTTCAATCCACCTCGCAACTTGTCCTTCTGGATTTTTAAACTGTAATAGCCATTTTAGTGCAGCATGTTCAGTTCGTAAGTGAAATTTTTGCCCCAGAAGATATTTGCTAAAATGCTGCAACGACTTTACCACAGCTAGCAATTCGCGTCTTGTGACATAATAGTTCCTTTCCGGTTTTGACAACGACTTGCTGAAATACGCTATCACGACCTCTTGGTCACCATTCCGTTGAGACAACACACCGCCAAGTCCTATATCACTTGCGTCTGTGTCAACTACAAATTCTTTGCTTGCATCAGGGTATCCCAAAATAGGTGTTTTGCACAGACGGTCCTTGAGCTCCTGGAATGCGATATTACAACTTTCATCCCAGCAGAAATGTCGCTTCTCCTCGGTTAGCTTATGCAGAGGTTTGGCTATATCTGCAAAGTTCTTCACAAATCGCCGGTAATAGGAGCACAAACCCAAAAATGCTCTAACCTGCGTCTTGTCTTTTGGAACCGGCCAATCCTTTACAGCTGCAATTTTCTCTGGATCCGTGCGGATACCTTCTTCCGACACTACATACCCCAAAAACTTGACTTGCCGTTTGAACAGTGAACATTTCTTCGGACTCAGCTTGAGATTGGCACTCTGAATCTTCATGAGCACGCGTCCCAGGTTTTCAAGGTGTTCCTCAAATGTACGGCCCACGATGATGATGTCATCCAAGTAGACCAGACAGGCATCGCCAATTAGCCCGGTAAGTACAAGTTCCATCAGCCTTTCAAACGTTGCTGGAGCATTGCAAAACCCAAACGGCATTACTTTGAATTGCCACAGACCCTTTCCCGTCGAGAACGCAGTTTTCTCCTTGTCCTTAGGGTCAATTTCAACATGCCAGTAGCCACTTTTTAGATCCAGCGTGCTAAACCATTTCAATCCTGTAAGCATGTCCAACGTGTCATCAATTCTTGGCAAGGGATAGCTGTCCTTCTTTGTAACGTCGTTCAGACGGTGGTAGTCAACACAAAACCGCATGCTGCCATCCTTCTTCTTTACCAGCACCACGGGTGAACACCATGGACTAGATGAAGGTTCAATAACACCATCCTTCACCATTCCCTCAATCATGGTTTCCACTTCCTTTTCACGTGCTACCGGCAATCTTCTTGGCCGCTGACGGATAGGCAATTCCTCTCCTGTGTTTATTTTGTGTTGAACTAAGCCAGTCTTTCCTATGTCAGCATCGTTTGACGAGAATACATCGGCGTACTTGAGTAACAACTTCTTCGCCTTGACCAATTCGTTCGGGGAGAGAACACTGCGACAGTCTTCCAAAAGTGTGGTCACTCTCGTTTCTGCATCCTTGCTGGGGGTCCCACTCGATATATATTGGCACCGACGTAACCAATCCACTTCCTCACAAGTACCAATTAGTGTGCCTTTTTCTATAATCTGGTCCCGGTCGCAAGGGTTCAGCACACGTCCTCCTGAGATGTCAGTGGTCCTGACCAAGGTTCGAGCTACTTTCCATGGAAGGTCATTGTTTACCCTTTCCACAAGTACACAACGGTGAGCTTGCCCAGCGTTTCGGGGAAGACTAACCGGAACAATCGTTTCCGATCTTGGCGGAAGAATAATCTTCTTAATGCTGTACACGTTCCCTGGTAACGCACCTTCCATAAAAAAGTTCTTCCTGTCCACATTTCAAAACACCTTGCTTAACGTCGATCTCACAACAATTATTCCTCATAAAGTCTAGGCCTAGGATGCAGTCGTCCATTATATCAGCCACGATGACATTATGCAGGTAGATCACGTTGCCTAGCTTCAACTCCATCTCCTTCTCTCCACGGACGGGTATACGCTGACCGGTGGCTGTTACCAAATTAATGCGTTCTCGGTTGTATGCGGAGTCCCCAAGGAACTGACTTATAAGTTGGGAACTAACAACCGTACGAGAGGCTCCAGTGTCTATGGTCAGTTTACACGGCATTCCGTTGACCTCGCCCATGATGATTAGACTGTTCCCATCATGGGTTTGTGAGATCGAGATCCTTGGGGCTCTTTTAACATCAGCCAGCACCCGCCCCGCAGTTCTGGCTTTTACTCGTTTCCCTGCTGCTGCTGGGCGGTGCTGTTGGCCGCGCTACCCTCCTGGGATCGAACCCTATCCTTCACCTCCTTTATCTCCTTCCCGAAGGTAGCGTGAAGGTCCTTCATGAGGAGCATCTGCTCTTCCAACCGACGGGCCTGTTCCTCCTGTCCGCCCCGCAGCTGCTCTTCCAATCGGCGTGCCTGTTCCGCCTGCTGGCGAGCCTGCTCCTGCAGCATCACCATCTGAGCACCTAAGTCAGGTGCAGCAGATGTAGGAGCTACCGACGGGCCTGCAGCCGGTGGCTGTCCCTCCGACGTCTGCGGCGTTGCACCACCAAATCTTCGTTGGTCCGTCTCCTGCTGGCGTTGACTTCGGGTACGGACACCCTCCGTTTCCTCCTTAGGTAAAATCGGCATTATTTTATCCCACTTCCACACCAATTGTTACGAGCTTGAGGTTCGTGACAATAAAAATTGCCGATAAAATTACCTAAATTAACACTTTAATTTACTTTACACAAATTAAAACTAAAAACACTAATAATTAAACACACTAATTCACTTAATTCCGCTCCGAAGCTTCGCTTGTGTCGCTGAGTTCAACTCTGTCTCGATCGCATCTTGCGCCACCTATTTTTTTTAAATTAGCAAAATATCCGGAATGTTCAAGTAAACACGCGAAAGGTACCGAGAAATCGAGTATAGATTTTCTAGAAACTTAGTTCTTCGGGTGGCGCTGTCGGTCGAGAGATCTGTGATGTCATTCTCTGCAAAGCTCCCCTCGCTCTCGTTCCTGACATTAGATGGCGCTAGTTGACTTATTCACACAACAATATGGTGAAATGAAACAGTAGATTTTCTATTCAACAATGGATTGTAAAACACCAGGAACGAGAAGCAATTCGAATATTTAAGTAAGTTTTGTGTTTAAGTGTTCTCTGATAAGTTTCTCTAATTTCAATTTGCCTTTGCAGATGTAGCTTTAGATTTAAACAAATTTCGATTAATTTCGTTTTACTATAATAAAATGCAAAGCTTTTAATGTAAAGTGTGTTCAACAGTGAACAAAACGAACATAATACTACTATTAATATACTACAGACCGTGTTTCGGTTACGGCCGCCATCTGCACAGGAAGCACAAGTGCATTCTCTATTCCCATACTCCCATAGTCCGATAGGACGGCATTCTAACTTGACCGGAGGGAGATCAGGTGCAGGAACAGTTGCTTTCCGTGCTTTTCAAGGCACGAAGATAAACCGCACCAGCAATTTCCTGACTCTGGGCTGCTGCTGAAAACTTCTTGACAGGAGTACTCCATAACTGTGTTTGGCCCAAACCAGGATTCGAACCTGGTACCATGTGATCACAAGAGGTACCAAATTAACCAGTCCTGTAATATTATTAAGAGATACCGTTACCATTGCAGCCTATTAAAAATTCACTGCTGAACATAGCCCCCCCCCCCCTACAGGTTGATTCATAGGGAGGATATTTGCTACAGGTTTTAGTCGTTTTTAGGAAGTCACTGCTGACAAATTCTGGTTTGGTTCCCTCAGTTGTTCTTTTGGTTTATGTTTTCCTAGGTTACTATGAGTAGATAGCTTAAAATAATACTTGTGTACTTGTTTATTTTTATAGCTTCTTTGTGTCATATAAAGATTTTGCTTTTAAATATATTTTAATAGTGTAATTATGCAATTTTTAGATATAACAGAACTAATATGAGATAACGTTTTACAGATGCAATTCCTATTCTAATGGAATTGTAAAAAAAAGCTTAACTTTTGGGTGAGCTAAATTTGTGAACTCAGTTCGAAAGGAAATCGGATTTGGCAAATATTAAAACACTTAGGGAAAAAGTTCCGTTAGAAACTAACCAACAAAAACATTAGAATATTTAGTTGATACTCAATATCTAATGATCCCAAGATCTACTTCACTCATTCTTAACGTAGTGCCATGCTGCAGCTATATTATGAATGTAGCACGAATAGGTCAGCTCGACTGGGAAGGACCACGCTTTCACATAATCATCAGCATCGTCATCATTACAGCCCTTCACATAATATCAGCGTAAATTTAATTGTAATTATATATATATATATATATATATATATATATATATATATATATATATATATATATATATATATATATATATATATATATATGGCTCATAGCTACAGCGAGACCCCTACCCCGTAAATAAAGTTCAAATCACAGAGATATCCGTTATAGTTAGTAGTAGGTATATATATATATATATATATATATATATATATATATATATATATATATATATATATATATATATATATATATATATATATATATATATATGTATATATATATATAATTTTTATGTACTGTTACGAGCTTGAGGTTCGTGACAATAAAAATTGCCGATAAAATTACCTAAATTAACACTTTAATTTACTTTACACAAATTAAAATTAAAACACTAATAATTAAACACACTAATTCACTTAATTCCGCTCCGAAGCTTCGCTTATGTCGCCGAGTTCAACTCTGTTCGATCGCATCTTGCGCCACCTATTTATTTAAACCAGCAAAATATCCGGAATGTTCAAGTAAACACGCGCAAGGTACCGAGAGCTCGAGTATAGATTTTCTAGAAACTTAGTTCCTCGGGTGGTGCTGTCGGTTGAGAGATCTGCGATGTCATTCTCTGCAAAGCTCCCCCCGCTCTCGCTCCCGACACTAGATGGCGCTAGTTAACTTATTCACACAACACTGCCCCCTCCTAAGACATGCTCGTCCCGAGCATTATCGGTTCCATAATATTGCGCCAAGCGATCCACATGGACGATCTTAGGAGTCCCTCTTGCGCCTTTCTGTATCCGGTAGGTAACATCGTTGATCCTGGTTACAACCCGGTACGGGCCGTCCCATTTAGCTTGAAGCTTAGGAAATTTCCCTTTGCTGCGGACTGGATTGTGCAACCACACTAATGAACCTTCGTTGAACCCTTTATTGTTCATTTTGCGGTCGTACCGGGTTTTCATTTTCTCAGACATTTGCTGGCCCGATTGTCTGACGTGCTCATAAATGTCATTTATTTTGTTCCGCAAGTCACATGCATAATCGGTTATACTGCTTGGGGCATCAGGTGGTATCCCAGTGATCAGGTCTGCAGGCAGCCGTAATTCTCTTCCAAATTTTGCGAAAGCTGGTGTCACTGCTGTACTTTCGTGAACAGAACTTCGATATGACAACAAAAACGGTTGTATGTGCTTGTCCCAATCTCGTTGCCGATTGTCTACAACTTTTGCTAGGTACCTCTCCAATGTCTGATTAAATCGTTCCACCATTCCATCAGATTGCGGGTGATAAGAAGTCGTTCTTGTTTTATGAGTACCCATAACTCGGCAAGTTTCCTGGAATATTTGAGACTCAAAATTCTTTCCTTGATCGCTGTGTATCTCTAAAGGTACTCCAAACCGACAGAAGATTTCATGAACTAGTTTATCAGCAACTGTTGAAGCTTCCTGATTTGGAATGGCGAAGACTTCTGGCCACTTAGTGAAGTAATCCATCACAACCATGAAATACTTGTTACCGCTTTCACTCTCCGGAAACGGCCCCGCCACGTCAATGGCTATTCTCTCCCATGGTGCACCCACATTGTACAACTTCAATGCACCTCTACTACGAGTCTGACGTCCCTTTACAGCCGCACAACTTGTACATTTGCGACACCAATCCTCGACATCGTTTCGACAGTGGACCCAGTAAAACCGTTCTCGGAACTTCAGTAGAGTTCGTTTAACTCCCAGATGGCCTCCTGAACAACCATTATGGTACAGCTGTAGAACATCTGGTACTTTAGCTTTAGGGACAACCATTTGCAAATGACAGCTGTCTCCCCGAACGTTTTCCCATTTACGACACAGAACTCCATCCTGAAGCAGCAAGCTGTCCCACTGGGCCCAATAGCTTTTAGTGATCGAACTCATCGCTGAGACGTCACTCCACATGGGCTTGGGAGCACTGGCCTTTATCCATTCCAGAATCGGCTTGATGTCCGGATCTTCCTGCTGTGCATGTAGTAAGCTGTCCTTCCACTCGTTGCTGAGGTGGTCTGCCCTGAGCATCCTCACGGATACCACTTCCTTACTCTCTTGCCTAGTACAATGTTTGCAATCTTCAGGACAAGGTCCTCTTGACAATGCATCTGCCATGAGTTTTCCCGCTGCGATGTTCGATCTCAAAGTCGTATTCCTGCAGTAGTTCAATCCACCTCGCAACTTGTCCTTCTGGGTTTTTAAACTGCAATAGCCATTTTAGTGCAGCATGGTCAGTTCGTAAGTGAAATTTTCGTCCCAGAAGATATTTGCTAAAATGTTGCAACGACTTTACCACAACTCGCAATTCGCGTCTTGTGACACAGTAGTTCCTTTCCGGTTTTGACAACGACTTGCTGAAGTACGCTATCACGACCTCTTGGTCACCATTACGTTGAGACAACACACCGCCAAGTCCTATATCACTTGCGTCTGTGTCAACTATAAATTCTTTGTTTGCATCAGGGTATCCCAAAATAGGTGTTTTGCACAGACGGTTCTTGAGCTCCTGGAATGCGATATTGCAACTTTCATCCCAGCAGAAATGTCGCTTCTCCTCGGTTAGCTTGTGCAGAGGTTTGGCTATATCTGCAAAGTTCTTCACGAATCGCCGGTAATAGGAGCACAAACCCAAAAATGCTCTAACCTGCGGCTTGTCTTTTGGAACCGGCCAATCCTTGACAGCGGTGATTTTCTCTGGGTCTGTGCGGATACCTTCTTCCGATACTACAAACCCCAAAAAGTTAACTTGCCGCTGGAATAGTGAACATTTCTTCGGGCTCAACTTGAGGTTGGCACTCTGAATCTTCATGAGCACGCGTTCCAGGTTTCGAAGGTGTTCCTCAAACGTACGGCCCACGATGATGATGTCATCCAAGTAGACCAGACAGGCATCGCCAATTAGCCCGGTAAGTACCAGTTCCATCAGCCTTTCAAACGTTGCTGGAGCATTGCACAACCCAAACGGCATTACTTTGAATTGCCACAGACCCTTTCCCGTCGAGAACACAGTTTTCTCCTTGTCCTTAGGGTCAATTTCAACTTGCCAGTAGCCACTTTTTAGATCCAGCGTGCTAAACCATTTTACTCCTGTCCAGCGTGTCATCAATTCTTGGCAAGGGATAGCTGTCCTTCTTTATAACGTCGTTCAGACGGCGGTAATCAACACAGAACCGCATGCTGCCATCCTTCTTTTTCACCAGCACCACTGGTGAACATCATGGACTAGAGGAAGGTTCAATAACACCGTCCTTCACCATTCCTTCAATCATGGTTTCCACTTCCTTTTCACGTGCTACCGGCAATCTTCTTGGCCGCTGACGGATAGGCAATTCCTCTCCTGTGTTTATTTTGTGTTGAACTAAGCCAGTCTTTCCTATGTCAGCATCGTTTGACGAGAATACATCGGCGTACTTGAGTAACAACTTCTTCGCCTTGACCAATTCGTTTGGGGAGAGAACACTGCGACAGTCTTCCAAAAGTGTGGTCACTCTCGTTTCTGCATCCTTGCTGGGGGTCCCACTCGATATATATTGGCACCGACGTAACCAATCCACTTCCTCACAAGTGGCAACCAGTGTGCCTTTTTCTATAATCTGTTCCCGGTCGCAAAGGTTCAGCACACGTCCTCCTGAGATGTCAGTGGTCCTGACCAAGGTTCGAGCTACTTTCCATGGAAGGTCATTGTTTACCCTTTCCACAAGTACACAACGGTGAGCTTGCCCAGCGTTTCGGGGAAGACTAACCGGAACAATCGTTTCCGATCTCGGCGGAAGAACAATCTTCTTAATGCTGTACACGTTCCCTGGTAACGCACCTTCCATAAAAAGTTCCTCCTGTCCACATTTCAAAACACCTTGCTTAACGTCGATCTCACAACAATTATTCCTCATAAAGTCTAAGTCTAGGATGCAGTCGTCCATTATATCAGCCACGATGACATTATGCAGGTAGATCACGTTGCCAAGCTTCAACTCCATCTCCTTCTCTCCACGGACGTGTATACGCTGACCGGTGGCTGTTACCAAATTAATGCGTTCTCGGTTGTATGCGGAGTCCCCAAGGAACTGACTTATAAGTTGGGAACTAACAACCGTACGAGAGGCTCCAGTGTCTATGGTAAGTTTACACGGCATTCCGTTGACCTCGCCCTTGATGATTAGACTGTTCCCATCATGGGTTTGTGAGATCGAGATCCTTGGGGCTCTTTTAACATCAGCCAGCACCCGCCCCGCAGTTCTGGCTTTTACTCGTTTCCCTGCTGCTGCTGGGCGGTGCTGTTGGCCGCACTACCCTCCTGGGATCATTCACCTTCCCTTTCTAGGGTTCGCTTAGGGCAGCTGGATCGAAGATGGCCCTTTTCCCCACAGCCATAGCACCTAGGGCTGTATCCTTTGTTGCGGTCGCGAACTGTAGCTGCTGCAACCTCCCTGACGCGATGGGAACGATGATCCTGCCGCACGGCTTCTACCTCCAGTGCATGGGCCAAGGCGTCCTTAAGCGTCTCGTGGTGCCCAAGCCTCACAGCAGCTCTGACTTCCAGGTCGCGGATTCCGTCGATGAATGTCTGCACCAGGTTCCCTTGTAGTGTTATGCTTATACATACTTACATATCATTTTAGACTATTTTAAACTTATTTTTCCATTCTGTTTTTGATGTTCTGCATTCGCCTCAAAACTTGATATTTTGCATCACCTTTATTTCCATAGGATCCTGTAACGTTTTTAAACCATAAGAACACAGTAACAAATCATTTTCACTTCGTATTTTTCATGCTATCAGCACTTTTTAAATCGGTGTCAATGGAGTCTACCTTTTTCGGTCTTTTATTTAGTTCTCCGTAACTCTGCAAATTCGGGTTTCGTGCGCGCTGTTGCGCTACTTTTTTTTCCTATATAAATAATATCTCATTTTTCACTTAAATCTTGCCGTTTCTGTATTACGAGCCTAAAACCAAAATTTGACATGTTTTGACATCGTTGTTTATCAGGTTGTCATGGCAATTTTTATTCAATTATCGTTACCGGCCTGATGTTTTTACTTCAAAATACTCCTTTCTTCTTGGCCATTTACAAGAATTTGCTTTTAATTTAAATAATTTCAAATTTAATGGGAATAATTTTCCGTTCTTATGCCAGATCCGTCAAAAAAAGGAAAGATAGCCGAACAATCGGCGAATGGGAGAGTCTGACTTGAGCTTTGATACTTAAAGCATCTCCTAAAGGCCTTTTCTGCACTGCCTCGGGATCCTGCAAGCCTCTGCCCGCTCCTTAAGTCGTCGCCTAGCCACGCCTACGCCTCCGCCTACTAGTGCGCTGTGTTTACTTACTTCAAACGCTGCGTGCCTTCTCCTGACGTTGCGTGGACCTACTTCAGACGCTGCGTGTTTATTCCGGACGCTGTGTGGGTCTACTCCGGAAGTTGTGTTTGCCTACTCCAAGCGCCGCGTGTACCTACTTTAAACGCTGCGTGCCTACTCCAGACGTTTCGTGGACCTACTCCCGACGCTGCGTACCGGCTCAAGACGCTGTGTGGGTCTACTCCAAGCGCTGCGTGTACCTTCTCCAGACGCTGCGTGTGTTTTCTCCAGATTCTACGTGTTCCTAGAGCAGGAGCTGTGCACCTATCATAGGCATAGCCTGTGCATACTTCGTTGCAGTATCTTTTGTTATTTTTTTTTTAATAATATTGTAAATCACCATCTTCATTACAACCCATCATCACCTTCATACCTTTTTTTTATAAAAGATACTGTAAAACTTCAAATTTTTAAATAATTTATTTTATTTTGGTTGTTTTCGTTCTAGTTAAGTTAGGTTCTTAGTTTTTTTATTGTCGCTTCACGACATTTGGCGCCCGACGTAAAAGTTCTTCTTTTCTTCACCTTAGCTACGCCTTATCCATTTCCTTTTGATTGAATTGCTTTCTCTTTCGTTCTTAACTCTTTATTTACTCATCCTTATCATATCTTCCAAATTCTAAAACAAAACTTCTTCTAGTTTTTCAACTTATTTGGATTATATTTAGGCCTACATATAACACTACACCTACATTCATCACTTTAATATGTTTATTCTCGATAACTTAAAGAGGTACAATCTTCCAAATTCTAAAACAAAACTTCATCTAGTTTTTCAACTTATCTGGATTATATTTAGACCTACATATAACACTTCACTTACATTCATCACTTTAATATTCTTATTCTAGATAACTTAAAGAGGTACAATTTTTAATTAAATTTTTATTTCTTAAACTTAACTTTGCACTTAATACTAACAATGAAAAGGGTTATTAAGTACAAATTTCTTAACAAGGCCGAACTCGAATACGAAGTGAAGATTAGATGTGAGGAACCAGCTAATACTGTTTTGCATGTCACTACATTTGTATATATGTATATATATGTTTGTATATATAAGTTTGTATATATGTATAAATATCAATTTCAGACACATCTCGTTAGTGATGTTGCTGATCTCTGGCTTTGAGCCCTACCGCTCTGGCCGTTCTTAATCTTTACTTAAGTCATAGCGACTAAAGCTTGCTTAAGATTAATTTCTTTATCTTCACTCAGGAGCGGATGACAACTCCTTAAATAAGCCTGGATGTCCTTTCGAAATGTTTTTTTTCCACGCAGGAGCGGATGACAACTCCTTAAATAAGCCTGAATGTCCTTTCGAAAACACACTTTTAGAGTGGTAGTCATTGAATGTGAACTCCACCCTTACCTGAATGCAGATGATGAATGTAAGAGATAGTATATCTGATTTTGCCTGGTGATGTCTGTTACTGCAAAGCTGTGTTTTCATGGTGTCTTTTAGAATGTACATATCAAAATTTTTGCTGAGTCAAAAATTTTCCAGGGTCGGGGGGAAAATGTAGTGTTATGCTTATACATACTTACATATCATTTTAGACTATTTTAAACTTATTTTTCCATTCTGTTTTTGATGTTCTGCATTCGCCTCAAAACTTGATATTTTGCATCACCTTTATTTCCATAGGATCCTGTAACGTTTTTAAACCATAAGAACACAGTAACAAATCATTTTCACTTCGTATTTTTCATGCTATCAGCACTTTTTAAATCGGTGTCAATGGAGTCTACCTTTTTCGGTCTTTTATTTAGTTCTCCGTAACTCTGCAATTTCGGGTTTCGTGCGCGCTGTTGCGCTACTTTTTTTTCCTATATAAATAATATCTCATTTTTCACTTAAATCTTGCCGTTTCTGTATTACGAGCCTAAAACCAAAATTTGACATGTTTTGACATCGTTGTTTATCAGGTTGTCATGGCAATTTTTATTCAATTATCGTTACCGGCCTGATGTTTTTACTTCAAAATACTCCTTTCTTCTTGGCCATTTACAAGAGTTTGCTTTTAATTTAAATAATTTCAAATTTAATGGGAATAATTTTCCGTTCTTATGCCAGATCCGTCAAAAAAAGGAAAGATAGCCGAACAATCGGCGAATGGGAGAGTCTGACTTGAGCTTTGATACTTAAAGCATCTCCTAAAGGCCTTTTCTGCACTGCCTCGGGATCCTGCAAGCCTCTGCCCGCTCCTTAAGTCGTCGCCTAGCCACGCCTACGCCTCCGCCTACTAGTGCGCTGTGTTTACTTACTTCAAACGCTGCGTGCCTTCTCCTGACGTTGCGTGGACCTACTTCAGACGCTGCGTGTTTATTCCGGACGCTGTGTGGGTCTACTCCGGAAGTTGTGTTTGCCTACTCCAAGCGCCGCGTGTACCTACTTTAAACGCTGCGTGCCTACTCCAGACGTTTCGTGGACCTACTCCCGACGCTGCGTACCGGCTCAAGACGCTGTGTGGGTCTACTCCAAGCGCTGCGTGTACCTTCTCCAGACGCTGCGTGTGTTTTCTCCAGATTCTACGTGTTCCTAGAGCAGGAGCTGTGCACCTATCATAGGCATAGCCTGTGCATACTTCGTTGCAGTATCTTTTGTTATTTTTTTTTTTTAATAATATTGTAAATCACCATCTTCATTACAACCCATCATCACCTTCATACCTTTTTTTTATAAAAGATACTGTAAAACTTCAAATTTTTAAATAATTTATTTTATTTTGGTTGTTTTCGTTCTAGTTAAGTTAGGTTCTTAGTTTTTTTATTGTCGCTTCACGACACCCTTCAATGAGCGCAGGTACAGACTGGTATGCTTTTCGAACCATCTTCTCCACCTCAAGGGCCCACTGCTGCAGATTTTCGTTTCTGAGTTGCACGCGATCTTTAAGCTGCGCGCGAAAGACGTGTTCCAGGTGAGCGTCACCATATCTCGCCTCCAATGCCTCAAGGAGCTGCTCGTAGGTCACTTTCTTACCGAGAGCTTCCAACACGGTTATGGCTTGGTCGCGCAGGCCTAAGGTGAGTGCAGTCATGGCCTGGCTTTGATTCCAGCCGTTTGCCTCCATGACGGCCTCGAACTGGATTTTGTAGGCCGACCAGGAAGAAGTCCCATCGAACGGTGGTACCTTGAACCCACGTAGCGAAGGTGTAGTAGCTACTGCGGGAGCTGCAATTCCATCTCCAAGTTTGAGTTCATCCAGCGTTTTCTTAACTTGGTTGATTTGGGTCTCAGCTTCCGACAGGCGGTTATCATGTTGAGCAACCTTATCCTTCACCTCCCTTATCTCTTTCCCGAAGGTAGCGTGAAGGTCCTTCATGAGAAGCATCTGCTTCTCCCTATCGCGTTTGAGCTGCTCTTCTAAGCGACGGGCCTGTTCCGCCTGCTGATCTTCCAACCGACGGGCCTGTTCCTCCTGTCGGCGGGCCTGTTCCTCTTGTCCACCCCGCAGCTGCTGCAGCATCACCATCAGAGCACCTAAGTCAGGTGCCACAGACGTAGAAGCTGCTGACGGACCGGCTTCCGTGGCCGGCGGCTGGCCCTCAGACATCTGCGGCGTTGCACCACCAAATCTCCTCTGGTCCGTCTCCTGCTGGCGTTGACTTCGGGTACGGACACCCTCCGTTTCCTCCTTAGGTAAAATCGGCATTATTTTATCCCACTTCTGACACCAATTGTTACGAGCTTGAGGTTCGTGACAATAAAAATTGCCGATAAAATTACCTAAATTAACACTTTAATTTACTTTAAACAAATTAAAATTAAAACACTAATAATTAAACACACTAATTCACTTAATTCCGCTCCGAAGCTTCGCTTATGTCGCCGAGTTCAACTCTATTCGATCGCATCTTGCGCCACCTATTTATTTAAACCAGCAAAATATCCGGAATGTTCAAGTAAACACGCGCAAGGTACCGAGAGCTCGAGTATAGATTTTCTAGAAACTTAGTTCCTCGGGTGGCGCTGTCGGTAGAGAGATCTGCGATGTCGTTCTCTGCAAAGCTCCCCCCGCTCTCGCTCCCGACACTAGATGGCGCTAGTTGACTTATTCACACAACAGTACTATTCATTTATCATCCGTAGCGTGATAAGCGTAAAAAATTATCCATGCGACTTCCTTGTGTTGGTTTGACAAGCGGTATATATTGGCAATTATTTTTTACGATTCTTGCAAAAGTACCTAAATAATTTCTAATTCGCGTTACAATAAATCATGAACACGAAAGACACTCAGACTCGAAACGACAATCTAAGAAATTCAAATGTGACATCATCGGGTCTTATCCATATTATGTTAGCACTATTTTTTAGCTAGTTGCCCTTTTTTTGCAATGTTATCTTTTTTTATTCTCGATTGCTACAATGTTTTTGTTAGGCAACGTTCCTTTTATTTGTATATTTTGAATAGTAAATATTATTTTTTGTAGAAAGGTTAATATTATTTCGAATAAATCCAATAGAATTTACTCTGAGAAACAAAATTTGAGAGGACGTTTTACAGCGATTATTTTTATATGTTTTATTTAAAACCTATAAATATTAAACCAATGAATTTATAGAATTGAAACTTCGTCTACATTAAGAACTTGAATCATTTATTATTGTCAAATATTATTGCATGCCACTGGACTTATTTCTTTTTCAGAATTAAAGAACAAATAAACCCTATTTTTTTGTGCGACGCTCGGGTCGCCGTCTATGTGTTAATATATTGAAATGCTTGTTTTGTAAAAAAAATGTATCGGGATGTGTGATTATTTTACTTTTTTATTGTGAAGCAGGATATATTGGTGTAAATAAATGACATTTATTTTATAAATTAATAATTTTACTGTTTAATTTTCACGTATTATGCACAGAATACAATTAAAAATACGGTTGCCTAATTTGAAATAATATTTAACAAATCTCTTAAGATCTATTCAACATAAATATCCACAAAGTAATAGCAATTCAAATGACATAAGGTTGATACATAGCATCCATACAATATTTTAGAGAAATCACTAATTTAATCGCCACGCGTCGATATCGCGGAAATTAAGTGCTAAGGCCTTAGCAGACGTGCAGTACTTGCAAAATCGCCGCGGCCATACGAAGGGATAACAGCGACGGGCGACCAAACGAAAGCGAAATTCACATACGACTGCGTCACAGGCTGATTATTCAAAGTATCTAAACAATAGGTACCATAGTAGCATTGTATTGCGTACTCTTTCTTCGGTCTCGAATATTCTATAAGATTATGTGTGTTAGCAATCATTGTCGCCGGTCATTTTACCCGCTAAATACCCAACCGCGGATCGGCCAGAGTCTGGTCGCTTGCCAGACGCGCGTGATAAACCATAGGCCAGATTCCGGCCGATCGCCACACAAGGGGTTATAGTGCCTTTTTTATACCTATATCGAGTGAATAGTGAATTTTGGTGCTGTTTTAACATAGAAAGGTAAGCTACCAACATTCACTAATTAATAAATTAGAGATTTGTGTACTTTTTAATCAAAAAATTAATTTTTTCCTTCTAACATAAACGGCTGTTGTACTTTCTTACCATATACTTACCTCTGTTGTTGATGCAAAATACATTATTCATAGCAAATACCTTTAGCAAAATACCTTAAAATACCTTTAGCAAATTAATTTATAATAGTAATTACATACATTTTATGTGTTCAGTGTGTCTACCTTTCACTACATTTCACAAAATATCAAAATTAGAAACACTATAAAGAATCGGTTAGATTCTGGCTGCTTGCCACACAGTATATTAGGGTCAAGTCGACCAAGTCCGCCATTTTATTTGGTAGCTCGATTGGTATGAATATGACTAGTAGATTCTATGTTGGACTAACTATTTTCTTGTATTTTTTATATTAGTTATTTCGGTAATGGTAAATATTAATAAAATATGTTACTATATATCGTAATAAATTCATATAGTACATAAAACTTAACCTCATGGAAGTTTTGGATTATTTTATAATTATATATACTGCCGGTTACTAAAACAGCTTTTATTTTATAGTTGTCAGGAAAATGCTGCTTCCCATCTCCTGGTTCAACTTCCCTCTGTCACATACCACACCCACGGGACGACATGATGGAGTGGATATCCTAACAGCGCAACTATATGAACATGAGCTTAAATATAGGAATCGGGAATTCGTAGCATTTGCTCTCGAAGTTTACTGTGAACGAGGTCGCGAACACAGCTAATAGTTTGAAATTAAGTCTGAGTTAAATTAAGAAGGTATGACTTTGATAAAGGATACTTCCATTGCAAGGGCGAAACTCTGAAACTTACCACAGTTACACTAACTAATTACTTGTTGTAAATACTTTTTATTTAATTACCATTTGTAAGTTTTTTAACGAGTCCGATATTTTAAAGGGTAAACGAGACGGTCCAAATTTGTATGAAGCGTAGGCCTGGTTTTGTACAAGTAGGGAAATAAATTAAAATAATATATTTGATGTCGTTTTGACGTTAGCTGTCAACTGTCATGAGGTTATTGATGATTCAAAATTTGATTCTACAGATGTCCGATATCAATAAAATCAGAATCTTACGAAAATCATGAAGTCCATAAAACAAAAGCCGAGTCAAATAAGTAATAACAGATCCAAAGTCCAAATAAAAAAAAATCCAAAAGAAACACAATAAACGCATTCACGAGTTCACAACTGCACGAACAAGCTCGGAATAAAAAAGATATCACTCTACCCACAATATTTCATAACTAAGTCACTTTTCGGACATGACATTTGACATATAATTTTATGACTGTCAACTAAATCCAAGAAATATATTTTTATGTCAGACTTATTGCATCAAGCATGCAAACCAAAAAAATGAGAACGTACACTATTCGATGCTTAAAATTAATCGATATCGATTATTTAGAGTTGGTGATCATTTACAGTTTGGTTTGAATAATAGCAGAATAAATTAAAAACGTATAATTTAAAACACAAGATTTATCAATTTCTTCCAATTTGTTGTAACTGCCTATTTCTAGAGGCACAGTTATAAAATTTTTGAATGAATCTAGATTAAAAATAAAATGTATACAATGACTTTCAATACAACTAGTTTAGCTGTCGTTATTTAGACTAATTACTATTTGAATTTCAATAATGTCGTCAAAATTAGTGTCTTATTCAAAGGCATCCATAATCTATATCTTTGTTTTTTCTACCACTTTTGCCCAATCATCCTTTGTGACATGGGAACATGCTTCCAAGAATATTAAAGAAACAGTTCAACAAGTTAAAGCCGAGTCACAAAATAAGAAGACAAACACAATATCCAAAAATTACGCATAGTAAGCTTCCGAAATGGCGGGAGTTGGAAATTACGTAGTGGTTTTGTCTTGTATATGAGTTTTTTTTCCCAAACTAATTTACCTTGACAAAGTAAAAAATAAACTTGTTTTATTCATGATTCGTGTAATTTAAGGAATTTAAAAAAAAATTAAGTAAACAAATAATACATAAAAATTTAATGATTCGATTATTTGAATATTTTTGTCAATTATTCGCATAACAACGAATTTTAATCATTCAAACACTACGGTAAGGTACATAGTAACATATCATTAGATCATATCATAGAATATAACTGTCATCCATTTTTATTTCTTTACGCCGACATAAGTACAACATAAAATGTTAAAATAGTATAACCGTATTTGGACCTTCTTAAATATAAGCCTCCCCCATAGAATACCCCATAGGTAGGATTTTGCCATCATAGCGATTTATCAGGTGTTATTCAGTTGTTATCCTCTTACAATAACCACGGGGGATATCGCATGGTAGATTTTTTACGCCATCACAAACAGCATGAAAATCATGCTAAATAAATATATAGTGTGAACCACCAAAATCCGAAGGGACCTGGTAAAACATGGTAACAAAATGAATACAAGTTAGTCACAGGACCATGTTTTGTGGCAATCTTTAAAAAATGTCTAATGTACGAGGTTGTTTGGTGTAGTTAAAATAGCGATATATTAACAAATAGAAGTTTTGCCAAAAAAGTATTTTTGCGTGAGAGCCTAGCCAATTATCTATACAAATAAATAAAATTGAAGTGTCTGTCTGTAATGTCAAACTAACATCTCTTTACTTAACGCATATGAAAATATAAAAAAAAATTCAAAATATTTGCCTGTCTGTCTGTTTTAGCTAATCAACGACTCACACTCGCCCAGAAAACTGTGCAGAGTTCATTACAAGCCAAAGTGCCGGATTTTTTTAAGTGACCTACAAATAATAAGGAAATTGGATTAGTGTTCAATTTTATTACGGAACTTAACGAATCCTTTTGAATTTAGGCGAAGCTTTCGACTTTAAAATGCTTTCCAAACTGACTTTTAATAAGCACGTTCGATACAACTTTGCGCGACAAGCAATTCAAATATTATAAGCTGTATGGTTCAGCATAAAGAAACAAGTAGGTATTAATTGAGCGAAAAGTTTTACTAAGTTTGAGGGCTTTTCCAAACTTTGAGATCTATGTTTTTAACTTCGAGTAATTTTTGACGAGTTTGGAGTTATTTATTTTAAAAATACAGTAATTATAAGTTAAAGTTAAGTACTTCAAACGTTAAGTGAATAAAAACGTTATATTTTATATATAACACTAAAGTGCAAACGAGCGTACGTTTTACGTTACGAGACACGCTGCAGGTATGTTAACGTTGTAGTAGAAATGGGTCGGCTCGACCGGACCGGCTACGCTCTCATAGAATACCGGCGTAAAATAGCAGTTTAATGTTGCCGTGTTTTATATGGTAAGTGTAGAGAACCAGGAAAAAAAGAAAAGGGTATCCTTTTTACTAGAAATAAAAAAGGATTATTAAAAATCAAATAAAAAGTATATTTAATAAAATATTATTGTGTCTTAACAATTTTGGACTACCATGAAGAGAAATTACTTTTACCCTACAGTTAATCAACAGAATAACATATCCGCGCATATATATATATATATATATATATATATATATATATATATATATATATATATATATATATATATATATATATATATATATAATAACATATAAGCGCACTGGCACGCGCTAAGACACACACACACACGCGCACACACACACACACACACACACACACACACACACACACACACACACACACAAATCCACACAATAAAAATTTGTTTCATTAATTAAATTTTTATTTTTGCTAAAATCTACTTAGTTTACCAGTAATACCAGCGCAAAACAGCAGTTTAATACAGCAGTATTAAACTGCTGTTTGCACGATACGAAAAACACAGCAGTGTTTTTCGTATCGTGGGTGTAGAGATCCGTAGACCCTTTTTTAATGGAAACGAAGCATTCCATCTTAGTCCTAAGGGGTGACAACCTTTCTGCGTTTTGATTCTTAATCGAGGAGAAATGTAGAGGTCTATGGGCCACAGCATCCACTTACAATCAGGTGGACTTTGTGCACGTTTGTCACATTTATTAACAAAAATTGGTTGACCCTGCAGGTCATGCCTGGAACTTCCCGCTAATTAAAAATCTAAAGCGCTCCAAATTTCAGCAAATTATATTGCGAAATCTTGAAGTTATGTTATAAAAACATTTTTTCCGAATTCTTCCTCCTTCGATATCTCACGAACGAATGAACCAATTTTTATTTTCCAAACGTCATTCAACGATCCCAAAACGTGGAGATCTGATGAAAAATCCAACATGTGAAACCAACAGCTTTCCTATTTTTGAAATTTTTCAATTTTTTCAGCGGGAAGTTAAAAAAAACAGACAAAATTTATAATGGTTAAATGGTTTCTTATGTCTTAATATCGTGTAAGTAACCACCTGCACTTCATAGAAGCCAGTTAGTTCAAAATTACAGACAAAATGTTCTATTTTATTTATATGTTTTCGAATATATAAAATTACTGTTTGTTTGTTCGTATTTTATGCACTGCCACACCTTCCATCAAATTACGCTAAAGTAGCTAGAATTACGCTAAAGTAGCAGTAGATGGCGTACGTATCGTACCGACAAATTTATTTGAAAGTTATATTATATCATTCAACTTCAATTAATGTTATTCAACAATATAACTCTTCTAAATTTAAAACGATATTGCCACAACTATTATTTCTTTTGCGGCAACAACGCGGTCGGTACTAGATGGTAAATAATATAGAGTAAAATGGAAGCACCTCTAACAAGAAGTTTGATGAGTGACAAGCTGTTATTTAGTTATATACGCGTGTGAAAGTTATAGCTTCGTACGTTCTAAGTCCCAACAGGGAAACAAGGGCCAATCGAGCTATAAATTACTCAAACTTATAGGACTTGGAATAACTTAGAAGATCTTATTTCAAGTGATTTTAGATTTATTGTATAAAACGAAGCTTTTTCGACTTAATAACAAATCCCAGCCAGGGTTATTGGCATTATACTGCGGGAAGAATGTCTGTAATAGGTACTTGAATTAAAAATTATATGATAATTTAAATTTTTAATTCTAGATATGTATAATACTGCCGCCGCAATTAAACATTCAGAGTCATTTACGCCATACGTAAAATACCCAGTTCGGTGACGATGAGCGGCGTCAATAGCGTAAAACAGCTTTTATTGCAATCTCCAATTTTCCGACTTTTTACAGCAATTATGGCAAATCCTCCCTGCAAAGGTAGGAGTTCAAGTAAAGCTTGATTTTTTTAGAGAATAAGGCAGACAAACGAGCACACATTCCACCTGATGGTGAGTGGATTCTGTGTACTATAGACACGAGAACATAGGTGATGATGTAAACTCTTATGTAAACATGAGGGTTCAACAAAAATTTCGAGATTTATTTTCTTAAATTCACTTTAATGGTATTAAATTAGGTTACAAAGAGAGATGAGTAGGAAATATTTAACTTTTAAATTAAAAACTTTATTCATCACCATCATTAAATCCTATCAAAAGATCACTGCTGAATATAATCCTCCCCTACAGATTGTCTTAAAGGATATATGCCACAGTTTTTACGTTTGGCGGGTGAGCTACAACCATAGTTATTATTTATATTGAGCTTTTATCAGGAAAATGCTGCTGCTTATCTCCTGTTTCAGCTTCCCTCTGTCGCCTGCTACGACACCCGATACCACCGATACACCCGATAAGGGGTGATGCATTCTGTTACGCTGCCACTAGACGGCAGAAAATATCTTTCCATCAAATATAGTGATCAATCGAAACGTACCTTGTACTAAAGCTCTGATATCTGACTGTACATGTTTTTATTTGACTAAGCCATTGTGCTATCCTGTATAGGATACAACTTAAATAAATATTGTAATGAAATAATATATGATAATAATAAATGAAATTCCTTAATATTTATTTTACAAGTTAAGTGTTGATTACTAATGCATAAATTTTTATTTTAAGGATCGAGACCAACCGGTTTGAAACTTTATTACATTACAAAGAACATGAAATGACAAAAGGGGAAATTCTATTCGCTTTATACAATTTTTTCATTTTAGTTCTGTTTCAGTTATATTTTATTATTTATAACAAATATTTTAGATATATCCACTCAGATTTATTTATATTTAAAATTATAATTTTTCAATCTAAATTATATTTCATTTATTAAATTGATTTCTTTTTCCATTCTATTTTATTTCGTTCTTGGTTGCAATTTAAGATTTTATAAAATTAGTAGAAATATAAAAGTTAATTTCGTTTTAATATTAACATGAAACGAATAAAAAATATTTCATAATATGTAAACATAAGGGAACTATTTATACAGTTTTGAGAGCGAAATATTTCTAGATACACATTGTACAACAATGCAATATATAAAAAAATTCGTTTATTCGTATTTTATGCGCCTGCTTACCAGATTGCATGCATGTGCATCCGATTACGGTATTGCTTCCACTTCTGCGAAGGTTATAGGCATAGTTGGACCTGGTAGGTGGCGCTGTTGTAGAATCCGGATATCACCCGTGCGGGCAAACCGCTAGTATGCTATAATATAATGGCGAGCAGAAGATTTTTGTGTTAATACTTACTGTAATCATCGTCGTGTGGAAGCAAAAACGTTCTCATAATTACATTCTCGTGGTAACTTTTATTTTCTTTTTGTTTAAGTATTTAGTTGATCATTCAGGATATGGACCACCGGTATACCAAATTTCTTCTAAATTCGTTTAGGTGATTACGTTTCATAAAATAAGGAAATAAAAAAATATCTCAAACATTTAAATAATATTATACATAAATGTTATCTATAATATTTAAATGTGTGCGTATGCTCGTTATTCTTATCTTACTCTGATATTGATAACATTTTATGAGGTGTTAATGAGGTTACTTGGATGGTTCTTAGCTAATGTTGGACCCAGTAGATGGCGCTGTTGTCGAGATCCAGAAGTCACCCATGCGAAGGCGTGGGTGATCGCTAGTATTGTTATGGATTTCCTTAAAGAAAATAGTTAAAAGAACCACAACTTACCATTCCTTCATCATATTTAAAACAAAATATTTCATTAGAGCCAAGTCATCAAAATGTCACATTTTTCAGACACTGAAAGTTATTCGACACTCTAAATTAAATAAGTATATTAAACCACGTACTTCTCAAATTAAAAATAATTAAATATTCATCATTCATTTTAAGAAATGCTCCCACATTTCGTGTTTAAATTGATGAAATCACGAAAAGTTTTCCGCGTAGTGCGCTTTTCACAAGTATCGTAGCATCACCTGCTACGAGAGCTACGGTTGAACTGAAGCTTTTTTAAAGCGAAACCTAAAATGAGAGCGACTACATGATGAACATAGCTTCTTACACCATAAATTGCTTACGCAGAAATGAATTATTGTCTTATTTTTACGTAAAAAGAATTTTGTCAAACTACATTTATTTGCTTATTATTAGTTCATAGTTTTACTTTTAAATTTTATTCTTTACTTCAACTAAGAAAACTTGCGACTGTAAAAGTCCAATAAGCCCGATATAATACAACTCGGGTGTTATTAATAATCAGTTGGTGTCATTTATGAAAAATACGGAAACGACACCGACGGGTGGGCAATCGCAGCTATTTATTACTTTGAATTTTCATCAGAAAGATGGTTCTGCCCATATTCTATTTCTTTTTGGTATCTTTCAACAAAATAATATCATACCATATTTTAAAGTATTGGAAATATAAAAATTACATCTGGAAGAGGATTATGAATGCGTTTCTGCTTCCGAGGGAGTGGAACTCTGAAAAGAATGTAGACACTGGATGTTGTGACTCCGTACTTGCCTTAGAGTCTGTGGGGTAGATACCAACCACTTATCTACATATTGCTACTAATAAATAGGATTGCTTGTACTGCTGTATTCTGGTCTGAAGGTTATTGAAAGCTATTATAAATACAGGCTGTTAGGCATTCCATTTTCCGCCCGCAGTGGTGACGACGCACCTGTATCATTTTTGACTTATTTAGTCGTTTACCATCAGGTAGACTGAATTTGTAGTAGTTTTGTGGCTTTGGACAGCAATCCAACCCGAACCAAGAGAGATCAGGCGCAGGACTTAGGTTTTCACGTGCTTTTCGAGGCACGGGGATGAAACGCCGCCAACCATCTAACTCCGGGCTGCTACTAAAAATTTCTTTATAGGAAATCCTAAAAACTAATTTAATCCCGGCCTGAGATTCGAACCCAGCATCACACTTACGGCCACTAGATCAACGAATAAAAATAATAGCAAACACCTGACTGAAACAAAAGCGAGTAGTGGCGGTGTAGGAATATCCATTAGCCCATGTCGTCCCATAGGATTCGTAAGAGGCAACAAAGAGAAACAAAGCAGAAGATGATCAGCAATGTCTTTCCATTGACAACTAAATTATAATCTGCGCTTGCCAACTCTCCGAGCATGGCAATATGGGAGGCCTACGTTCCGTGTCCACAGCTACAATACACTGTAGCGTAACTCTAAAATTTTAATAGGAGGCTGTCGAAATTTAAGAAACATTACTAAAAAATAATACAGAACGCGAGTAACCCGGGTTCGATCCCCGCCGGTGATCACCAATGAAATTGTTAATTGCAATTTTAAGTGCTGATTTACCACGTGCTCGGCGGTGAAGGAAAACATCGTGAGGAAACCTGCATGTCTGAGGAATAAGAAAAAAAAATATTTCGAAGACATATGAAGTTCGTCAACACACATTTGGGCAGCGCGGCGGACACTTCCTTGCCCTAAACCCTCTCAGAAATGAGGGGAGGTCTGAGCCCAACAGTGGGACGTATATGGGCTGTAACTTTACTTTACTTTACTTTACTAAAAAATATATTTTTTTATTTCCGGAACTGACTGTCTAAGTATACACTACTGAAAAAATATTTTTTTCAATGATCCCATGTCTGTGTCATTGCATCCTTACTCCGGATCAAATCAGCTTCTTCTTCACCAGCCAGTATTTTATTTTATTTCCATTCCACCTGATGGTGTGTGGTTGCTGTGGCCCATATATATCTACATCTATCCTCGATTACGGATCAAAATGTAGATGCGTTGTCACCCGTTAGGACTAAGATGGAATGCTTCGATACGAAACACAGCAGAATTAAGCTACTATTTTACGCTGGTATTCTGTGAGAGCGTGGACCTTCCCCGGTCGATCCAACCCATTCGTACTTCAACTATACTTCTAATATAACGGCAGAAAGGCTCTACCACGTATATACAATAATAGCATTTTCTACAGTCGTCTCTTACTCTCATGGTTTCATGCGTCGTCAAATCTAGCCATGAGACGATGTGGTGGACTCTCTTAAGTAGCTACCACGTGATAGCTTATCGCGTCTCGCAAATATTATCGCGTAAGCATTATTTTAGTCATGGTAGGTTAGAGAGTGTTATTATTGTTATTAGCGTGTAACGTTGTAAAACTTCCCACACAATTCATATCTTCCAATAGTAGTATAAAACTGTTTTCGTGTTTGTTATCAACCACTTTGAATTTCCATTCATCAACCATTTGTTCTTCATTAGCCCGTATCAATTAATTCACAGCTCGACATTGGATGAGGAGGATGTCCACATTATCTTTTTTGAAAGCATCGCAAACTATAGCGCCATAAACCACATACATACTTTTCGGTATATATAATAGAAAACCAAAGAGTACAATCTGCCACTTTGTTTTTCGTATGTGGACTAATAGAAAGACTTTAATTCCATCGAAATTTTGGCGTTGCTGCAAACCCTTTAGCGGTGGCAAGATTACTGTCGGTATATCGAAGTCCCGAAATGTTTATACAGTAGGGTTACGACGGCTATCCGAGTACAGAACCAGAGTACAAAACCTATCCAAATGCAGAGAAGTGTAGGACAGCTTTACGTTATATCCCCAAAATTCTTAAACGCTGCATTGGAATACGTTTTTAACCTACTGGACGATGATACGATATACTCCATACCTCAAAACCTAAAAACAAGATTATACAACCAGTGCCTATTACTTGTGATGACTTATGGATCTAAGACGTTGATATTCACTGCAAGCCGTATGATGAAGCTCAAGGACACTCAGCGACAGCGAGGTATGTAGAGGGCTAAGCTTGGGGTTTCTGTGTGATAACCTTAGAAATGAGGATATCCGCATTGGATCTAGAGTAACCGACATGTCTCAACGGATAAGTGAGCTGAAGGAGTAATGGGCCAACCATATAACTTGAAGAATCGTAAACCGATGGGGAAGAAAATTTCACGAATGGCAGCTTCTTACCACTAGGCGAAGTGTGGATCGGCCCCCCACTAGATGGAGTGACGACGTGATAAGGCATGCAGGAAGTTGATGGATGCAGGTGGCACAGGACCGAGCTTTGTGGTATTTCTTGGAGAGACCTAAGTTCACGAGTAGATTTCTGAAGTGCTGTAATAATGACGATGATGATGATAATTTGAAAGCGAATGGAGTTTCATACCTTCTTTCAACAGCTAATTAATTTTGTCCTTCATGATGGTACTATACCAGGCGGTCCTGTTCAGAAAAATATGTCATACTTCCATTTGAATGTACTATTGTAAACTAATAGTGAAGTATAACCAATGTATAGAAAAATCAACGAGTGAGTAAGCTATGAAAATGAGAAAACCACTTAATTATTGAACCGACAACCGGTGGTGTTTTGCAATTAAATGATGATGACAACTACGACGACAACGAATAACGATGACAACAACCGACAGCGACGAAGTCAGCGACGACGACGGCGACGTCGATGGTGATAATGTTGATGATAACCATGAAAATATAATATACGCACATCCAACAAAGTTTGAGATCGCTAAAAATTAAAATACTTAATTTTTGTTATTTTTTATAACAAAAATTGAGTAATTCAATTTTGTGTAAAAGTAACAGAAGTTTGATGAAAAGAAAAAAATTGTTTAACAAAATTTATACAGCAATTTATTAATAGCAGGTTCTTATTTAATACAATATAACTTTTCCTGTGGATCGAACACATGCGGAGATCCTCTTGGGCGTACTGAGGATAAAGTTATCCAGCGTTACTTGCGGTAACCTGTCCCATTCTCGAAAAGCGGCTTCCCTGATCTTTAACACTGTCTGGGGTGGTGACTGACGGTTTCAAACAGCTCGCTTAAGAGCATCCCACGCGTGCTCTATTGGGTTTAAGTCAGGCGAGTCGGCAGGCCAGTATAACCTTGTAATGTCATATTCTCAGAGAGCAGCATGGACTCGTTAAGCTCGATGTGCGGGCACATTATCATCGACTGGTACAAATTGGTGTCCATGGTCTACACAATTCTATCAATAGCAACGGTTTTGAACCTATCTACCGTCACGGAGTCTCGATATGGGATCAAAGGCGTTCTAGCTTCAATCATAATTCCTACCTGCTGAACGGTTCCTGTGGCAGGTTTATTCCTCATCTTCTTCATTTTGCCGGAGCCTAGCCCACTGAAATCTCGGTCACTGACGCTGCCATCAATTTAAAGGTGCTCGTCAAGACCTCCGTGATGGTAATCCAGTCTGGTGTAAGCAATTCCGAATGGTTTGAGTGTTAACTTCAAGCCCAGAGGCGGCACGCTTTTGATTTTTTGTAGAGGCGTTGGTTGTTGGCCACCAGTTTTACAAAGCGCTTCTGAGTAACAGTCAGAACAGTTGGGTGACCTCTGCGGGGTCAGTCAGCTGATATATCCATACTGTGGTACGTCTGCAACGTAGCCACGATACAGGATTGGAATACAGTAAGCCATTTCTCTCGTGGAATATCCGTCTTTCCTCAAAATTACAATTCTTGGTCGTAATACTTTTGATAATCCTCTTGGCATTTTTCAATCACAATTTTCCTCAATTTTTTTTTAAATCCGTTAAAAATGACTAAGTCAGATTTTCGAATGAATATAAGCTTGGATTAAATTTATTGTTGTATGGAAAAACAACTGAATTTTATTTTATTGTTTTATATTCTAATTCTTTATTTATAAGTAAAGAATCTAAAAAGAATAAGAAATTATATTATAGTCTACAGTAACAAAAGAAATTGCGACTAGCTAACTTTTTTGATGTGCATATGACCACAATATACGCAATGAAATACGAAAAATTGCTTTCATATAAAACATGGATTGCCACCTTTTAATACACAAAGCTCTTCTTATAAAACATATTATAATTTTAATAAAAGGATTTTCATATTATAATTTCATTACTACATACTGAATATGACATTTTTTTCTTTTGTGATAGACTCAGTTACGGTGCAGTGTGTGGAAGTAATTCTCCTTGAAAATCATTCTGATCCCTTTACGGACGATAGAGAAGGTAAATTTGGTTTTATACATTTCGTGCTGACTTTTGCAACTATTCACCCCTGCTATTAAGTAACCAGGGTTCAACACTGATTACTTCATGATAAAGAAACACGCTACGAACGTGGGTTCGATAGATGAATGGAAATAAGCGTGTTGTTGTAAGTTTTATTATTTCCACATTAGTACTCGATATTGAAGCTTTTAAAAGGAACAGCGTCTTTTTTTTTTTTCACTGTACCAAGGTTATTGAAACGGCACTCTTGTGGAGAAAATTTTAAATCTTTTATACGTGGTAGAGCCATGCTACAGTTATATTAGAAGTATAGTTGTAGCACGAATGGGTCGGCTCGACCGGGGAAGGACCACGCTCTCACAGAATACCAGCGTGAAATAGTAGCTTAATGCTGCTGTATTTCGTATGGTGAGTGTAGAGAACCGGAGACCTTTTTTACTGGAAACGAGGCATTCCATCTTAGTCCTCATGGGTGACAACGTATCTGCATTTTGATTCGTAATCGAGGATAGATGTAGATGTCTATGGGCCACAGTAACCACTTACCATCAGGTGGACTGTGTGCTCGTTTGTCACCCTATCCTATAAAAAAAAAATCTTACAAAATTAAAAAACCGCAGGGACTGAGGAGATCTAATCGAAACCCTTAACATTACGACGTTGAGGAATTTGACAAATTTTTTATTTGTTATGAAAAAAACACCTCAGGGGCCATCATCTTAAGCTATCTCCCAGCTTTTCAAATAACCCCCACAAGCACTTATTTGTAACCGTGTGGTCGCAGAGAGGAATAAACCGCCATAGAACGTAGTCTCAGCCCAAAATGTAAACCAATTCAAAAATAGATTAGAAAATCATTTTCTGAACCGCAAATAGGAGTAACTATTGGGCACAAACAGGATAAAGGCATTATCACTTGTCTTAACTGCCTGTCTGCTAATATATAAAATTATAATAATAGTATTGTGACGGTGCATTATGCTATTAGATATAAATTAATATTTGTTAGTTCGTATTTTATGCGCTGCCATAACTTTTACCAGATTGCGGTAAAACTTTGTCAACGTATTTCCTGCACTTCCGCAAATGTTATAGGTATAGTTGGACCCGGTAGGCGGCGCTGTTGTAGAATCCAGAAACCCGTGCGAAGTAGGCGCAGGTCGCTAGTTATTAATATTGATTAATAATTAACTTCTGCTGCTGTAATTGTTTTGAACAATTAAAATGCAATAATTAGCATACCGGTAAAATGCATTCATTTCGAGCATTAAGTGTTATAGTAAAGTAAAAATTGTCTTTAAAAATAATTAAATTTGCTTAAACTCTCCTAAAAATATTTAAAAGGTATTAAATAATAAAAATACAAGTCGATTATACTACAATAATAAAAACAAATAACATTTATTAGTTTATTAATATGTTGGCGGGTCTATATAATACCAGTTGGATCCTATTAATAAAAGTGTGATCGAAGATACATACATTTCTTCTATCTACATAATGGGATGTGCCGAGGTTAGTGCGTAAACCTGTATGACCTTCAACGAATACCGTTTGGTAGTTCGGAGTATAAGGTGCGCGACGCCCCCGTTTTCACCGTGTAGTCTTAACGACATTGTTAATAAGAGGCTTGTGGACCATAAACACTTCAATGTGTCGTGTTTCGCCTCTCCACGAAACATCCTCAGGTAAAGTAGACTCTGTGGTCGCTTGGTTAGCCGTCAACCAACGTCATTATAGTCGTGTTGGAGGTAGCGGTGATGGGATTAGTGAAGACTGGGATAGTGCATGCAATTGAGGGAAGGCGGGAGGTGCTTTTCAAACTAGGTAGGATACATTATTTTATTTTATTACACCGATCATAGCAAATTGATTTATAAAATTTATAAAAGATATAATGTCTATGCGTAATGATTTCTTATATTTACGCGAACACTAAACGCTAGTTTTTACGGATTTTATAGCGTAAGTATATTTAACTATTTAATTATCCGACGTTTCGAACACTTTTCATTTAATCTATTGGTGACCGCGCTTAACTATGACATCAAGACGTTGACCATCTCAGTAAAGTAAAGTGCTCGGAACGTCGGGTAATTAAAAAGTTAAATATACGCAATAAAATCCGTAAAAACTAGTATTATTTAATGTCAATGCGCCATAGCTTCAAAAAACTAAAAAAAAGAAACAATGTGCTTACAAAAGATCAAAAGGCCACATTTTGGTCATTTAAAACGAATTTATACCTTATGATTTTATATCAACTTGAAGTGAGACAAAAATTTTAATTAAAAATGCCAAATAAGCTTCCCGGTGGCCTTTTACACTAAATCTTGAATAATTTTGACTCGACATGTTTAATTTCATATCTGAGTTAAAACGTGATTTAGGTATCATATATTTTTAATCCTCTTTATTTTGGCACAAACGGTCAGTAACAAAAATTTTATATATAAATAATATTCCTAAAAAAGCAAAGAGTGCTCAAACATTGCATATTTATTTAACATTATTAGACTCATAAATCAAGGGCAATTATTAACTATGCTATTCGTACTAATACACTTCAAAGACTGAACTCATTATACAAGGATTATACAAGGACACTAAGACATGGAGAAAGACGTGAGGGTAAGATAAAAAAATAAGTGCCGGTCCCAACCGGAGAGAATTGTTCGAGATAGAATGCAATGGACACACTATATAGAAAATAATAGAGTTTTTAAATTTTTACATAACATTATGAAAATGGATAGATTAAGTTTGCAGAGAGAAGGGTCGTCCTCTATCTTATTTTATAAGCTCTTTTCATGGAACACTGCCTTAATAAAAGTAATGTGAATGGAGAAGGTTAGGAAAGATAATCCTGTCGTGTCTTGATATAAACCATTAGATAGGGTGGGTCTTGTAATATGAGGTAGGTATCTTTCTGACAATTTCTGGCGAGAGAGCGTTTTCATGAAATAAGGGTGACAAATGGGCATATATTCCACAGAATGGTAAGTGGATATTGGCCAATAGACGACTTCATCCATTCTAGAATAAAAATCAAAACGCGTAAGCGTTGTCACCCCTGTGGGTAAAGATGGATGCCCGGTTTACAGCTTAGTTTTCATTAAGTGGGCTAAAATTTAATGTTAAGTACATTTTTGTGTTAATTTTGTCCATGTAGTAGCGGTGAAAGAATATCTACTCCCGCATATTGTGGGTATCGCAGCAGGCGGCACAGGAAAACAAATCAGACTGGCCGCAGCCGCTGTTGATAACAACCAACATACAAAAAACATTGAGTTCGCCAACACACCTATCAATGATACAACTGTAGGAAATATCACCCGTTGGAGGCAAATCTATGGGGAGGCGTATGTTCAGCTATGCTTAGATGCGCAGCAATGAATAAGTGAAAGATGGGTATTTAATGATATCGTGGTTTTTCTGTGCTGCGTGCTGCAGACATAGTGCAAGAATCGCGACTCTCACAAGTATAATAAATCTACACAAATTAACATTTTATATACATTATGAACTAGCGATCCGCCCCGGCTTCGCACGGGTGATTTCTGGATCTCGTCAACAGCGCCACCTACCGAATCCAATTTTCTTTAAATTTATATAGTAACCAGCGATCCGCCCCGACTTCGCACGTGTGATTTCTGGATCTCGACAACAGCGCCACCTACCGAGTCCAATTTTCTTTAAATTTATATAGTAACCAGCGATCCGCCCCGACTTCGCACGGGTGATTTCTTCATCTCGACAACAGCCCCACCTACCGAGCCCAATTTTCTTTAAATATATATAGTAACTAGCGATCCGCCCCGACTTCGCACGGGTGATTTCTTCATCTCGACAACAGCCCCACCTACCGAGTCCAATTTTCTTTAAATTTATATAGTAACTAGCGATCCGCCCCCTTCGCACGCGTGTGTTCTTCATCTCGACAACAGCGCTACCTACCGAGTCCAATTTTCTTCAAATTTATATAGTAACTAGCGATCCGCCCCGGCTTCGTACGGTTGATTTCTGGATCTCGACAACAGCGCCACCATTTTTTGTAAACCATCCATATACACAAACACACAAACAATTAACAAAAAATTCAAGCTGTTGTCGAGTTTTAACGAGACTTACGGACAGCGATTGATGTTTGTATATTATAAATATAATGTTTGCTGCGATGTTCACATTATATATATGCTACAGAAACGTTACTATACAGGCAACCTATTTGTTGCTCAGCTAGGAAGCGCCATAGCGGGTGAGCAATTTCCTGTGAATCTAGTTAGTACGCTATTTATGAGAAGAAAATTACAAGACATATTGCTATATTAATCTTAAGAGAATAGGATGCATCTTAAATTTATGTTCACAAATTTATAATTTAAATTGCAAAAGCACTGTTACTGTTTTAGAAATATTAATACATTTAATATCAAAATGGTCCAAATTCCACCTCTTATTGTTCAATTAGGGAACATGAATAGAATAGGCGACTCATACGATAGGCAAATTGTTTACGGCGGCACTGAAAATTTCGGGAATCAAGGAAGTGACGCAACATTACTATTTAAAAATGTATTTATTGCTTTTCGAAGTATTCTCCGCGAAATTTGACACATTTTTCCATACGATGGAACCAATCATTGAAGCAACCATTCCATTCAGAAGTTGGGGTCTCCAAAATGGCCGTTTTGTAGACGTCCACAGCTAATTCAGGTGATGAAAATCTCTGCCCGCGCAATTCATTCTTTATTTTAGGGAAAGTATAGAAATCATTAGGGCTTAGGTCGAGGCTGTACGGCGGATGGTCTAATAATTCTACGTTTTCTTGCTCTAAAAACTCTTTTGTTCTGTGTGCGGTGTGAGAACACGCATTGTCGTGATGGAGGATGATGCGGCGATTGCAGTTCTCTTTATGGAGTTCAGAAACGACCTGTGGCAAACAAATGCTAGCATACAATTCTGCATTAACCGTTCTTTTTCCGTCAAGAGAAATAGTCGTAACATGGCTGGTTTTGGAGACAAACGTGGCCACCATCTTTTTTGCAACACTCCGTGAACAAACAATTTTTGTTGGCTCATTTTCATTTTCGAACACCCAAACTCGTGACTGGTTTTTTATTTCGGATTCGCACGCGTATATCCAGGATTAGTCACGTGATACGATGTTGTATACAGCATTTGAGGATCCTGCGTGGAATTTTTCGAGAGTTCTGACGCACCAAGTAACGCGAGCCGCTTTTAGCTCTTTACGGAGCGAATGCGGTATCCATCGGGAATACAACTTTTTTACACCTAATTGTTGATGCAAGGTTATTTGTATTTGATTCATGCCAATGTCTAAAGTTGCCTGGATTACGCGGTATGTCACATGTCTATCTTCCTCAATCAGCTTACGCACAGCATCAACGTTTTCTTAGGTGACTGCAGTTTTTGGACGACCTTGACAGGGATCATCACTGAGCTTGACACGTCCACGTTAAAAATCAGCAAACCAGCGATAAGTTGTGGTTTTGGATAGGGCTTCATCACCAAATGCAGAAATCATCCGGTCAACACACTATTTTTGAGTTATCTCTCTTGTATTTTCTCGAGTCAATTCCATTTTCTCATCGACTAAACAAGTTTGACAAAACCTTATGACAAGACCGAGAATCTTTTTTTAAATAAATAAATGGTATTCGATTTTTAAAATCAAGGAGTTTTCAATTAAAAAGATTTTAATACGACAGGAACAGTGGAAATATTCCATTCCTGATACTTTTAGTGCAGCCTATGTATTTAAATAATCAAAGTATGAATTAATTTGGTGATGATTGGGTCGCGAGCTATCGGCGAGTGGCGGTCTTAGACGCGGTGTTGAGAAAAAACCCCCGCGCTTCTCGTACTCCCCGCGAACACCTTCGGTACTGTCGTAACGGCGCCGACACTTATGACATTTTTGAACTTTGAACTTTTACCAAGTTTTTTTTTTTTTTAATTTGACTATATCACGAAAAAATCAACTGATCCCTCTGTGTTTTACGGCAATCGACGCAACTTTTTCAGCTTATTAAAAAGTCTATTATAAAAATTGATAGCACGGAAATTTTTCGTGTTATTTTGAAATAACACCTTTTCGAGTTTTTCTTTGACAACGATAGCGCTCGAACGAATCAACTAATTTTGATGCGGTTCACGGCAATGCATTGATTATAGAATTGATCAAACAAGGGTGTCGAAGTAATTCCAAGAAAGCCGCTTTTTGAAAATTAAAGAAAACTGGAATTTTTGAGGTGGTGTCAGAATCTATTGTGACGATTCGGTATAAATCACAGAAAATCTAAGTTCAGCGAGGTCCTTTCAGATGCCGCTAATCGCTTTTCGATCGGATATTCCGTTACAAAGTTATGAGATGTTTAACAATGAAATTTACGATGTATCTTTGATACATGCTACAACCATAATATAGCTGCAGCGTGGGTTCCTGTATAGTAGTGGAATGTTGATGATGAATTTTATTACTTCTGTCGGGATTTGAATTCGGGCTGCTCACATACTATGTAATAAATGCAAACTTATCCCTTGGTAAATTATTTATAAAGCAAAAAGAGAATATCAATATCTCAAAGGATTGTTTACTAATTTACAATTAGTAAGTTCTATATGTAATAAAATAAGCTCCCAAGTTACTTTATCTAATTTTCGCAAAATGTAAGCAACGCAAAGCATTTTCAACTTTTGTGAATAGTTTGTCAGGTAAAATATTAGTTCTCTCATCTTTAGATATGTTACGTTACATGTTTAGATAAAACTTTAATAAGTATTGCTTTTGGTTTAAACATGATAAATATTGAAGGATATGGAAGATGTTGCGCGATGATTTATTATAGGTGCATTTAGCATTTTGATACAATAACCGTCATACATTACTTACCTGATAAATATATATTTACGGCCTTACTAATAAAGATTTACACACGACGTATACCAGAGTTATAACGTTAACATTACCAATAAATGACATTTGACAGTTTAGTTGTATACATCTGTTATAACGAGTGTTTAAATTGTATGGGAAATTACGCAACCGTTATACAGTTCTCAACCTTTGTTTAAGACGTGTATAACCTCTATTTGACGTGTGGTGTTTTTGGAAATAATGGATTATTTACAATATTTCGATATTTTTGATGAAATCGACCGTGAGGAACCACCAAGAAAAACAAAACTTTACAAAAAACGTTTCGATCCCTTTACTCTACAAGATAAAGAATTTCGAATGAAATATAGATTCGGTAAAGTATATATGAGAAAAATAGTTGACTTAGTTCAAAGTGACATCGATCTATAAGCTAGTGGTGGCGGGCTGTCTGTAGAACTTCAGGTATGTACTGCTCTCAGAACGTGGGCTAGGCAAGAAGTTCAAGATGATGCAGCAGACATTCATTGACTTAGCCAACAGTCCATCACGAATATATGCCGAAGAGTAGCTTGCTTTGGCAAGTAAAGCGGCAGAATTTATACGCATGCCTAGTACTTTAGAAGAGCAAGAACAAGTGGTTTCTGGATTTAGGAACATTTGTGGCTTTAAGCAAGCAATTGGTGCTATTAATTGCACACACATAAAGATTAAAAAAGTCGGAGGCGATAGTGCTTAATATTATATAAACAGAAAGGTGTTTTCATCCTTAAATGTCCAAGTAGTTTGTGCTGCCCAATTAAAGATAAGGGACATAGTGGCACACTGGAGGGGCAGCACACATGATGCAAGAATATTTAGAGAAAGCCGAATCCGACAACGATTTGAAAATGGGGAATTTCATGCTCGTTTACTAGGAGATTCTGGCTAAGGTTTAACAAATTATTTGTTTACACCAGTCCAGAATCCTCGTATCGCTAAGGAGGAATCTTACAATAAATCACATATATTGACAAGAAATACAATTTAAAGGTGTTTCGGAGTTTGGAAACAGAGGTTCCGATGTTTATTACTTGGATTTAATGTGTCACTGGAAAATGAAAAATTATACATTGTTGCGCTTGCAATATTACACAATATTGCCATTGAAATGAATGAAGGCATTGATTTTCTTGAACCAGTCATATCTGAAGATAATAGTGACCAACAATAAGCTAATGGAAGGTCTCGATAGCCGATCCGGTCAAGAAACAAGGAGATTATTCATTGAAACACACATTTAGTTACAAAAATGTTTCGATAATAAATAAAATAAAAAATAAATAAAATCAATTTATTTCAGACAGAGTCCATATAAGTAACATTACAATAAATTTAATTAAATCTTATTCAATTTAACTTAATTTGATTGTTTAACATAAAAAACTATTAATTTAACAAAAAAAGGTAAAAGATATTTTATTGTGGCAATTTTGATTTTAAAAGTAAAATTTCTAATTTAAGTTTTTCAACACGAAGCTGCGTTTATCTTTTTCCAATAATATTTTTTGGATTTTTAAATTATGTTCCTCTTTAATAAAACTATGAGCTTCCATGATATTTTTCATTTTAAATCATGTTCTTCCTTTATGCAACTGACAAGAACATGATTGCGATCTCTGGTTAAGTCTCTATCCTGTAATAAACATGTTATTATTAATCACAAATCACTAATCCAATAATTTAGTTATATTTAAATTAAACTACTTATTGAAATTAAATTAAATTTTACCTCACGTTTGGTTGTGTGTATATTATCATTCATACGATTGAATGATAATTTCCGTTTCGTTCTATCTTTTTCATTTTGCATCTTGAAAGGTAGTGGTGTAATATTCTGGTATATTAACAAAAGTCATTCTGAATTCAAAAGATACTAATCAAAGTAAATTCAATCAACAACTTTAAACTAATAAACCTCTTGCACATTATCATTATTATCTCCTGGAGTGATAACATACTCTTGTGTTATTGTATTAACCAAGGACTTCTCCTGACTTTGAACCTCTGGATGCTAAAATAAAATAGAATATCACACACTAATGTCATAATCGTAAGATATAACATACTCATTCTAATACTAAACATTGTGCTAGTGCTAAGACAAAATAATTACAAAAATATAGTATGAGCTCACTGTTATGCTGTCACTGTCGAAGATATTGAAATCCGTCTCAAATTCCTGTGGAATCATGCTCAAAATGTCAATGGTTTCCGGTTCAGGGCTAACAGGTTTAGGCCCTCCACCAGTACATTTGCTTGTGACATGTTTTTTTTGGCATCAAGTTTCATTGTGCGCCACTGTTGCTTTACTTCAGCCAATTCTCTTACCCGGCTATTCAATTCACTAAAACTGAAAATGTTTCAATCACAATATGCATAGTTTAATGTATATGACGGCATAACGACAGCGTCGTCGTACGCCGGCACAGCTGTTAACTGTAAACAGCACGTGCACCGATCACGCCACCGGCGCGCCGCACGCTTTCCCCCACCGCCCCACTACTCGACTTGCTTTGCAACGGGTATAAAACGAATGCGCAGCGACGGATCGGCAGTCTCGGCTCTGACGTGACTCGATGCACTAGTTGTACTAGGTTGTAGCTTATCCTAGACGCGCGCAGATAATTAATATAGAATTGATTATTATCTTTAATTGTAATAGTGCAATTTATAATTAAATTAAATAAATAGTGTTCCTTAAATCTCTGCGACTACTTATTCAGCATGGACCCCCTCTCTCCTACATCAGAAGTGGGATCAGATCCACCCTCACACCATAATGTTTTGGCACAACCACCAATCTCTTTCTTCTCTGGAATGGAAACAATGTTCAAAAAAATGGCTGATAGCATAAATTCCCAACAAAACTCTTCATCTACCATACCGACAGTTTTGGTATCTTTCGACCCCGATATCCCAGAGTCCGATATCAGCAACTGGTGCGCATTAAGCGAAATGATCATAGAAAAAAGAAAATTAGAAGGTGTTGACCTTATCATTGCACTAACTCATTCCCTTAAGGGGCGTGCTGCTACCTGCCTTACAAAAATACAACCTGACAAAATTTCTTGGCCCACCATTAAGGAAATGCTTATCTCAAATTTTTGTAAACCTATGATGATGCAAGATCATTTCGATCAAATAATTAAGTTTCGCATTTGTAATAAAGATAGTCCCGCTGAGGCCGGCTTGCGTTTATGGCAGCTGATTGAAAGAATCCCTGATGCCAACTTACCTGAACACGTTATCACTGGTTTTGTGATCTCTGTTTTATCCCAATGTGACGACAAAATTCGTCGTGAATTGAATTCAGTTGTCGTAAACGATAAGCATCAACTTTTTCGTATCTTGCGGGGAATTTCACTTAAAAGGTGCAGTGACGAGTCCGTCGCATCAGAAATAGAACCCAAGAAGATTCGAACGTCCACAATGTTTAAGGGTAGTTGCCACTTCTGTGGAAGAGTTGGACACCGCGGTTTCGAATGTCGTGACAAACATCGTTTCACTAATAAAAATATCTCTGTATCGCATAAACCCGAGCAAAGGAAGGCTATGACATCCTGCTACATCTGCCATGACACCAGCCACATAGCCAGCAACTGTCCTAAGCGACTTATCAAGAAAGAAGACGCCCCATCGAGCAGCAAGCAAGTCAACCTGTGCTCCAAGGCAGCTCGCGGTACCCTGGAAACTAGTGGTATGAAATTGTCGTTTATTTTTGACTCTGGTTCAGAATGTAGTCTCATTAAACAAAGTAAAAGTGATCACCTTGAGGGTGATAGGTTTCATGATCAGATTCTATTAAAGGGTATAGGGGTCAATAGCATTATATCTCCTTTGCAAGTAAGATGCTTGGTTTGCATTCAGGGTTTGCCTTTAAATGTCACTTTTCACGTATTACCGGACGAATGTACAAACGAAGAGGTTTTGTTAGGACGTGATATATTGCAAAACGAAGTTTCTGTGGAAATTAATAGTAACTCAATACATTTTTTCAAGCCCAAGATAACAAATTTCTATACAAAGCTGAACAATGGACTACAAACTATTGATACTGACTTAACAGGCTCCGACAAAGAAAAGCTTATAAGTATTTTAAATAAGTATTCCAACAATTTTATTAGCCAGCTACCAACCACGCAGGTTACCACAGGCGAGTTAAAAATTCAACTTATTGACCCAAGCAAAATAGCTCATAGGCGACCTTATAGAATATCCCCTATGGAGTTAGAAATCGTTAATAATAAAGTCAAAGAACTTCTCGATGCAAATATCATCCGAGAAAGTTCTTCACCCTTTGCAAGTCCCACCTTGTTGGTAAAAAAAAAAGATGGTAGTGATCGTTTGTGTGTTGATTATCGCGAGTTGAATAAAAATACGCGTTCTGATAGCTACCCACTTCCATTGATTAGTGACCAAATAGATAAGCTACACGGAGCAAATTACTTTTCAAGTATAGATATGGCCTCGGGGTTTCATCAGATCAAAGTTCATGAAGACTCAGTAGAGAAAACTGCTTTTGTTACTCCAATCGGTCAGTTCGAATATCTAACTATGCCTTTTGGGCTTCGAAATGCCCCACAAGTCTTTCAAAGAGCCATCAATTCCGCACTTAAGCCCCTCGACGATGACAGAATCCTAGTTTACATGGATGACGTACTCTCTGTATCGGAAACGGTCAGTGAAGGTTTAGCGAGGCTAGACAAATTACTAGAAACACTTTCTAATTCAGGGTTTTCTTTCAAGTTTGATAAATGTTCATTTATGAAAAAGAAGATCGAATATTTGGGATATACGATTTCTTCTGGAGAAGTTAGACCAAATCATCGGAAAATAGAAGCTTTGCAAAAATTGCCAACCCCAAGCACTGTTACCCAAGTAAGACAGTTGATTGGCTTGGCCTCTTATTTCCGTAAATTCATTCCCAATTTCTCTAAATTACTAAAACCTCTTTACCCTTTGACTGCCGCAGGGAAAGGGAAAATATCATGGACCCCCGATCACAATAAGGTTCTAAAAACTATAGTCACTTATTTGACAACCGAGCCTGTTCTTAAAATATTTGATCCAAAGCTTCCCATAGAACTTCACACAGACACGAGTAGCGAAGGTTACGGCGCAGTTCTGATACAAAAAGTAAATCATTTACCTCACGTGATTGCTTACTTTAGCCACCGAACAACTGGTGCAGAGAGTCGTTATCACTCATACGAGCTCGAAACTTTGGCGGTAGTTAAGGCTGTAGAGCATTTTCGGCACTATTTGTACGGTCGTAAATTTACAGTTTTTACTGACTGCAGTTCTCTAAAAGCTTCTCACTCAAAGAAAGACTTGATGCCCAGAGTACATAGATGGTGGGCTATACTGCAGTCCTATGATTTCAATATAGTTTATAAAGAAGGTAGAAATATGGCTCATGCCGATTTTTTTTCACGTAATTTTGCTCATGACGATCTATCTCCAAGTGTCAATCAAACACCAAAGATCGTTAATCTTACAGAGCTGGAAAAGGGATGGCTTTTTGTAGAACAACAACGTGATTCTGAGATCGCAGATACCATTTCAAAATTAAAGTCCAGTGATTATCCGACTGAAATATCACACACGTACGATATTAGACAGGGCGTTCTCTTTCGAAAAATTGAACGGGGCAAAATTTCAAAATGGTTACCCATTGTTCCTAGATCATTAACATGGACCCTAATCGGCCATGTTCATAATGAAATAAAACATCTTGGCTACGAAAAAACTCTCGATAAATTGTATGATCTCTACTGGTTTCCGAATATGGCAAAATATGTTAAAAAATATATCGATTCCTGCGTAATATGCAAAGCATCTAAGGGACCTTCGGGTGCTCAACAAGTACAATTACACCCAATCCCAAAACCAGCTATTCCATGGCATACCATTCATCTAGATTTGTCTGGCAAACTAAGTGGTAAAAGCGATTTAAAACAATATTGCTCTGTTGCTATAGATGCTTTTACAAAATTTGTAATTTTGGAACATACTACTTCGTTAAATTCTTGTCATGCTATTAAAGCACTGAAAAATTTGGTAAATCTTTTTGGTGCCCCCAAAAGTATAATTGCTGATCGTGGACGTTCATATGACAATTCAGATTTTAAAGATTTTTGTAAAGATCATAACATTCATTTACATCTAATTGCAACTGGTTCCAGTAGAGCTAATGGCCAGGTCGAAAGAGTGATGCGAACTCTTAAAAGCCTGCTCACGATAATAGAATGCGATTCTGATAGCTCGTGGCAGGATCAGATAGGTGAAATTCAATTAGCCCTCAATAGCACACGTTGTAGGGTGACCGGTTTTACACCTATCGAACTAATGTTTGGAATTCAAGGTAATTCCTTAGGGTTATCTAAAATAGCTACTTCTTTCCCAGACAATGAAAAACACAGATTAGACCTTGATAACATTAGAGCAAGCGCGTCAGATAATATCATTAAATTATCACAAGCAGACTCCATTCGCTTCAACAAAGGTAAAGCCAAAATTAAACCATTTTCTATAGGTGATTACGTGTTCGTGAAATCCGAAGAAAGACATCAGACCAAACTAGATAGGAAGTACAAAGGTCCTTTTAAAATTACTGCTGTCTTGACTAATGATCGCTATGAATTAAAACATATCAATGGGTCAAATCGAATTTTTAAATATTCCCATGAAAACTTAAGAGAGGTGCCCCGTGGCCCCTCTGCTTGCCTAGATATTATTGAAAACTGTAGTGAAGATAACGAAGAACTACAGCAAGGGGATATTAATGATCATGAAATCTATGCCCAACTTGATAATACCTCTGAAACTGATACTGCTGGCTCTAGTACATTAACTGCAGAAAATGACGACTATCATACTACTAGCTCACGTACAATTTCAATTGATTCTGAAGATACCATGTCTGTTTATTCTGAACCTACAATTATAGTAACACAAGCTGATATCCATAGAGCTAATGATGGTAATTAACATGTATCTAGAAAATTATCATTGTAGGGCTTAGCCGGTCCAATGATAAAAGTTACAAAAAAAAAAAAAGTTTTGAAGGGCATGTTGCCGGACCAAAACTGATTAGTGTTGCAGGGTTCAGAGGAACCGGTCCAATACTAATTGCCTGAAGGGTCGATGTAGACCGGACCAGAGCTGATTATTAATATCTGCAGGGTCATTATAGACCGGACCAGAATATATTGCCGAATTTGTAAAAATTTATGTTTTCGTCAGGATAGTCGAGCGATGTCTACTGTTTCAGAACGATAGTGATTCTGTTGCTGCGTACGAGGACGTCCGCATGTCAGAATGACCGTGACGGCATAACGACAGCGTCGTCGTACGCCGGCACAGCTGTTAACTGTAAACAGCACGTGCACCGATCACGCCACCGGCGCGCCGCACGCTTTCCCCCACCGCCCCACTACTCGACTTGCTTTGCAACGGGTATAAAACGAACGCGCAGCGACGGATCGGCAGTCTCGGCTCTGACGTGACTCGGTGCACTAGTTGTACTAGGTTGTAGCTTATCCTAGACGCGCGCAGATAATTAATATAGAATTGATTATTATCTTTAATTGTAATAGTGCAATTTATAATTAAATTAAATAAATAGTGTTCCTTAAATCTCTGCGACTACTTATTCAGCATGGACCCCCTCTCTCCTACATATACAATATTAATAAAACTTACACAAAACTAACAAATAATAAACATTAAAAATATTTAAATTTACTCTAAAATGAAAACATACTTATTCTAAAAATTTAAATTAAAATATCTTACATATACTATAATAATTAACAACTTATCAAATTATACCTAACAAATGTCTTAACACATCTAGTTGGTTAACTAACACTTAGGGGTTATTGTACTGGGAGTTTGACTGCGCTTTGATTTTGGATGTACATATTAGTATGCGCCTATGAAATATTCTTACACTACCATCAGCTTCTTTAGTATTTTTTGCAAGATTTTATATTCATATTTATACTTAACATAAGTCCACAGATATTTTATGCCTACTCAAAGCACATGTTACTTTCTTTTGTTTCTCAGTAAGTGAGTGTATATTCTTTTTTAAATTTAATTTCTTAAACTACAACTTGCATATAATAAATATGAAACAAAATTCATAAAATGTAGTATTTTACTAACCTTTTCATCACTTTCTGCCAAGCAATGATCTTACTTTTATCAGTGTTTTTATTTTCTATGACGGATACAAACTCCTTCACACAACTTTTTAATAAACTATGAAAGATAATATACAAAGTTAGATTACAAATTGTGACCATATAAGCAGCAGTATTTAAGAAACAGTATATAGTTTTAAATGTTTTTTCTAGTAAATTATCTTACCTTTTCTAATGCATCCCAATGTGCAGACCGTTTTCTTTTGACAAAGTTTAAATTACTATTAGCCATTATTATAGAATTTGCGATGTTTTTAACAATATAGTAGTTATTAACCTGTACGCCAAGCCATGCTCACTTTCGATCGCGCAATACCAACCTTACGCCCGCCAAGTAGTGATCGAATTAGATCAGAATTATGTAAACATGTCTACCTATGAAAAAACTATTTTTTCGTTTTAAACAAAACCAAAGACACTATGCAATAGATATTAGTATCAAAGACAAAGATATGCTCTTTTATTTTAAACCATAACCTGGCAATGTTTCTTAGAAAAAAAAAAAAAAAGAAATCACTCTGAACTTCCGGCGTTCCACGTGTCACTTTGATGAAGTTGCTCTGTCTTTTTTATAGAATTTTATATTTGTGTCTGGACTAAAAACGAAAGTATTATACTTTTTACATTTCTTGTAATATAGTCAACACGTAGATATATAATTTGTGGTATAAAAAGTGAAAAGTAAATTGCCAAAAGTACTTCAAATTCCGAAAGGCCTGTTTTGGCGGGCGGGTTATAAATGTGTTATTTTTCAAATTCTCATTTATTTTTAGTGTAAAATGTAAGTAAAAATAGTTTTCCTACATATTTTGAAATAACATGACGTTGTATTTATTTCAAATTCACACGAACATATTTTAGAAATATTGTTCGATATGTCACAGATAAAATATTATTTTATTATTTTTTTTTAATTTTTTAATATTTTAATATTTTGGTATGAGTAACGAATGGAAACACATAAAACATAAAATATACATATTTCCAAACAATTTCATATAAATTTCTCCAAAAACAAAGGTGTAGAATTCAAATTAGTAGTAATTTTGTCACTAAAATTGAAGTTTATACTACTATTATGCTATACAGTGTAATTTATATACTTTATTACAATTTCTAGCAACCAAAAATAATTTTATTCGATAGTTTATACATTCAACAAGACTTCCTGTAAGTTTTATCCATAAATATTGTCTCAAAGTGAAAATATAGCAAAATTTGCAATATTGCAAAAAATTTCCTAACCTAGAAATTTTCCCGCCAAAAAGGTCCCGAGTGAACGGGAGTGTAACATGTCGCGCGCTGTCCGAGCGTAGAAGCAAATTATTAAACCCAAACAACAAAATTGACGAATGACAATTGAATTGGAAACTGTCTGAAAGGTACGTTCGTAAACTTATGAGGATAATAAATATGGCTTTGTCAAAATAATGTTCAGTTTTTATCGCCTAAAAACATTAGATTATTTCTAAATTCAATTAAACAATGTTTTGGGCTAAATTTATGTGTCATTAATTACAAAAAGAGAATTTATAAGCTATTTATGTGTTTTCAAAATGACTCTACAATTTTACAATTGAGTTTCAAAACGTTTTTGATGAATGTTGCCAATGGTTTTTGTTTAAGCGAGTTTATAACTATACAACGGTTATACACCCGTTATTGGTAAAGAGCGTGTGTAACTCTTACCCAAAGCTTATAGAATGTATAAGTACACACTTGTTAAACAGATGTTTTAGATATTTTTATTGCTAAGACAAAAAAATAGAAACCCGGTTTTAAAAGCTTTTATTTTTTCAAGGCTTTTAAATAAATTTAAATATACAACGATATTTATGTTTCAATTAAGCCGTTTAGGTACAATTTAAAATTTGTAGTAGAAGTACACTAGGTGGTAGGAATAAGTTTCTTTCTAGGGGACCATCTGATTATGTATGAATGCGTGCAAATTACAGGTTGCGAGGCGTTCCATCTTAGTCTTTAGAAGTGACAACGCATTAGTAGTCTTCTGCAGTTAGTTGCAGGACAGACCACCAGGTGAACTGTTAGTTCGTTTGTCACTTATATTTTATAAAAAAATAACTAATCCAAAATCTTTAATATCATTAAACGTATCACATACTACGCAGATACGATGAAATATCTGTATCTGAACGCGTATCTTTCAATATAGCTTTTTGTAAAATTAAATGAAATAACACACAGCGCAATATCGAAATATATAGAGACATACGAGGTGTGCTCAAAAAGTAAGGTGACTTTTTTTTGAAAAACTATTTATTTATTCATCAATATTTATGTTGTCCCCTTCAAAGTAATCCCCCTCAGATATAATACACTTGTGCCAACGCTTTTTCCAATCGTCAAAGCATTTCTGATAATCACTTTCTGGTATAGCCTTCAGCTCTTTCAGCGATGCAGTTTTTATCTCTTCAATCGTTGCGAATCTTCGTCCTTTCATAGGTCCCTTCAGTTTTGGGAACAGGAAAAAGCCACATGGGGCCAAATCCGGTGAATATGGTGGCTGAGGCATGATTGTAGTGTTGTTTTTGGTCAAAAAACCTCTCACAAGCAACGATGAGTGAGCAGGTGCATTATCGTGATGCAAAAACCATGAATTGTTTACCCACAATTCGGGACGTTTCTTACGTATTGCTTCTCGCAAATGGCGCATAACTTCAAGGTAATACTCCTTATTGACCGTACGACCTTGTGGCAAGAACTCATGATGCACCACATCCCTACAGTCGAAGAAAACTGTAAGCAAAACCTTCACATTTGATCGAACTTGGCGTGCTTTTTTTGGTCTTGGTGATTCAGTGTGCTTCCACTGGGACGATTGAGTCTTAGTTTCGACGTCATAACCGTATACCCATGTTTCGTCACCTGTTATGACCCTTTTGAGCAAATCTGGGTCGTTGTTGACATCATCCAATAGCTCTTGAGCGATTGTCATGCGACGGTTCTTTTGGTCGAAATTGAGCAATTTTGGAACAAATTTCGCTGACACACGTTTCATGCCCAAAATATCCGAAAAAATTTCATGGCAAGAGCCAACCGATATGCCAACATCCTCCGCAACTTCTTTGATAGTGATTCGACGATTTTCCAAAACAATTTTCTTCACTATTTCAACGTTTTCATCGGTTGTAGACGTGCTGGGGCGTCCAGATCGAGGTTCGTCATTGGCATCCTCTCGGCCATCTTGAAAGAGCTTGTACCCCTTATAAACGTTTTCTTTACTAAGACTAGACTCACCGTATGCCACTGTCAACATTTCAAGTATTTTGGAGCACGTAATTCCATTTTTTACACAAAATTTGATGCAAATTCTTTGATCCATTTTTTTTTTGATAGAAGAAAATCGCCGAGCACACCAAAGTACGTCTGACCTTTGTAACTGTCAAAAATAAACTAAACATGCTATACACTTCAAACTTGAAACATATGCTCAGGACATGTGTACCAACGCAACAAAATACAAAAATCGAAAATCGAATGTGCGTTGCCCGCGAAATTCAAAAAGTCACCTTACTTTTTGAACACACCTCGTATATCGAAAAATAGTGACAATATTATCTGCTCATACAAATATATACGCAGATAACATCTGCAGATACAATATGCCATGCAGATACAGAATGATCTATTCGCCTTGATCCTTCTTAAGCTTTATATGACGTTTTATCAAAAAATTACCTTTTAGTTTCTTTTGTAGGATAGGGTGACAAACGAGCACACAGCCGGATGGTAAGTGGTTGCCGTAGCCTGTAGACATCTAAATCTATTCTCTATTAAGAATTAAAATGCAGATTAGTTGTAACCCGTGAGGACAGCTTCATTTTCAATAAGAAGAATCTTCGGTCCTCTACACTCACCATACAAAACACAGCAGCGTTAAGCTGCTATTTTACGCTGGTATTCTGTAAGAGCGTGGTCCTTCCCCAGTCCAGCTGATTTATTCGTGCTGCAAGAAGAAACTCTGTATCCTATTCTGACGACCTGTCTAGCAAGTCTAGAAGCAATATACGCCAACTCATTGTAGGTAACACTCAGTATAAATAATTCACTCCAAAAATACGTCTAGTAAGTTTGAAAGATTTCGAGTGAATGTATCATTTCGTATATTGTCGTATCGTAGTGCGTGATATTTTCAGATAATTAAGTTTTTCTACGAAAAAAAAATACTATATTATCTGCATAATCTGTGACTCGCTTTATACTGTACTTTCTAATCTTGGAGAGTAAATAACAATGCAGTTTTGAATTTTCTTCATTCACATTGTTTGCACGAGCTAATGTTGGCTGTGTTATTTCTGAATCGTCTGGATCCTACAGTGTAAATTAATTTATCTAGTCTGTAACATTCCTTCTATACATTTATATAAAACATACTCGCAGTCTTATGTTATAACAGAATGATATATTTATTGTATATTCTACTAGTAGCAATATAAAAAAAATATAATTTACGTAAATAAGCATGTACATGAGGATCTGTTACCCGGTAGCTCTACTAGTAGCAATATAAAAATAAAATATAATTTACGTAAATAAGCATGTACATGAGGATCTGTTACCCGATAGCCTCTACTAGTAGCAATATATGCGTATGCGATTTATGTATATAAACTGCCTCCACGATAGAGGAGAAAATCTTATTATGTGAGTTTCAAATAAATTATTTTGCGGAAATACATAATATTGTATATGTTAAAAAATGAATTACGTGAAAAATAAAAACGATATGTCATGCCGAGTCCGGAGAGCCCGCCAATTACGTGAACTATCTCCATCACCACTTATCTCAACACCTTTACCCTCAATGCCGTCGATTATTCAACACATGGTTTCTTGAGGAGGCATTATTGAAATGCAGAGGCTCTACGATCGCTGACCTCTATGTGATCCTTTCGTAAAAACTTGTAGGTAAATTGTTGATCATACATTAAGATAATACTATAAGGTACATTGTACTGCTCCGCATGTTTTTCGTTTTCAACAATATTTAGTTTCCTATTACAATAAATTTAAAAGTGCAGAAAGTATCACATACAAATCGGAACACTGCTTCCAAAACGTATGGCGGTTTTAAGTTATTTCATTTAAATTATCCTAAATTTCTGTGGAAATAATTTATTATTAAAAATTATTTTTTCATGCGCTTCATATTACCAGATTATCCATCCATCAGGTAGACTGTGTGTTCGTTTGTCATCTTTATAATTTAATAATAATATCAAGTGTATATGGTCGACGATACACGCATATAGGCCACGCCGTCCACTTACCCACTTACCATCAAGTGGATTGCTTGTTCATTTATCAGCCTAACAAAATAAAATGTTTACTTGTTACTGCTATAAATAATTAAAAAATATTAACTATAACTCACTAATGTACTTAAATCTAAAGAAGTTCCCATTAAAAAGAATTTTATTTTCTTCCTACACGAGCTTTATTTATGACATTAATGCCACGCGAGGTACACTGTATGTATGGGAATAAAACTACACTCACAATGAAAAAGAAAAACCAAAACGAATCTAAGCGGTAAGTTTGCAGTGCCAGATTGAAGAGTAAATATATATTTTTTGATTTGTTCTACTTTTTATTATTTTTTAAAGACTACTACTAACACTGGTCATCATAGTAATCATTATTAGTAAGAAGTTGCTGGCAATTTCCTGGTTTGTTTCGCTTTACGATGTTAAGGAATAGTGGAGTTTCTTACAACGTATATGATTATAATGCATTTATATTTTAATTGTTACAATAGGATCTATATTACGGTCGATTCTGTGCTTGGTCTAGCTAAGCGCTCACCGTAAATCTTACAGTATGCGAGAAGTCCGGGTTCCCCGCCCACACAAATAAAATTGTGAATTGCAATTGTAGCTGCTGGTATACCACGTGCTCATGAACCATGAAAATCCGAGGAATAAAAAGATAATATTTGAAAGAGATGTGAAGTCTGCCAACACGAATTGGGCACCGCAGCGGTCACTGCTTTGACTTTAGAAACCCTTTTGGAAATGAGACAAGAATCTTATAGCTTACAATAAATAGATGACGGTGTGGAGTGAAGAGTGTTATTTTGAAGATGTTTGAGTGCGCTCTACATAAACTCTTCATTACTTCCTGGTCTACGCAGGTTGTTAGAAATTTAAAATTTAGAGTTATCATAAGTTTTTATGGACTTTCGACTGCTGTATTTTCATCAACCAGCTGGTATTTTCACTTATTCGACCGTTGTTTTAATTGCTGGGTTGATTTCCATTCTTTCTACGTGAACGAGTCATCACAGGCTCGAAATAATGTTTGTTTCATATAAACTAAACCATAGCTAATGTTTTTCACATATTTCTGGTTTGGCCCAGTATTTACGTGAGACCAACTATAGCATCGCCCACGTAGACTCCTAACAGTGGTAGAGCCATGCGGCAGCTTTGCTGTTGCACGTATGGGCCGGCTCAAACCGGGGTGGTACCACGACCTCACAGAATACCGGCGTGAAGTGGAAGTTCTGCTTCCGCGTTTTGTCTGGTGAGTGCAGGTGGCCGGAGGCCCAAATCCCCCCCCCCCATCAACATGGTAGCGGAATTAAATAAAGATAGACTACCCCAGGAGGGTACCAGCACCCCTGGAGAATCCCTCGCTGAGCATCCACGACCATGTTTCTCCACTTCTGAGCGTGGGTGCTCTGGCTGCCCCGCGTATTCTGGGGGGGGGGGCGAAATTCCGCTCAAGACTACAACTGCTCGGGGCAAACGGAGCAACAAGACCAAGGCGACCCCTGCCACGCTGTCCGTGAATTTCTGCAATATCAGGGGACTTCACTCTAACCTAAACGCCGTCCACCACCATCTCGAGACGGCGAGGCCGGCTCTGCTCTTTCTGACCGAGACGCAGGTGTCCTCTCCGGCTGATGTTTCGTATCTCTCCTACCCGGGGTACAAACTAGAACACTCCTTTGTGCCTCGGGCTGGAGTTTGCGTTTACGTCAGAGAGGACATCTGTTCTCGACGCCTCGGCAGACTTGAAGGTTCGGACCTGTCCATCCTTTGGCTACGCGTAGACAGCGACGACCATCCGCGCGTCTACGGGTGCCTCTATAGGTCCCACAGCGGTAATGCCGAAACAGACCGACTCTTCGACCACGTCCAAATGGCTGCAGATTCGTTGCTACAGCAGATCCCCCCCGCAGAGATCGTGATCCTCGGCGACTTTAACGCCCATCACGCCGAATGGCTCGGTTCACGTTTAACCGATCATGCGGGGAGATCTGTTCATGATTTTGCCTTGGCATATGGTCTGACACAACTGGTTACTTCGCCTACGCGGATTCCAGATGTGGAGGATCATGCACCTTCCCTGTTGGACCTTCTGCTGACCTCTCACCCGGACGGATATCAGATTTCCGTCGACGCCCCTTTAGGCTCCTCGGACCATTGTCTGGTCCGGAGTGTTGTGCCACTCACGCTGAAATCGCGGTTGCATTCTGCAGGCTGCCGCCGTGTTTGGCACTATAGGTCAGCCGATTGGGATGGGATGCGGTCTTTCTTTGCATCCTACCCTTGGGGGCGGGTTTGCTTCTCGCCGGATGATCCCAACGTTGTTGCGGATTCTGTTACTGATGTGGTACTTCAGGGTATGGAACTTTTTATTCCTTCCTCTGTGGTGCCCATTGGAGGCAAATCTCAGCCATGGTTTGGTCGCTCCTGTAAAATAGCATCATGCTATAAGCAGGAGTGCTACCAAGCCTGGGTTGATGCATCAGCGTCCCGGGATGTAAACACCAGCGCTCTAAAAAAGAAGTATAATTCCGCCTCTAGGTCCTTCAAAAGAGTCATTGCCAAGGCAAAGTCAGAGCACATAGACAGAATTGGTGAGAAACTAGTTCGCCTTCCTTCTGGAACCCGTGCATTCTGGTCTCTCGCCAAGGCTGTCCAGGGGAATTTCTGTCAGCCATCTCTTCCATCTCTGCACAGGGAGGACGACTCACTGGCCCATACTGCAAAGGAGAAAGCCGATCTTCTAGGCTCCTTCTTTGCGTCTAACTCGACTCTCGATGACGGGGGGACTACGCCGCCGACCATCCCGCGGTGTGAGTGCTCCATGCCGGAAGTGCAGTTCACACAGCGCTCGGTTCGCAAAGCACTCCTCTCCCTGGACATCCACAAGTCGAGTGGGCCTGACGGAATCCCCCCAATTGTGCTGAGGACGTGTGCTCCAGAGTTGGCACCGGTTTTAACGCGTCTTTTCCGGTACTCCTACTCCCTAGGCGTAGTCCCGAAATCATGGAAGACGGCTTTCGTCCACCCGATCCCTAAAAAAGGCGACCGCTCAGACCCGTCCAACTACCGGCCAATCGCCATCACCTCCTTGTTGTCCAAAACAATGGAGTCCATTGTAAACTGCCAGCTCATGAGGTACCTTGAGGATCACCAGCTGATTAGTGACCGCCAATACGGTTTTCGCCGTGGTCGGTCAGCTGGTGATCTTCTGGTCTACCTCACTCACAGATGGGCGGAGGCAGTAGAGTTCAAGGGGGAGGCATCGGCCGTTAGTTTGGACATTGCGAAGGCCTTCGATCGGGTTTGGCACAAAGCGCTTCTTTCGAAGCTCCCTTCCTATGGGCTTCCCGAGAAATTGTGCGATTGGATCACCAGCTTTCTTGCAGATCGGAACATCAAGGTCGTTGTAGACGGTGCAAGCTCCGATTGCAAGCCTATTAATGCTGGTGTTCCACAGGGCTGCGTGCTATCGCCAACGCTGTTTCTTCTGCATATCAATGACATGTTGCAAACCCGTAACATTCATTGCTATGCAGATGACAGCACTGGTGATACTCTTTACACCGGCCGAGCCAATATTTCTCGGGAAAACGTCTCCGAGTGCCGGGACAAACTTGTGTCTGAAGTCGAGTCTTTGCTGAACAGAGTCTCGGATTGGGGACGACTAAATCTAGTCCAGTTTAACCCCCAGAAGACACAAGTTTGCGCGTTAACCGCTAAAAAGAACCCCAATGTCGTATCCCCTCAGTTTCAAGGCACTCCCCTTGTTGCCTCAGCCAGTATCGGAATCCTCGGCGTCGACATATCGAGTGACGTGCAGTTTCGTGGTCACTTGGAAGGGAAGGCCAAATTGGCCTCTAAAAAGCTTGGCGTGCTCAGCAGAGCGGGACAGTATTTCATGCCGGCACACCGCCTGCAACTTTACAAGGCGCAGGTTCGACCGCACATGGAATACTGTTCCCATCTCTGGGCTGGGGCTCCCCAGTACCAGCTCCTTCCACTTGACCGCATCCAGCGCAGAGCGGCTCGAATCGTCGACGACCGAGTGCTTTCCGATTGGCTCGATTCACTGGCGTTGCGAAGAGATGTTGCATCTCTTTGCGTATTTTATCGCATCTATCACGGGGAGTGCTCTGAGGAATTGTTCGGATTAATCCCAGCCGCCAAATTTCGTGAACGCACGACACGGCAAACGTCCCGATACCATCCACACCATCTGGATGCTTGGCGGTCCACCACTGTACGTTTCACAAGGAGTTTTCTTCCACGTACAACCTCTCTGTGGAATAGTTTATCACCGGCGATTTTTCCGGACCGATACGACCTGGGGACCCTCAAGAAAGAGCTTACTCCTTTCTAAAGGGCCGGCAACGCACCCGCAATTCTCCTGGTGTTGCGGTTGATCATGGGCGGCGGTAGTCACTTAACATCAGGTGAGCCGCATGCTCGTTTGCCCCCTCTTCTATAAAAAAAAAAAAAAAAAGACACCATTATGCCACAGAGTAATTTAAGTATATGCATAACGTCTAGCGGTCAACTATAGACGCCGAGATAAAGAAAATTCACGTCTGAGTGATATTGTAAAGATAAAAATACGCTCATAGCCTCAAGCATTCAGATTTACATTACATTCAGGTCACATCAGACATTCATTACACAGGTCCGTGAGTGAGTTGCAACAAAATTGACTAGTTCAAATAGTTTTAACGATCGCATGACTCTTTGGTAACTTGACAATGTTGTCTCGGTTGAAGTGGACCATTGCGGTGCAATTCTGATATAATCCGTTTTAGCCTCATGAAGCGGATAGAATGCCTCAACATTTTTCCCATGGAAAAGATAAGTTGAATGAGGTAGTATGAAGGAGTCCGCAAGGCAGGGTGTCTTGACTTTAACTTAATTTTAAAATTCCTTATAATTATTTCATTTACTCATTTCATTTTTATTTTTGTAGGATGTCGTTTAAAAGATCATTAAAATACTACTTGAGAAATATTTCGTCAATATTTGTGTTTTATACAAATATCGGTGACAAACGAGTATACTAGAAATAGAAATAGAAATAGAAACTTTTTTATTCAATGTAGATTATAAAAATACTTATTGAAAGTCATTTTTTTAATTTACCACTGGTTCGCAAAAAAACCTCTGTCCTGGGAAGAACCAGCAAGAAACCCAGTGGGACTATTTTTTTTAATAATAGCTTACAATCATGTTTACAATCAACAACACAAGACAAATTAGAAATAGCTTGGTAGCGATCACCCTTCCCAGGGGTTATTATCATCTATAAATTCCTTAATATTATAATAATCCTTTTTATACAAACTTAGTTTAATAACATTTTTGAACTTTGTGTATGACAAATTTTGTATATTTTCTGGGATTTTGTTGTAAAAGCGTATACATCGCCCCAAGAATGAATCACTGACTCGGTGGAGTCGAGTAACTGGTACTACCAGCTTGTGTCTGTTCCTAGTATTTACAGAATGAATATCACTTATTTTCGCAAAACTACTTTTATTTTTGTGTACGTACATTACATTTTCATAAATGTATTGAGAGGCCAGATTTAATATATTAATTTCTTTAAATTTTTGTCTCAGTGACTCTTTTGGTTTTAAATTATATATTGCTCTAATGGCCCTCTTCCGTAAAATAAATATAATTTCAGTGTCAGTCGCGTGTCCCCATAGCAAAATACCATACGACATAATGCTATGGAAATAACTGAAGTAAACTATTCTAGCTGTTTCAACACTGGTAAGAGTTCTAATCTTTTTTACAGCATATGCTGCAGAACTAAGTCTGCTAGCTAGTTTTGATATATGGGGGAGCCATTGAAGCTTTGCGTCCAGTGTGATTCCAAGAAAAATGGTGGTATCAACAAGACTCAGTTCCTCCCCATTTAAAATTAGATTAGTATTGACATGTTTAACATTAGGAGTTACGAATTTCATACATTTAGTTTTAGTTCCATTCAAATGCAAATTATTAACATTAAACCAATTGACTAACTTAGCTATAGCATTATTTACTTCGTCGTAATTTAATAACTGTCGTTTTAATTTGAAAATTAATGAAGTATCATCAGCAAATAATACTATATCATGGTTATCCCCTACTATGTAAGGTAAGTCATTAATATATACAAGAAACAGAAAGGGGCCAAGAATTGAGCCCTGAGGCACGCCCATTTGTACAATCGACCCGGAAGAACTCATACTATTAATAACAACTTTTTGTGTTCTGTCACTTAAATATGAAATAATTAATTTAAGAGCATCATTTCTTACACCGTAGTGTTGAAGTTTCCTGATTAATGTTTCATGGTGAACACAATCAAAGGCCTTGGATAGGTCACAGAACAAACCCAAAGCATCCTGTGAATTCTCCCATGCATTAAATATATATTTAATCAGCTCAACACCAGCATCAGTTGTCGAGCGACCCCTTGTGAAACCAAATTGATTTTTATTAAGTAATTTATTTACATTAAAAAAAATTAACAATTGATCAAGAATAATTTTTTCAAAAATTTTACTAAGTGTTGGCAGTACAGAAATAGGTCTAAAATTAGCGGGGTCCAATGTACTACCAGATTTAAATAAAGGTATTACTTTACTATGCTTCATTAAATCAGGAAACACACCAGATTTGATACTACTATTAAAAATAATAGATAGTTGAGGTGCGATTGTATCTATTATAGACGCAATAACTTTAACAGAAATCCCCCACAGATCGGCGGTTCTCTTAATATCAATAGTCTTAAAATATTTTACAATATCTTTTGATGAAACTTTATGAAATGTAAAATTCTTTGTACACACATTTACATTTTGTTTAAGTAATGATTCGGCGACGGTAGGAGAAGAATTCAGTGACTTAGTGGTTAAGATCGGAATATCAGTAAAATATTTCTCAAAAACCATTGCAACGTCCTGATCTGATTTAGTTAATTTATTGTTAAAACTTAACTGGTAGTTTGAATTGCGAGAGTTGACCTTACCAGTTTCACTATTAATTATACTCCATGTCATTTTAATTTTATTAGAAGCAGTCCTTATTTTGTTGCTTAAATACAATGACTTGGCTAAGTAGCACACTCTTTTAAATATTTTGGAATATTTTTTTACATATTCCCTAAATTCGACGCTAGGATTATATGACCTTTCATTGTAAAGTTCATATAACCTTTGTCTACTCTTATGGACTCCTACCGTCGCCCATTCACTAAATGCTTTACGATTATTCAAGGAGAATGTTTTAGAAGTAAAAGTATTATTAAATTCATTGCAAATGAGCTTAAATAATTTTGCATACAAAAAATTTGGATTATTTTGGTATGAAAGTAATGGAAGTTTTTTTACTATGTTACTTCTAAATTTCTCCAAGCGATGCGCATTTACTGGAACAAACACTACTTTTTTATCTACTTGCTTTTTGTGAACATAAGGTAATGAAACAAATTGTCCACAGTGATCAGAGCTCAATTTTTGAATAATACATTTATTGAAAGGCTTAACATTTGTAAAAATGTTATCTATACATGTTGCACTAGATTCAGCAATACGTGTTGGCTCCAAAAATAAATTAAAAAGACCATAAGATTTAAACAATGATCTAAATTTAATATTAGTGGTGGAAGCTTCTAGGAGATTGATATTAAAGTCTCCACATATTACAACAGATTTATTCTGTTTATTAAGCTTAGCGAAAACTTCCTCCATAATTTTTTCAAAAGTATCATATAATGAACATGGGGGTCTGTAAACGCTCACAACAATGAGGTGCTCAAACTCAACACATGCCATTTCTGCAGTTCGCTCAACAGAGAGGCTCACAATATCTTTACGTTCTTTATATGATTATAATTTACTAGCTAAAATTAAGGAGCCACCTCTTAAAATCGTTTCTCTATTGAAAGAACTGAGCACCTGGTGATTACTAAAGTTAAACATTAAATTATGAGCTTTTAACCAATGTTCAGTAATACATAAAATATGAATATTGTTACTATTTAAAAACAATTCAATTTCTAGCTCTTTGCCTATCATGCCCTGTATATTCTGATGCACCAGGTGTAAACAATTTTTAATATCATTTTGTGGAGTTATACAATTGCAACTATTAAGGATTTGTAAGCTACATTCTAAATTATTTAAATTATTATAACTGCTAGAGATTACCTCTATTGTCTCATTTTCTAATTTAAATTACTTGGAACGGATTCCAAATTACATGTCAAATCATTATGCTGCTCAATAGGAGCAGATGTCTGGGTAGCCAAGTCCTTGGCTGAGTTAATATATAAGTAATAAGATAGCACATTTGCTATCTGTCTTAAATTATATTTGGATAGGTAATACCTATCTGTAGTCAAAAATTTCTTAATTAAATTATTAATATCTATTAAATTAATTCTATTGGTATAATTGTTACAATTAAATGTCAAATTTAAATTATTGTTACATGATAAATTATTCATTAATAAATTTAAATCATATCTTATTTTATTCTCTTGTGGCCAACCCTGTATGTAAGGCAATGTAAACAAGATAATTTTATGTACATTTAATGTATTGAGGTAATCAATATATTTTAATAATTGATTTTTGTTTACATTGCCTCTTCTCCCAACAAGAATTATTAATGTGCTATTAGGAGAAAACTTACTGGTTAAAACTTTTTTCATTATATGACTAAACGATGCTCCAGGCATACAATAATTACTAATCAATTGTCCTTTCAAATGGTTATTTAACATCATGCCCAAATTTTTACCTATGTCATCACAATACATAATAACTTTATGTTTTTTTAATATTTAAACTACTTTTTAAGTTTTTATTCTGTGTTATGGCACCGTCATAGAGTGTTGGTGAAAATAAGGAGTCATTGCTATTTACACATATTGTCCCTGATGAACAAGGTATGGAGCGTTGATTCTCACTCTGATGTTTTATTAAGGAGTCAAAGCGCTCCTCATTGTATTTACATGACTTTACCAGATCATTCATGGCCAATATGTGTTCTTTTATCTCAACCTGAGCCGATGCATATTTATTTGAGATAATCTCTAAGGAGTTTTTAAGCGACAAAACTTCTGAATTGAGACACTCTATTTCAGTCTCATAACAGTTTTTCATATTTTCCACCTTAATTGCATATAATTTAAGTTTATTAATTAATACATGCTTTTCCTTACATATATTTATATAATTTTTTGTATTAATTTTTGTTTTAATTAACTTTTGTACTTTCCTAACATATTTATTAATTTTTATGTATTTCTTTAATTTTCTTCTACTGCATGTAATCCTTTCTGCTGTTCTAGATGTAACAAAATCATCACCAGTCAAATCGATTATTGTAGAGGGATGCAATGTTTTTGATGATTTACATTCTATGAGCTCATTGAACAGACTTTGAGTTTGGGACACTTTCAATTCATCTAAGTATTGTTTTAATTGCAAAATCTGCTCATTAGCCTCACTTAACTGCAACTGCAATGCAGCAATTAATCTGAGGTATTCCTCATATTCTTTGCTGCATCGGTCAAACTCATCGACTGTTTCCTGAAGCTGATCCCTTTCTTTTAAAACATTTGTGTAGTCTTTATGCAACTTAACCATATCACTTTTTAGTTGACTATTTTTGGCAATTATATTTATTATTTCCTTTTCGTTGTCATCCCTTTCTTTAAGCAACAGCTCACACTGATCTTTTGACGCCTTAAGTTCTAGAAGCGCCATTTGAAGTTGGTTCTCCATTTGGCGCGTTTTGGCGTTGCGTGTATTCATTTTACTATTATGTGTAAATAGCAAAAGAAAACAAAGAAAGAAAACCGAAGAAACAGAGTAAGCTAATATCTAGATCTATGGGTCTACTTACAGATCTCAAATTAAATTATCAGGTAAATAATTCAAATTGAAATCCGAAACTGCACTAATTTAAAAGATAAATCTTAAAATATTAAAGGGATAACAAGAAAATTACAATAACTTACAGAAAGTTCAAACGATGTTCGTTACCTACAGCTGTCACTTTTAGTTGAAACACAAAACACTATATAATTAAAATACTTATGACTTTTACTTATTTTACCAACACAATTAAGTATTATTTAACAACTGTAACTAAAAATTGAGGTGGATATTATCAAATTACAATATTTAATTTTGCTAAATTGTTAGGAGCTATTATTTTACAACTTGTCACTTGGGTTGCCACACTGTCTACCTGATTGTAAGTGAATGCTATGAACTATAGACAACCTACATCTAGCCTAGATTAATAATTAAAATGCAGATGCTTAGAATTAAAATTACATTAGGTAACATTGTTCGTATAAAATTTTCTCCATCGTTACTTCAAAAGTTTTAAAAAGAAATATCAAAATTAAATTAAACTTTTGGAAAATGAGGTAAGTACGGAAGGAGAATAACTATAATTACGTGTAATCAATGGAAAAAAGGAACGTCATAAGAGTATTATATTTTTTATTAAGTTAAGTGACACACAATCTCACAGTCCACGAGATATTAAGTGCTTACATGCAGCCCATGGACCAATCAAACATCAAACAAAGAAATCTACATATAAGACTACGAAAGAATACGTTGTCACCCCAGAGGACTAATATAGGAAACCTCACAGCCTGTAATTTGTAAATTATACCGTTTCTTTATACTCTACAGAACGAAACACTGCAATACACGCACTGCAGCGTAGCGAACATACTCAGACGGATTACAGACAGACAAGGAGTGCTCCCACATCTACTTGTTTTAAATATGATAAATATAGTAAATAATCATATATTCGGTTTAATAGAGATAAGAGAAACATAAGAAAATGACCTTGAAATCAAGGTCATTTTGTCTCCTCTTTCAAAACGGTTGATATAACTTTTAACTGTTAAAATAAGGAATTAAAAATTATGAATTTATTATCAAATAAATAAAATTAATTATATTGAATGAGAATATCATGTCTAAACCATTTTTAACAATCCACGATTTCATATCTCATTTAGTGTCATTTTACGGACCATTTTGAGAGTCCATCAATTTTTATTCGATAAAATGATTTTATATATAGACTGCAGTAGACTTCGCTATTACAGAGCAATTACAATGAAGAAACAATTTAGTCGAACGAATTCTTTTTATTTAATACACATACATATCTGAAAATAAGGATTGTAACATTTATTTACTATAAAATTAAAATTTTATCTTATATTTTATGCCGCACTTGAGGTTAAATATTATCAAATTTAATAAATCATTTGCCATGAAATGTTTTTATTTAATATTTCATTTCATTTGACGGTTTAACTTCTACCGCGTGTGAACTGCACACATGTTTTTTTTTAAATGATTATAACATTAATAAATTTATCTCCCTTTATCCTACCATTCCGGGTGGAATTTTTTGCCCAAATTTATACGGGAGAACATCTGAAGACTAAATCTATTCAATTTATAAAGAATCATTAAAATTGGTTTAAGATAGACAAAAATATCGCGGAACATATTTACAAAAACAATATTCCATCGAGTTAAGAGACTTCCGTGAATTCCTTTTAGAAGTTGCCCAATAAAGTATATCAATTGATTATATGTATTACAAAGTCAAAAGAAATCTATCATAATATGAATATTTGTATTTTCTACGAGGATTAATTTTACATTCTTAATAATTTTAACAGTTAGTGCCCGTGATTCCACTCGCTTTCTGACAGGGCTGTGGAGCAGAGTGGAGTTCGTCGAGCTGCGTACTGATGGACTCACATGTCTTGAATACATTATCTTAATATTAGAAATATGAAGTTTTCTCTACAATGTTTTCCTTTTACGCCGAGTATATTATAAATCACCGCTTAAACTTAATTTCATAGGAAAAGGTCAGCGCGTATGTTTCCACAGGTTATACAAACATAACAAAAACAAAACTAGTATATGAACTTTTATGTATTTAAATATTTAAGTTGTAAAACCACGCTTTAACTAATTTATTACTGAAACGGGAGTACGTCGGCTCGACCAGGGAAGGGCCACGCTATCACATAAGTGTTTTAAATAAATGGTGAGAGTGGAAAACCGGTGACTTTTTACTGGAAACGAGGCCACTCCGTCTTATTCCTCAGGGGCGACAACACATCTAAATTTTGATTCGTAATTGGGGACAGACGTAGATGTCTATGGGCTGCAACATGCACCATAGAGTAATTACTTAATGATTGCTCCGAGAACATCCACTGACCGTACCCTGTGTACTCGTTTGTCAATCTTATCTGTATATGTATCCTATACTATTAAACGAGCAATTCTTGTAAATATATATATATATATATATATATATATATATATATATATATATATATATATGTATATAATCGGGATCCCGGAAACGGCTCCAATGATTTTCATAAAATTTAGTGTCCAGGGAGTTTCGGGGATAATAAATCGATCTAGCTAGGATTTATTTTTAGAAAATGTCTTTTGTCCGTGTTTTAAGGCAATGAAAAACTGCTACAATATCGTTAGAATAAGAAGGTAAATTTTGACAGATTGTTAGTGATTATAAATAGCTTCATTGGTATAATGGGCGGTCACAGAATCGTAAAAACCCGGTTCGAGCCTAGACCGACCGACCAACTTTTTTAATTTTTTTTTCAAGTTCCTTTCGTTTTTGAGAAAATCTATTTTTTCGAGCCCTTTTTTTAGTATTTTTTAAAAACACGAAAATTTAAATTAAAATAATTGCACTCATGACTTTTTATTCAAATAACCAGTTCCGTTTTTTCTGTTATGTCGCTAAGATCAAAAAATATTATTTATATTTCATCATTATGTAATTTGTATCCGAATATAATTTCCAAAACACACGAATTAAAAAAATCGAGCGAAAAATACCGATCAAAGCTCGGTCAACCGGGTACTATGATTAATAAGCGAAATACCGCTGACTGACTGACTGACTCATCACACCACATTCCGCCACATTCATACCGTTTCGGGGTTCCTATTTGAAACAATCCTTAAGTGGGCTAATGGCTGTAATGAAGATGAAAGTAATGATTATAAATGGCTGTGATAGAAAACCCTTACTATTTACTACAGTGTGAATTTTACGTACGAGCATCCGCTCGCTGCATAGCTATGCAGGTCTAAAAAGATCAATATCACTGCGGCTTACAAGATCTATTGCAATCGCTGCTACGGCTATAATTCACTGCTTAGCCTGTCTTCAATGAATTCAAGTAGCTGCTTCGCTGTGTGCAATTTCACTTCTTCTGGGCTAAGTACAAAGTATCCCAGATGAGTGTTACGTTTGCGCATTTAGGATTCACAATCAGTTCGGATGTGTAGAGGCGTTTTTTCCTTTATGGAACAGAACCGACACATCCTTGAGTTGCTTAGTCCCAGGATAGACATGTGCTGTTTAAGACAACAGTGTCCAGTTAGGGTTCTTGCCAGAATGCGCAATTTATTTTTACTTTATTCTAGGGCTTCTGAAAAGAATTTACAATCAAAAGCCCGAATTAAGGTTTTATAATGTTTTAAGCTATTCGCATTCCATCTAAGTCCTCACGGGTGACAACGCATCTGCATTTTGATTCGTAATCGAAGATATATGTAGATGTCTGTGGGCCACAGCAACCACTTACCATCAGGTGGACTGTATGCACGTTTGTAACCGTTAAGTAACAGCAACACAATGTTACATCCTTTTCAAAAGCAATGAATGAGAAAAAATTTACTTTTTATGAAAAGTCGAAGTATTTTTTATAGAATAAGGATGACAAACGAGCATACAATCCACCTGATGGTTAATGGATGATGTGGCCCATAGATATCCACAACTAAACTCGATTAAGAATCAAAATGCGGATGCGTTGTCAGCCCTGAGGACTAGGAAGAATGCCTCGTTTCCAGTAAACCGTATCTCCAGTTCTCTACACTCACCATACGAAACACAACAGCATTAAGCTGCTATTTTACGCTGGTATTCTGTGAGAGCGTGGTTCTACCCCGGTTGAGCCGACCCATTCGTGCTACAACTATAATATAGCTGCATCCTGGCTCTACCACTACTAAGACTTTCAATGCCTCCTCCTTTATGCCACATAGCTATAATGCGATATTTTACAAGATCATATTTGAGATCTTTACATTCACAGGAAAGGGCCAACTTGTTTAATTCAAAAGTTTATTGGTCGACGGTTTCATGTTTCAGTTGATTACGAGTAAAAATTCTGTAAGTTTCAATTGTATGTATTTATTGTATTTTAGTACGTATTTGTCTTCCGCAAATTTTTCGTATACATCCCTACACTGCTCGCCAATAATATGCAAAATTAAGTTCATGCTTTTTCATTTTCCTCACGTATTTTATTAAATATCATAAAGAATAAACATCATCTGTTCTTTTTCTATAGAAGAGGGGGCAAACGAGCATGCGGCTCACCTGATGTTAAGTGACTACAGCCGCCCATGATCAACTGCAACACCAGGGGAATTGCAGGTGCGTTGCCGGCTCTTTAGAAAGGAGTAAGCTCTTTTCTGGAAGGTCCCCAGGTCGTATCGGTCCGGAAAAATCGCCGGTGGTAAACTATTCCACAGGGAGGTTGTACGCGGAAGAAAACTCCTTTTGAAACGTACTGTGGTGGACCGCCAAGCATCCAGATGGTGTGGATGGTATCGGGACGTTTGCCGCGTAGTGCATTCACGAAATTTGGCGGCTGGGATTAATCCGAACAATTTCCCAGAGCACTCTCCATGGTAGATGAGAAAGAAAATGCAAAGGGATGCAACATCTCTTCCCAGTACCAATGAATCGAGCCGATCGGAAAGCACTCGGTCGTCGACGATTCGAGCCGCTCTGCGCTGGATGCGGTCAAGTGGAAAGAGCTGGTACTGGGGAGCCACAGCCCAGAGATGGGAACAGTATTCCATGTGCGGCCGAACCTGCGCCTTGTAAAGTTGCAGGCGGTGTCCCGGCATGAAATACTGTCCCGCTCTGCTGAGCACGCCAAGCTTTTTAGAGGCCAATTTGGCCTTCCCTTCCAAGTGACCACGAAACTGTACGTCACTCGATTTGTCAACGCCCAGGATTCCGATACTGGCTGAGGCAACGAGGGGAGTGCTTTGAAACTGAGGAGATATGACAAAGGGGTTCTTTTTAGCGGTTAAGGCGCAAACTTGTGTCTTCTGGGGGTTAAACTGAACTAGATATAGTCGCTCCCAATCCGAGACTCTGTTCAGCAAAGACTCGACTTCAGACACAAGTTTGTTCCATGTAATACTTGTGTTTTAAGAAGATAAATAATAACAATATTATAACGTGCATGTGACTGTTTATTTTGACATTACTCCGTTACAAAAAACATTATCTTCTCTGCATTATTTACCCGCAACTGAGCGTGTCGGCCTCACAAGTTCAGTGCTTTTTCCTCATCCAAAAAGTACCAAACGTGCTTAAGGAAGATTTCACTTCAAAAATAAGATATAATTTCAATCAAGTTTTCAACCTCATCCTTTATTTTTGTAACTGGCTGTTAAAAAAATAAGTACCTTGTTAGTTCAACGTTCTAAATTTAAAAAGCGATAAAGTAATTCAAAAAATACATTTACGTTATCTTCGCTCTCACTAGGATTTCTTCTGCATCACGGAGGTGTTTAACAAATGTTAAGACTCGAAACAATCAGTGGTTGGTATAAATATTTCATAAAATACTTTTACCGAATGAAAATAGAACCCACTTAGAGAACACATAGGCTTATGTATTCCTTGAGAATTGCTACCATAGTTCAGCCACGGTATTGTCGAGTCATTTTTTATTTTTATTTATTTAACCTTTATTATATACTTTTTAATAAGGGATATAAAGGGCGGACTTCATGCCTTATGGCATTCTCTACCAGTCAACCCTGTATGATTTGAAAAACTTGGTAGGTTTAAACAATTACTTCATATACTCGTATTTAATGAATAAGTAATAAAGATATGAAGATACAATAAATGAATGTTTTGTGTGATAATTGCGCCCTTAGTACGTCAGCACGAGTTCATTGGTAAATACTATTCGAGGTCAAATGATTTTACAAAGGTGTTTCTGAGAACGCTCAAGGCGATGAAATAATGTTTGTATAGGGTCAAACTCTTGCACTGGTAATTAACACTGCCAGCATGTATTATTACATACAAAATGCATTTACATATTATTATCATATTTATCCTGTACGAATTACAGATTGTCTTCTAAGATTTGATCAAACGAAAAGTAAATTTTACGTTCAGAATAAATCATCGGTTATTCCAGAATAGAAACCAAACCACACTTTCGTATTGTTAGATTATTAAGTATTGTTAGGATTACTAAGTATAAATATTTCTTGGTATGACAAGTTTCTAAACGATTAATGTTTTTTTTTGGGATATTCTTTTATCATATACATTATGCTATTTCCTGTATATCGATAGTTGAGACTCAATTTTAATTCCTAACATTTAGGAATTATAAAAATAATTTCTTTACTAATAATAAATATTTTACAAGTAATTATATTTACATAATTAGTCACTCAAATAAAAAAAAGTATTTATATTTTAAATGTTATTGTACTAGGGAACTAGCGAGTCAATATGGCGGCATTAGACTGAATAAGTGACGAAGTCTGCTTTGTTAAAATTGATTAAATAATTAAAAGATATCCAGATCTATTCATTTTTATATTTCAGAAGTGGGATAGTCTGAATTTATCTTTCATAAAGGTTTGTTGTTGGTAAATATTCGCTCCAGCACTCGGTAAGTGGAAGAAATATGCTTATTTACAATTGTGATTTTCTATTTGGTTTGTAACGTAGTGATAATGTGTTGTTGTGTATTTATAAAAAAAGAAATGTTTGTTTGTTAACAAGGCGATTTGAAGCATTATAGCATAGTGATAACGAAAGTTTATTTGTACAATAACCATGGTATTTTTTTTCGTGTTTCTAAAATCATGGGCCTGTATTGTTGTTGTTTAATATCATAATGGCGCTAGGCTTGTATTTATTTAGACTATTATCACGGTGTTTTTCGTGTTCATAAGATCAGTGGACTATATTGTTATTGTTGTTTTTTTGATTTCATGTAATAAATATTTTTTTATTAGACATTTGTATGGTAACAACGAAAGTGCGTTAACTCTGTACTCAGGCGTAGTTTGCTGCGTCGTCTCATTGCGTAACTGAAGATTATATACACAGTAATCTTTGCTGAAGATTGTGCCATAGCGCAATAAAATTTTACGCAATTGTCAACACAGGCCGTCAAAGTAAAACCTCGTGGCCAGTGAGTAAAATGGATATAAAAAAAAGGGAGGGAAAAATTGCTTATCAATTTTGTTTTTTTTTTTTTTCATTTCACAGTTTTTTTTTGAATTGCAATGCGGCGCCTTATAACAAAATGGCCGAATTATATACAGCTAATGTTTTTACTAAATGGTTATAAAATCCGTTACTTTTAGTGCCAACTTAACAAAAAAAAATATCGGTTTTATAGTGCAACCGCCTTTTCTTTTTACTGAAAAGCGACAATATTGGCCGAAACGCATCAAGTAAGGGTGTAGTTAGCAAACTGACAAGTTGGTGACACTGTAAGCAACGTTGAAGTATGTTTTATGAATAGGACATTTTGGACTCTGTTTAGTGTTCAATGTGTTGATGAATTTTTGTGAATATGGATGTTAAGATTTTAATGAGGTTCCATTTCAGTTGTATAATATAATTACATAATGTAATGATTTTATTGCCATGTGATATCCTTAATGAAACATAAATATTATGTATGTGTACCCGTACCTAAATTTGAGGGACCATGGACTGAGATTTGATCAGTTGTATTAATAATGAAAGGCGTCGAATTCGTTTCTTGTTTTCTTTATTTATGCAAAATAGTCATTAAAAATGTTGTTGCAGATATTTTAAAAGACACAAAGAAGAAGTGTTCGGTTTACGACTATATTTTTTTTAAATTATTGTAATTTTAAAATACAGTAAAGATCTTACGTGACATCTGTCACATTTATACACACTAGTTGGTATTTATATATTTACATAAAATGTCTGATCGTGGTTTAACACCCCCTTTACCAACAAAAGGAGATGGTGGTATGGATCGTGCCAAGTCGTACCGTCCGAGCCGTAAACGAAACCGTAGTGTTTCGGTCAGGTATTTTATTTCTGATTCAAATTCGTCATATACAGAATACTCGCGATCACCTACGGTGCAACGACATCGCCACCGTTGTTATCGCCGTACATCCTCTCGGGGAAAACATACTACTCGTAAACCTCGTATTGAATCTGTATCACCTGTTCAAAATCGAACGAAACGGCGGCACCGCCGGAGTATCGAACGTGAAAGCACTCCGTACTATACTTACATTGAACGGTCGCGTCGCAAATCAAAGCACTCGCACAAACAGAAAAAAATACGGCGTAGCATATCTAGTCATACATCCATTGAAATTGCAGACTCTAAGCAAGCCTCTAACAATAATTTACTTCAACAATTAGTAAGTGCACTACAAGGTAGTAATTCGCGAGGCAATGCAGCCATGCACGTGCAAGGTGCACAAAGTATTATCACGGAATTTGATCCTGGTTCTAAAACACAACACATTAAAGATTGGCTCATAAAAATTAATGAATCAGCAGAAATGTATGGTTGGTCGTAACTCACCGATTTAAAGTAAATGGACAGAGGCTGATACAACCCTGTGTGTACGCGGTATTTCATTGATAATTCATAAGGAGAGAGACCGATGTACCCTACTAGTACATGCAGTAACCCATCAAATAACGAAATCTTTGAATTGAGACCGATGCATCCTGTGTGTGCACGCGGTTAGCATCTACAACCGATTCCAAAGTTAAGCATGAGTAGTAATACTTCATTTGTCGAACTTATGCTGGGAAATTCTGTGTTTACAAATAGTAATATAACTAATATGTGAAGGATATTCCGTCAGTGCTGTGGTAGTGCCAAAATGTAAATTATACCATATTAAATGATTTAATATTATGTGTCACAATTGTAATGTATACTACTGTTATGTTTTCTGATTATAGTTATATCTTAGGCTACATATAGAATTGAATGAGGACATTCAATTAATAAGTTAGGATGGCCGAATTGACAGTTTAATTGGTAGTAATAACAAGTACATTTTTTTTTCTTAGCAGGTGAATTTATTTTATTTTTATTCGTATTAATTGCCAATTGTATTATGGCGAGAACATGTATATTAAACATATTTTCTCAGATAGTTTAAATGAAAATTCATATTGTATTTAAAATTTATTTAAAAAAAAAGTGTAAAAACTCACATAATATGATGTCAGACTGCCTGAGGACAGGCAGGAAAATCAGAATGGCCGATTGTTAGATTATTAAGTATTGTTAGGATTACTAAGTATAAATATTTCTTGGTATGACAAGTTTCTAAACGATTAATGTTTTTTTGGGATATTCTTTTATCATATACATTATGCTATTTCCTGTATATCAATAGTTGAGACTCAATTTTAATTCCTAACATTTAGGAATTATAAAAATAATTTCTTTACTAATAATAAATATTTTACAAGTAATTATATTCACATAATTAGTCACTCAAATAAAAAAAAGTATTTATATTTTAAATGTTATTGTACTAGGGAACTAGCGAGTCAATATGGCGGCATTAGACTGAATAGATGACGAAGTCTGCTTTGTTAAAATTGATTAAATAATTAAAAGACATCCAGATCTATTCATTTTTATAGTATGAAAACCAAAACTATTCCAAAAATGTGTCAATTTTAAGTTTTCGAGTGATCTTCACATGTCGTATCATCGTAGGTGATGTCTTTTTCCTGATGTTGTGGTGCTGGGATTAGTGATGACAGGAATAGCGCACGCAATTGAGGGGGGGCAGGAGGTGCTCTTCTAACTTGTTAAGACATAATTCTATTTTACTACGCGGATCTTGGCTAGTTAATTTTTAATTTGGGCAGCAGCATCTTCCCGATATCAACTCAATACTAACAAGACTACGTTAGTCTTACCACACGACAAGCGTGGCAACTATGGCAAAATCCCTAGAAGTGAAGTTTAATGTAACAAATATATTAAGTTACGTATCGCATTATATTTATGAGAATGTAATGTAAGTAAATAAGAACATAAAAAGTTAAAGCTACAGTTACAGCCTATATACGTCCCACTGCCGGGCACAGGCCTCCTTTTACTGTGAAACCTGTGTAACGCTTCCCCCCTCTCATAATAATAAATATATTAGATATTAAATATATTACACTTATATATAATAAATTTACCCTTTTTCAATAACATTATATATTTGTAACCAAGATAAATAAAATATGTTATGATCTTTCTAAATGATCTTTCAAAAGGTTTAATAATAGGCCGTTTGTAATATTTTTGGCGTGATCGTCTTAGTTAGGACCCTTATTTACGTTGTGTTTGTTTAGTAACTTAGCTCTTTTAGGTGTCTTGTGGAAGAATGAATATTCACTAGAGCAATTGAAAGCTGTTGGTAGTGCCTTATAAGATAAGTGAACCCCGTTCACGAAAACAGGGCTCGAGAAAGGTTAAGAACATAAAACGTCCCTATTCCACTTGTATCAGGTTTACATTATTAATTTATTATTATTTATCCCTTCCCGATCGGAAAAGGCTCAAAATATATTTATACAAAATACCCGGTACAAGGGCTTCGCTCTCCTACATTTATTTAAAAAAGCGCCATACAGAATACGAACGAATCCAGCCACAGTGAATGTATGTCACACGGTTTAGGCAAATAGGCACACTGGCCGAAAACCCTCCGTGAGCGCCACCACCAGCCAGATCGCCGCTCCTGTAGACGTGATATAAGTGTGTGGAATCACCACCAATTGCTAGATCAGCACGGCTATTAGCCGCAGAGCGTGTCATGAGTCTACCGCTCACCTCAAGGGAATGGGGTCCCACGTTGTGCGGCTTTCGGCCGCAGCCTTGAGAGTCTCCTCAGATCCTCCCGCCAGCTACCACCCGCATGAGGTCGACACATTATGCTCCACCAACCAATACCACGGCAGATATAGCCAAAAGGCCGTTATAAGATAAGAGTAATAATTCGCCATCAGAAAGGGTTTGTGTCACTGACGTTGAGTAAATGCATTTTCGATCATGTCTGTCTCACCCACCAACAAGTTGCCTTCAATCATTCAAAAGTAGGAAAGTTACAGAGATATATTATTATGTTGTTATATAAAACATCATGGAGGGCAGACAGTCTGCAGCCCCGTAATGAAGGGACCCGACTTGGGTAAAGCTACTCAGGCGTGAGTCAAACCAAGAAGCAGAGAGCGCCATTGAGAATAGCGTCCCACCAAACAACCATCGCAGAGACGCAATACTGCAGAATGAAACAGGCATCAATACGACTATCGTCGGGCTTACACCATCCCAAGGTTCCCCAAGCATCCCAGCAGACATCACACCCGCATACCTCCATCGACCAGAACCAAAAGAGTGCGTCGAATCAGGCGCAGCACACCCGCAGGTCCATCACAAGACGCAATACCGCAAGTAGCAGTAAGTATTAATGCAATTATCATACGGATGACGGACATGATCCCTATCGACTTTGGTAACAAAGTTTGTATTGTTGTTAACTAAAAAATATCACAAAAGTATCACAGTAGCACGCTACTAAGACGCCAATGATCAAAACTCCACGTATCATGGCGCTAATGCACTAAGACATGAAGTTGAGTATGCCTGTTACACTTAAAAGTGCTACCAAACACACTTATCATCCCAATCCAAAATATAGACGACGCATCGCTATGCGCTACGACGTCACCCACAAACGGTATGGGTGTGCGATGTCCACGGGAAAGCCGTATTGTTACAACAAACCCGCTTACCATCGGCACTAAGATTGTTGTTATATAAAACTGCACCAACGTATCATAGTAGCACGCTACTAAGACGCCAGTGGACAAAACTCCACGTATCATAGCGCTGATGCACTAAGACATGAAGTTGAGTATGCCTGTTACACTTAAAAGTGCTACCAAACACACTCATCCCAATCCGAAAGATAGACGAAGAATCGCTATGCGCTACGACGTCACCCATAAACGGTATGGGTGTGCGATGTCCACGGGAAAGCCGTATCGTTACAACAAACCCGCTTACCACCGGCGCTAAGATTGTTGTTATATAAAACTGCACCAACGTATCATAGTAGCACGCTACTAAGACGCCAGTGGACAAAACTCCACGTATCATAGCGCTGATGCACTAAGACATGAAGTTGAGTATGCCTGTTACACGTAACAGTGCTACCAAACACACTCATCCCAATCCGAAAGATAGACGAAGCATCGCTATGCGCTACGACGTCGTCCACAAACGGTATGGGTGTGCGATGTCCACGGGAAAGCCGTATTGCTACAACAAACCCGCTTACCACCGGTACTAAGATTGTTGTTATATAAAACTGCACCAACGTATCATAGTAGCACGCTACTAAGACGCCAGTGGACAAAACTCCACGTATCATAGCGCTGATGCACTAAGACATGAAGTTGAGTATGTCTGTTACACTTAAAAGTGCTACTAAACACACTCATCATCCCAATCCGAAAGATAGACGACGCATCGCTATGCGCTACGACGTCGCCTACAAGCGGTATGGGTGTGTGATGTTCACGGGAAAGCCGTGTTGCTACAACAAACCCGCTTACCACCAGCACTAAGATGATATGTCTAGGACACATCGGTTAGCGAGTCCAAGTTTACCTCGGACCAATTGCTCGTGAAGCAGCACACACACCACCATAAGATTCCTTTTCAAGTCCCTAATAAGGACTAGTCATTTTGCTACAGTACTAGGAGCAGTCGGTCACACGACCACCCCATACAATGCTTATGCATCAAGGAGACCTTCAATAATAATGCTTTTGTATCATAGACCTTACTTTCATAAGTTATTCATATTGTTACGAGCTTGTGGTTCGTGACAATAAAAATTGCCGATAAAATTACCTAAATTAACACTTTAATTTACTTTACACAAATTAAAACTTAAAACACTAATAATTAAACACACTAATTCACTTTATTCCGCTCCGAAGCTTCGCTTGTCTCGCCAAATCCAATACGGCCCCGATCGCATCTTGCAGCGCCTATATATACAAATTAGCAATGAAGCATCCGGAATATTCAAGTAAATGCGCGCAAGGCGACGAGTGTTCGAGTGTAGATTTTCTAGAAACTTAGTTCTGCGGATGGCGCTGTCGGTTGAAAGATTTGTGATGTCATTTTCTGCAAAGCTCCCCTCGCTCTCGTTCCTGACACTAGATGACGCTAGTGTATGGCGTTGACTTATTCACGCAACACTGCCCCCTCCTAAGACATGCTCGTCCCGAGCATTATCGGTCCCATAATAACGCGCCAAGCGATCCACATGGACGATCTTAGGAGTCCCTCTTGCGCCTTTCTGTATCCGGTAGGTCACATCGCTGATCCTGGTTACAATCCGGTACGGGCCGTCCCATTTAGCTTGAAGCTTAGGACATTTCCCTTTGCTGCGGACTGGATTGTGCAACCACACTAATGAACCTTCGTTGAACCCTTTATTGTTCATTTTGCGGTCGTACCGGGTTTTCATTTTCTCAGACATTTGCTGGCCCGATTGTCTGACGTGCTCATAAATGTCATTCATTTTGTTCCGCAAGTCAAGGGATGTCCTATCCCGTGGTGCACCAACATTGTACAATTTCGATGCTCCTCTACTCCGTGTCTGAGGTCCCCTCACAGCCGCACAACTTGTACATGTACGACACCAATCCTCGACATCGTCACGATAATAGACCCAGTAAAACTGTTCTCGGACCTTCAGTAGAGTTCGTTTAACTCCCAGATGGACTCTTGAACGACCATTATGGCACAGCTGTAGAACATTCGGCACTTTAGCTTTAGGGACAACAATTTGCAAACGACATCTGTCTCCTCGACCATTGTCCCATTTACGGCACAGGACTCCATCCTGAAGCGGCAAGCTGTCCCATTGGGCCCAATAGCTTTTCGTGGTTGAACTCATCGCTGAGACGTCCCTCCACTTAGGCTTGGTAGCACGGGCCTTCATCCATCCCAGAATCAGCTTGATGTCCGGATCTTCCTGCTGTGCATGTCGTAGGCTGTCCTTCCAACCGTTGCTAAGGTGGTCTGTCCTGAGCATCCTCACGGATACCACTTCCTTACTCCCTTGCCTACTACAATGGTTGCAATCTTCAGAACAAGGTCTTCTTGACAATGCATCTGCGTTGCCGTGAGATTTCCCGCTGCAGTGTCTGATAGTAAAGTCGTATTCCTGGTGCTGCTGGGCGGTGCTGTTAGCCGCACTTCCCTTCTGAGACCGTTTACCTTCCCTTCCTAGGGTGTGCTTAGGGCAGCTGGACCGAAGATGGCCCCTTTCCCCACAGCCATAGCACTTAGGGCGGTATCCTTTATTGTGGTCGCGAACCGTAACTGCTGCAACCTCCCTTGCGTGAGGTGAACGACGATCCTGTCGCCGCCAGGCAGTGCCGTTAGCTGCACTACTCTCCTGATATCGCTCACTTTCCCTTTCTGCGCTTCGCTTAGGGCAGCTGGATCGAAGATGGCCCTTTTCCCCACAGCCATTGCACCTTAGGCTGTATCCTTTGTTCCGGTCGCGAACTGTAGCTGCTTCAACCTCCCTGACGCGATGGGAACGATGATCCTACCACACGGCTTCCACTTCTAGTGCATGGGCCAAGGCGTCCTTAAGCGTCTCGTGGTGCCCGAGACATCAATTTGTCTGTACCGAAAAAATGTTTCTTTCTTTCTTACTTTTTTCGTTTATTTCTAACTACTGTATACTATGATTGATTTATAACGTAAAATCGTTACTTTGAAATATTCTTTTTCTTCATATATTTACGAGAACAATTTCTAACACTATGTTTACAAATAGTTAGTCTAAACATTGAATGAGCGCTGTGTGAATCGTCGACCGCAAATCTAGAACACTGTTTTGTATGGATACGCAATTAGCCTTAGCCGGTTGTAAACTGATTCTAATGATTTTTTAAGTTAAATATGCTACACCTTACGATTAGTCCTATTTAAATTTGAAATAATCCAACCCTGCAGAAAATAGTGATGAAATTTTCCATGTACTTACTTTTAAAGACGTTCGAGTTATCACTTAGAGATTCTGTTATTGTTAAGTCTATTCAAAAGAGTCAAATAATTAAACTTAAACGACATCAAAAAAGTAAAATTTAAAATAATCCAAATAACTAACTAGATTCTGAAGTCGAATTTTTAGTTTTTTGATGCGCATTGTTGTTACACAGACTTCAGAACTAAAGAGGCTGTTAAATTTTATGGATATTAATTTATTCTTATTGATTTCTAAAGTATTTAAACATAATTATTTAAGGTCACGTCATGTGAGTTCATCAACTGTTTTTAATGTAATTTTCAGATTGTATGCTTCGTTTTCTCACACTTTTTCATTTGTAACATGGTTAAGCTACACAACAGCGTATTAAGGTTGCAGTAAAGATGGCTGCCGTGTAATAATGGCGTAAGATAATCCACTTCCCCATATTGTTCTGTGGTTGCAGGTTGCAGCAAGGAAGCGGTCTAAAAATGGAACAAAATTTGGACAGTAGTATCTTTTTAATAACAACTTCAAATAATAAAAACCTGCGGTTGCCAATCCGCCTGCCAAATATGGCAACTAGGGGAAATATCTAATCCTATGGGGTAATCTCCGGGATACATCTATGTTCAGCGGTGGACATTGCTGGGCTATGACTATGGTTAATATATTATTACCAAATTCCATTGAACCGAATAATCTCCTATTTCCTATCGTGCAAGTATATAATAGACTAGAATGGAATAATATCTAATAGACGCAAATACGTTATGAAGTATTTCTGCATCGTTATCTTTAATAGATGCTCACGATAATTCAAACAAACGGAACATTCACGAGAGTGTTTTACTCTACTTTGTACAACCCCTCTAGATAGAACTTTGTCGTTAAACTGTACGAGCTACTTAAAATAGTTTTATTGAAGTAAGAATGTTTGCTTATTTTAATGTCTCTCCGATAGTGATATAATATATTTATAAAGTATGCTATGTCTTCGACATATCAACAATCAGAAGGTGGTACTATATGAACATTTAGCTCATATAGCTGATTATGAGTATGTCGGAGATTCGCATTCCTTTGTCAAGTTTGTATTTGAGACAAGGCATTCCATCTTAGTTCTCAGGGGTGGCAACACATCTAATTTTTGATTCTTAATCAAGGCTGAATGTAGATTATAAATGGGCTACAGTATTTGATTTCCATCAGGTGAAATGTGTGGTCGTTTCTCACACTTATTTTATATAAAAAAAAAACATGTGTAAGAGGTACATTTATGTTAAAACCGCACACAAAACGATATGTTAATTTGCGCATAATTGCGAATTATGAGAGCTCGCTGCGCCGTCACTGGTAATATACAATTTGAATACGATTTAAGGGGAAATATAACCTGAAATGGCTTAGCAAGATCTTCCATAATGCCGAAAATATTTCAGCATTAATTTTGAAATAAATGTATGGTAAAGTTGAGGATTAATTTTAAGGATTATGTTAGATGAAAACATGATTCCGTAAAATTTTCTCGATAGAAAAAAATCCAAATATACCTCTAAAATAAACAATAAACCTCTGTTATTCATAAAATACTTTAAATAAGATCATGAAACTTTGCATACTAACTGAAATATCTATAAAGCAATGCTTATGTTATTTACTTTTTTTTTTAAAAACCATTACTGTAAAAAAAATTGCCTAAACTATCGGCCTCTTGAAGCGTGATTCCTGCCGCCCAGTCAGTTTTGCTTCGGCCTTTGAAGGGGGTGGTTGTGTCGCTTACGATCAGAATACACATTACGCAACAGGACAACGTAAAATTAAAATGAAAAATAACCGTAATAAAAATAAGAAGCGACTGGGTTGGCGTTAAGAAACAGATATTAATATGATAAACCTAATGAAATAAGTATCTAACGACCTATCTACTTACAGTATTAGTGATTACAAACATGTCGGTACATAGCATACGATACGCGGGGAAGTGGGGGCGAAATTAGGATTTGGGCTGACTTACAATATCCCCTTAAGTCTTTGATTTGAATAACACGCATTGTTCTAACAGCTGTAGCGTTATGCACGGTAAATTTACATAAAGATTGCTACGGACAACGAATAGAGGTTTTCCTACGAACGTGGTGAATTCTAAATTTCTTTTAAATGAAACTAAATTTTACTGATTTTATCGCGTATATTCACTTTTTTATATCATAATGATTTCTTATACTTACTTGAACACTACACATTGATTTAAACTACTTTTACGGATTTTATGCGTTTAATTTTTAAGTCATTTTTAATTCCCAAAGTTTCAAATGCTTTCCAGCATAAGTACACAGTCACGGGGGACTGAAGTGACTGACGTCCCAATGTCAATGTTAACCCTAACCCTTACTAAATTAAGTTCATTCTGCGTAGATCAGACCATAAATAATAATTAAAAAGCTGAAGGTACTCCGGGTTGACATTGACCTCGGGACGTCGGTTACCTCAGTCCCCCGTGACCACAAAGGAAACATCGGGAATTAAAAATCATTTAAAAATGAAACGCGATAAAATCCGTAAATGTAGTTTTATTTTATATTCCCCATGTTTCTAGCATTTTACATCACCTATGGTCATGGGGAGACTAAATTTTTCAACGTTCCAATATCGTAGTTAATCACGGCTACGTCCAGATTAAAATCATTAATTTTTGCTCTGATCTACGCAGTATGAATTTATAATATATTGATGTTTTGCAGTTGTATGCTTGGGTTGGGATTTAAGTTTAGTTAATTATAGGATCCCAAACAGATGTCCCACACCCACCAGCACCCAGTCCCCAGTCATCTTCTCTATTGAAATTAAGATTTATTGATTTAAATAGCCTTGCGCCTGACGAGTTTTGTTCAACAAGGTACGAAAGTGTCGTGTGACTATATAATAAACAAGCAATGAAGAACAGCCAAACCTCAACTTCGTAATAGGTAAAATTAATATAATTTTTTTGTAATTAGTGAGTACTATATAAGGTATATCGAAAATATTATACACATTCGAAGGGACATTAATCAACTCGTCGTAAAAATTTGTGGCTGTCTGGTACTTCTAACGTTCTAACGTTGCACAGAATGACGGTATGAGTCCATGCTTTAATTTATCTGGAAACCGTCCCCTTTACACCCTTTATTTGAGTCTAGGTTACAATTAAATACAAAAATCATCAAAATCGGTTCAAAAAATAATAAAAATTTAATTTCACACATAATCTAGGCTCAGTTGTGTCGCTGAGCGTAGGAGAGTCGGCAGCAACTCACGGTGCAAACATTTTGTACGCGTTGTGTTTCTGTGTACGCTAGTACAATTTACTTCAATGGTGGGTTGACAGCATTAGAGAGTACATTATCACTTAAATAACAAGTACCTAGATGACCGAGCTTTCCTCGGTATTCTTTTTGGAAATTATATTTAGATACAAATTACATACTGATGAAACTTTTATAATATTTTTTGATCTTATTGACATAATAGAAAAAACTGAACTGGTTATTTGAATAAAAAATCATGATTGCAATTAGTTTAACTTAAATTTTTGTATTTTTAAGTAAATACCCAAAAAAGGGCCCGAAATAATATATTTTGTCACAAAAGAAGGGAACTTGAAAAAAAAGGAAAAAAGGCAGACCAGAGAGAGAACGCGAACCACGGCACTTTGATTTCGCGACCGACCGATTTCCCACTTGCGCTATTACGATCGTTAATACACTGTCAAAATTTACCTTCTTATGTTGTAGTAGTTATTCATTGCCTGAAAACTCGGACAAAGGGACATTTTCCACAAGTGAATCCTAGCTAGATCGATTTACTGTCCCTGAAAACCCCTGGACACTAAATTTTATAAAAATCCTTGGAGCCGTTTCCGAGATTCTGATGATATACCGCATACATGCTCGTCGGTTAAGGGTACGGCCCGTTTTCAATAAATCGCCAATTTGGTCGATAAATTTTCGCCTAGGACGTCCCTTTCCGACTCTGCCATTCACTTCTGCAACATAAATTTTCTTTGTCACTCTTTCCTCATCCATTCTTTCCACTTCCACTTATGACCAAACCACCGAAGCATTCCTTTCTTAATCCTGGTCACAACATCATCTTGCAAACCACACTCTTCTCTTATCACACAATTTTTCACCCTGTCATTCAGATTCAGCCCTAACATACTCCTTAACGACCGCATTTCTACTGCATTTATTCTACTCTCGTGCTTCTTCTGCCATACCCAACTTTCACTACCATACGTTAAAGTAGGGACCAACACAGCATTGTGAATTGCCATACGTGCCTTTTTTGACACATTTTGACTCTTCACAATAGAGTGCAGGGCCCCATTTACTCTGTTTCCTGCGTTCACTCGTCGTTCTATATCATTATCATATCTCTCATCCTTGCTAAATATGCATCCCAAATATACAAATTCATCTACTTGCTCTATCATTCTCACCTCACTCAATTCACCCATTCTTACTCCGCATTCTTCAACTTTCAAATTTTGCAAACAACTGTCCATAAATAGGTGAACATAGGTGAACAACCACGGGGAAGCCACACAGCCCTGTCTGACACCTTTATGGATGCCAAACCAGTCCGAGTAGACCCCGTTGATCCTAACACAAGCACTAGAGTCCCTATAAAGAGACTCCAATGCCTGTATCAAGCCAGCGCTCAACCCAAATGAGTTCAGTGTTTGCCATAGCACATTCCTATCCACTCTGTCATAGGCCTTCTCCAAGTCCATGAATGCACAAAAAACCTTTTGGTTTTTGGCCAAAAACTTCTCCGCGATCATGCGCATGGAGAAGACTTGATCTGTACATCCCATTCCCTTTCTATATCCCGCTTGCACATCCCAAATTTTTCCATCGGTTTCTTTCATGACCCTTTCAATTAGTACCTTGGCATACAGTTTTCCCACGATGCTAAGAAGGCTGATACCGCGGTAGTTTTTACAGTCCTGCTGCGACCCTTTTCCCTTATATACTGGGACTATCACGGCTTTGCACCAGTCTCCCGGTACCCGTTTCAGTTCCCAGCATAAATTAAACAAGGTGTGCAGCAGGCCTGCCACCACTTCCTCTCCAGCCCTCAGCATTTCGAGTGAAACTCTATCATATCCGGCAGCCTTACCTGCTTTCATGCTTTTCATTGCTTTCATTATTTCATCTATACTTATCTCGCTACCTCTTTCCTCTTCTTTCGGAGTTCCTATTTCATTCAGTTCATACGTTGTCTCCTCACTCATAAACATGCTTTCAAAATATTCCTTCCATCTCTTTAAACTCAAAACTTCATCATTCAGAATATAGCCATTCTCATCTGTTATAGCATTCATTTTAGGCTGTTTTGAACATCCCCTGGCAGTTCTTACGAGTTTCCAGAACATTTTAATATTTGCCTGGAAGTTATCCGATATTTTTCTATCATTTTTATCCGTTCTTTCTTGCTTTTTCCTTTCAACTACTTCTTTTACTCTTTTATTTAGATGTCTAAAGACTGCCTTTTTTCTTTCAAAATCATCATTCGTACCGCTAGAATTACCAGCCTTAGTTGCTAGTAAATCTAGCCATGCTCTCTTCTTTGCTTCAACTTCCGTACGTATCTCATCATCCCACCATAACGTATTATTTTTCCTTTCATTCTTTCTTTTACTAACACCACATACTTCGGTAGCTGCATCTACTAAACCTTTCTTAACATTTTGCCATACATTCTCCAAGTCTAACTCATTCATACATAATTCATCCAAACCACTTACGTTTTCTTTCAGTCTACATTTAAACTTGTTTTTCTCACCTTCATCTTGTAATCTTTCTGTTCTAATACGCTGTAACGCAGTGGTAGATACAGATGACCGATGGCGCCACCGCCTGAATAGACCATTAATTCGGCATAAAACCAAAAAATGATCCGTTCCTACGTTTGACCCTCGGTAAACCCTTGTATCCACCACTGCGCCCCTCAATCTTTCATCCACAATTATGAAATCTATCATGCTTCTATCATCACCTCTTTCCCAAGTGTACATGTGAATCCTCTTGTGGCGAAAGAAAGTGTTCGTCACAAAAAGATTCTTTTCCATACATACAGTGAGGAGGCTTTCACCATTCTCATTTATACTTTCATCACCAAACGTTCCCAATATCCTTTCATAACCAAGCCTCCTCACCCCAACTCTTCCATTAAAATCTCCTAGCATAACAACATTTTCATTTCCCTTACATTTCATTAATACCATCCTTACCATTTCCCAAAACTGCTCTCGGATATGAGTGGGCTTAGACATGTCTGGGGCGTAGACCCCTAGCACAAACAACTTCTTTAAGCCCACTTTCAATCGTATCCATAGCAGTCTTGGGCTTACACATTCATACTCTTTCACATATTGCGCCATTCTTTCTGATAGGATGATACCTACTCCCTGGCATGCCCGCTCGAGCTCGTCTACACCAGACCAGTATGCGGTATACATGCCATGTGTAGTGACATCCTTCCCCTTCCGTTTCGTCTCATTTACACATAACAAATCTATTCCTCTATCATACATCACCTCGCATACTTCATCCATTTTATCATTCATTGCTCCACATACATTCAACGTAGCCAGACGGGCCTCTGCAATCCACTTTTCGCCCCTCCGGGAGACAGAACGTGACGGGTGGCGAGCCTCGTCGCCCGTTTTCCTCCCGGAGATTCTTCGCACCCCTGCCCCATTAAAGGGGCGCCGGGAACTCGGGGCCACTTCTTTAATTTCATTCCTCATGGTGCGAATAGGGTGGTATATTTTCGCCGCTACCACGGCGAGGAGCCGAGTCTGTGCTATCGGCTTGTCGCTCATTTAGCACCACCCGGGGGACACGTGTAGGGTGGGCCTAGGATTAGGTGGTCAAAGCCTACGGACGCGAGCGACTTATCCCCCGACATTATAAATATATATATATATATATATATATATATATATATATATATATATATATATATATATATATATATATATATGTATATATATATATATATATATATATATATATATATATATATATATGTATATATATATATATATATATATATATTTATGCCAAGGAATTATCAGTAGCAACCCCGAGTGAAGAAGTTAGCGGTTTTTCACCCCCGCCTCGGAAAGCACGTAGAATCATTGGTCCTGCGCCTCATTTCTGTCGGATAACTATCCTTTCGGACTATGAGAGTGAGGACATAGAGAGAGCACAGAAAGTCAGGTACTATAGTCCCGCAGCAGACGGCTAATCTCCGTTGAGATTGGCCACCGAGACCGAAATTCGGCCTGAAAGGAAGGACAATACGTACCTATGCTAGAAGTTACATTTAACTAGCGTGCGTTACTTTAAAATTTTCTGCCATGCATATTGAGAAATATTCGCTGCCGTCATTGTTTTTTCCGGTGCAATATAACTTTTGAGAAAAAGGCCTACTCATATGGCATTTCCTCTAGTTTTGTGACCATGGGCGATGATGATTATCTACCATCAAGTTTGTTGAAAAAACACTATTATATTTGGTAAGAATTACTTCGCACACACATGCTCAATTAAATAAATTGATGATTTAGTGGATGTGTGCGAAGTAATTCTTAGCAACTTTAATATAATGGATTTCCGCAAAGTAACGCCTGTTTCTATTCATTATCTAACAAACAAAATGTCATTTTGCTAATAAAAGAACTGAATTTCGTCAACCACAATAAAACCGGATTACAGTTGTCAGCGACACACAAATGTGCTTCAAGTTCGCGCTCGAACGTTCTCGAATATTAAACCGGGCAATTTACGTATAGATTAGGGGTCAGTCCTTTGTTAAAGCACATTTTACGAATGTCGATACAACTAAGTCTTTCCATAACTTCTGTAACGTAATGGAATTTTTTAATTCAATGTTCACTCACTTCCGGGCGTCTTATTATGTAATTTTTTAGACGTACTTAGAACTGATGACAATCCAATAATGTTATGGCTATCCTTACTAAGATCATTACAGCTCAATCATGCGAGATATAACTGAAAGTTTAGTTTTTTAAGCTCTAATTTTATTATAATGGGATATTTTAGTAGTATTCTAGTCTTGTTAGATAGAAAATACATGCTGAATATAATATAATACATAAAATGAAGTAAAATAAATAAATAAAATCCATGCCAGACTGATCCTTCACCAGGAAGAACAAACGGCCGAGGTTTAGGGAATGGGAAAAAAACTGGCGGATGATGCAGGTGGTGGTGATGCATCAAGGAGCACCGCCTTCTGCATTTGAACTCGGAGCGCTCCCTGACGGAGTCACAGTCCTCCCTGACGAGAGGGATTTTTATGTCAGTCTGCAATATAAATAAATAGTATAATATTAACGATGTATTTTCTAAATTCATATTTGCATGCAGCAAAAGGTCGATTGCTACATAAGAGCAATTTTCGGGGTCGAAAGCTATTAACCGCACAGTAGAAATTATATTGTGACATGATTATGTCTAATACAGACACAAGTGCTAACTCGTGTCTGTATTGGACCTACATCTATCCTCGATTAGGAATAAAAATACAGATGTGTCTAATAAAAATTATTTCCGGTTTACTACGATCAGGAAAATAGGAATCTTTATCTCATTATGTACCACAAGTTATAAACACGGGTATGCATTGCATCAGTAATAATATGTATAGCATACAACCTCTTTGATAATTATATTATATAAATTTAGTTACATTATTTTTAAACCGCACTAAAACAAGATGAAAAACACATTAATATTAAAAGGACAAACTAATTTTAATTTTATCTGTCGTGTTGCGAATATATTATCTAATATCTTCATTTATTATTAAATACTATAACATCCTAGTGTTTGCACTATTAAAATTAAAACAAGCTACTGGTGACGAGGCATTCCATTTTAGTCCTTATGAATGACAACGCATCTGCATTTTGATTCTTAATCGAGGGTAGGTAGCTTAGGACCACAGTATCCACCGTGGACTTTCAATGGATGAATTTCTTACATAGAATGTGTGCTCGTTTATTACTTCTATACACAAATAACAACGTAAATAAGAAATATGGGTTAATGTACTGTCAGAGACATTTGTAACCAACAGGCCGTATGGAAAAAGAATGGGATTAGAAATGGTGGCTCATCGAGTCCGTACCGTCCACATGCACAGTACCAATAACGAAAACCAGCTAATAACGGCATATCGTTATAACGTCATATTATTCGGTTAGTTGCAAATTTTATATTAATGGGAAATATTTGGAAAGTATTGTATAAGCAAGTACCTGACGTTAATTTTAAATAACTATATAATATATAATATAATCTATTAATAAGATGCTATTTAAACTTAAAATAATCATTAAATACCATTTATTTGATTTTATCAATAATTCTATTTTAATAAAGTCTCTAAATTATTCCAATAAAATTGAATAACATAACTTAACATAAAAACTTACATAAAGACTGCCATTTAATGAGATAATACTAACATAAAGACTTCCATTTGGCACGATCCTGACACATCTTTCCCGTCTCTTCCACATCCATAAACCTACGCATACATGCTGGTCGGTTAAGGGTACTCCTAATTTGGCCCATTTTCAATATATCGCCAATTTGGTCGATAAACGACGTCCCTTTTCAACTCTGCCGTTCGCTTCTGTTACACAAATTTGCTTTTTCACTATTTCCTTAATCATTCTTTCCACATGACCAAACCACCGAAGCATTCCTTTCCTAATCTTGGTTACAACATCATCTTGCAAATTACACTCTTCTCTTATCACACAATTTCTCACCATGTCACTCAGATTCAGCCCCAACATTCTCCTTAACGACGGCATTTCTACTGCGTTTATTCTACTCTCGTGTTTCTTCTGCTACACCAAATGTTCACTATCATACGTTAAATTAGGGAGTAACACAGCATTGTGAATTGTCATAAGTGCCTTTTTTTGGCACATTCTAGCTTTTCCCAATAGAGTGTAGGGCCCCATTTACTCTATTTTCTGCGTTCACTCGTCGTTCTATATCATTATCATATCTCTCATCCTTGCTAAATATGCATCCCAAATATACAAATTCATCTACTTGCTCTATCAATAATTGCTCTATCAAAAATTAAAACAATTTGATTAATTATTGGACTACAATATTTCTTTACCTGTCCAAAATTTTTGCGGACTTAGTGAGTAACCTCAGCGAAATTGGCATGTTTTTGTAATGATCTTATTGTTATCTCTTTGACTGCCTCACTAGTTTAGAGCTCGTAACCGCGAATGCTGATCTGGTCCTGAGTTCAAGTCCCGGGTTGAATCAAAATCAGTTACTGGATCTTTCTGTCAAGAAATTCTCAGTAGCAGCCGAGAGTCAGGAAGTTACTCGTGTTTTTTATCCGTGCCTCTAAAAGACCGTAAAGCCGTTGGTTTTGCGCCCTATATATCTCCGGTCGTGTTGGATTATCGTCCCATGGGACGTCCTTTGAGAGTGATGGAATAGAAAGTGCACCTGTGTTTGCGAGTATACTCGAGTGATATAAACCTGTCTCGCGCAAATGGCTCATCTCCTTTGAGACTTACCGTCGTCACGGTCTGGTCGAAATTATTATTGTTACCTCATTTCGTTCTGGGTAAATGTAAAAAACCTTCTGTTTATCTTCCTGCAATAGAGAGCAGCCGCAGATTGCCGTGTAGTGACGGTTTAGAATATCCACTACCCCATATCTTCCCGTGGGTGTCGTAAGAGGCGACAGAGGGAGACAGGCAGGAGATAGGCAGCACCATCTTCCTAGTAACAACAATAATATAATAAAAAACTCCGGTTGCCAACCCACTCGCCAAGCGTGGCAACTATGGCAAATATCTCCCATGAGTAACGACGCAAACAAACGGCCCCCAGTCCCCGGCGGCCCCGCTATTCCTGGCCACGGTGGCGACCATGCTAACGGTGGGGCAGGGGGTGCTAAGAATCTCTGGTGGAGGTTCGGTTGCCACCTACGACGACTCGACCTGGCAACTTATAATGCACGCACTCTGAGGACTGACGAGAAGATACTGGAGCTGGAAGAAGAGGTAGACAAGTTGCGCTGGCATATACTTGGATTATACGAGGTCCGAAGAGAGGGGGAGGACACGGTTATCATCGAGTCCGGCAACTTGTTCTATTACTGGGAGTGCAACCATCTGTCCCAAGGAGGTGTCGGATTTATCGTCCACAAGTCTCTCGTCAACAACGTTGTAAAGATTGCGAGTGTGTCGACGAGAGTCGCGTACCTGACACTCAGAATAACCAAACGGTATTCGATGAAGGTCACACAGGTTTACGCACCGACCTCGGCACATTCCGATGAGGAAGTGGAGGAAATGCATGAGGATATTTCTAGAGCCATGCATTTCTCCAAAACCCACTACACGGTGTTGGTGGAAGACTTCAACGCAAAACTAGGCACAAGAGAGAGCGGTGAGCTGAAGTCAGGGAAATTTTGAGTAGGGCAACGGAACAGTAGGGGCCAGCAGCTAGCCGACTTTATGAAGAAAGAGGGACTCTTTATGATGAACTATTTCTTCCAGAAGCGGCCCCACAGGAATTGGACCTGGTCGAGCCCTGACGGTTCGACAAAAAATGAGATTGACTTCATTCATTATGACGACCAGACGCCAACTGATCAGTGATGTCTCAGTGATCGCAAGGGTGAAAACTGGCAGCGAACACCGAATGGTTAGAGGCACACTGAACCTAAACGTTAAGTTGGAGAGGTCTCGTCTAATGAAGTCAACGCTCCGTCCTCCTCGTGCTCTAATCCTGAATCCTAAAACCTTTCAGCTCGAGTTACGTAACCGCTTTCAGTGCCTAGAAAATTGCAATGCAGTGGACGATATGAATGACAAGCTCGTGGAAACTGTCCATGTGGTCGGAGCTAAGTTCTTCAAGACCGGCCGCAGAAGAACACAAAAACTCTCCCATCACACTCTTAATCTCATGGCTGTTAGACGGGAGAAGAGGTTGCAATCGTCAACAGATTTGACAGCATAAACTGTCAGATACAGATGATTTTCTGCATCTTTTACCAGGTCAAATATAGTTCTCCATCTGTTCGAATTCCTGCATCTCTTTCTAAGATGACTGTGTTGTAACGGTGTAAGAATATCCACTACCCCATGTAGGCACATGAATATCGTAAGAGGCGAGGTTGAAGATGGGCAGCAGTGGCTTCTAAAAGAACCTATAAGTTTTAAAAAATAAAACTACTTACTCACCCGCATTTCAAGCTTGACAAATATGGCAACATGCTCCTATAACCACAAAATGAGAGTAAGACATTCTAGACTGCGAGCCGTTCTACCTTAGCCCTAAGGGGTGACAAAGAATCTACATAGTCTTCTTTGTTAGAAGTTGGCTGCTGGTATCTATGGGCTCCACTAGCCACTTACCATCAGGCTGTCTGTAAGTTGGTTATTACATCTATAAAACATTATGAAGATACAGTTTTATTTTTCCTTTCCTTTATTATTAACAATAATTCCACTTCTATTAGTTATATAATTTATTTCATTTCGAAAATACAAATGTCAAGATTCACTATTATTATTTTTTAGTGAAATAATATGAATTGTACGTTATTACGCTAACTGTGGTTTCAATTTGCAGCCAAAAGAGCTGTACGCATACTAACTACGGCACGTAGCACAATGCATTTCGTAAAAGAAACTATAAAAATATCAAAAATATTTTCAAATGTTACCATGTTTAATTTAAAAAAAATCTAACTTTGTCTCTTTAAATAATATTTTTTTTAATAAAGATATCATTTGATTGTCGTTTCACCTGTTTCGTGTCATTGTTCGATTCTGAATGATTTTTTAAGAAATGCAAAAAATAAATAGGCAACTATGAGTCGACAAAAAATAATTACATTTCGTGTTATTATTCATTAAATAGTGATAAATATTTTTTCTGGTTTTTTTTTATTAATTTGGGTAACACTAAAATACAAACAGTGCTAATATAAACAAAAGTACTCAGTACCAGCCCAGAGGCATTCTGTATTTAAAAGGTGTTAGGATTTTCTGTATCGTGGAGGTGGCCTTATGTAAATACATAAATTGCACTCGAACAAACATCCAGACTCGTATTTGTTCGTAAAGCCGTTGGTGCTGCGATTTATATCTCTTCTATCGGATTGCCGTCCCATCGCACACATACCAGCACCATAATACTGTTGCAGAGATGACTAGTCTTTGTCAAATCTGGTCGTCGAGACCGATATTTGGTCTGGAGGATATTAATGTGTAACCTCATCGTCATCACCATCATCACCACGTCCTACCACAAGTCTCTCCCAAGTAATGACACAGAGCACTGTCCTAAGACACCTACATCCGACATCAACAACTACATCCAACAAGGTTGTCACTCTATATAATGATACAATTTATATTAAAGATAAATCAACATCTTCCTTGGGAATGTTTTAACAATATAAATGTTGACATTAAAATAAGTCAAGTGTAAATTCATTCTCATTATTCAGTAGTGAGATTAAATTACGTTATTGATTTCAGTCCTAACTTGCACACGCTTCGTGTATAGGAAGTAAAAACTTATTTTGTTTATACTTGATCGCGAAATGTTGCTTCTAAAGTGGCAGTGGCACGCTGCATCTATGCTGGCTTTAAGTTGGTGCAACGTGCTCTCGCAAAATACCAGCGTGTAAGTGCTGCTGTGTTTCATATGGTGAGTGTAGAGAACCAGAGACCTTTTTTAAAGGTAACGCGGGGGGATTACGTATCTTGATTTTGATTTTTATTCGATGTTAGATGTAGATGTCTATAGGCAATAGCATCCACCTACCGTGAGGTGGAATATGTGCTCGTTTGCCACCTTTATCCAAGAAATTTTGGTAATTAATAATTTTCTTTGGTGAGCGCTCGTTGTAAATTTCACAGTATGCGAGCTAACCGGGATCGACCACCGTCGCCATCAATGAAAATGTTAATTGCAATTTTAAGTGCTGATTTACCACGTACACGGCGGTGAAGAAAAACATCGTGAGAAAACCTGCACGTCTGAAAATAAAAATAAAACCTTTTAGTTTAATAGTATTCTTATTATTAACATGAGTTAACAAGTTGATTGGCGATTTCAGCACTAGACTTTTGGCAACATTGACTCTGCTTCCCGTCATCGGTATAAGTGTAGGCCAACTATCGAAAACTAAGAAGATAGGAAAAAGTGTGATGGATTCCATTACATTACCCAATATACTACAAATAATAATCTATACCACATCTAACACTTCTTTTAGCCTAAAGCTGTTTCCTTATTGGTGCATTGAGTCACTTTTACACTTGGCATATTGAGTCAACTAAAACGCATATTAGAAAACAGGGACTTCTGTCCACGACGCGAAGACAAATAAATAATCATTTTATCACGCGTTTAAGCAAAACGATGACTACATTCTTCAATAATATATTTTTTATCTAACTTAGCTTTTTCATTAAGCTTTAAATGCTGTGTCCGGAACAGAGCTTAGGTACCACTGCTATTTGGCTGTGCTCGGTGCTCTGGTTTTCTTTATTCTTAAGGGTATCGTGGGCAAGGGTACCTGACGCATATCGTGCAATAGATTTGTATAGTATGGTTACTTTATTGTGTAACATCAGTTAAAGAATTATTTTGCATTATTAAATAGTCGATCCTATTATTTTTCTCGAAATGGTACATTTTACATTTTATTCACAATATAATTATAAATAATGATAAAAAACCACATTCTCGTCATTACTTGACGAGAATATGTTTGCAAATAAAGGAAGAATCACATACCGTGCCAAAATAATATATCGACAAGAAATGCGGGCGGTATCAACGTCAGTATGATATCAAGGCAGACGTCACATCGCTGACGTACGGAATAATAAAGGTCTTAGTATTTTCCTTCCATGGCAAAAGTAGTATTTTTATATAAGTTTAATAATAATTATCATTGAAATCGCAAGAACAGACTAAAACAAAAAAAAATTATAAAGCAAAATCTTTGCTTTTTTTGCAAATTTTTTGGGGAATTGTGACAAAACAATCAGTTTTGAAAACATATAGAAAGGGTTGATGACAAAAGTTTTCTAAATTATGTTGAACTTTAATAAAATAATTCCACTAATATCCTGTTAGTGATTTACGCTCTGAAATTCTGCGAGATAATTGAGTTCGGTTCAAATAATATAAATATTTATTACAATTTATTTCAAAGTTAAAAAAAAACAACATGTAGGTATTTTGTCTAATCGTTGCTTTGGAGCATAATCGTTTTCTAAGTGTCGCATTACCGCTTCTGCATCAAGCAATTCTGGTATAAATTAACCTTATAGTCTAGTCTTTAACACCATAATGTGAAATCAACAGCCACGTTGGTCTAGTTGTCGCGGGCGTGATTGCTGATCATGAGATCCTGGACTCGAATTCAAGGTGGATCCCAAATCAACATTTTTTTATTTATTAATTTATTTCAGCTAACATAAGATCCATGTCATTAAAATTGATTGATTTAAAGACATTAATTAATTGATAATAAATAATAATAATATGTCATGAAAATACAACAACTAACATACATAACATAACGTATAAACACAATAATAACTAACACATAATTATTATTTAGTATCTTCTCACTCCCACAATTACTGGGACATGTTTGTCGCAGCAATGACGGAGGATAGGACAGTCCAGTCTGTCTCCTATCATTAGGGTTCCGTAGTCAACTAGGAACCCTTATAGTTTCGCCATGTCTGTCTGTCCGTCTGTCCATCCTCGCTTAATCTCTGTGACCGTTAGCACTAGAAAGCTGAAATTTGGTACCAATATGTGTATCAATTACGCCGACAAGGTGGTAAAATAAAAATTGGAAAAAAATGTTTTAGTAGGGTAGCCCCCCTATATGTAAAGTGGGAATTGATTTTTTTTAATTTCAACCCTAACGTGTGATATATAGTTGGAAAGGTATTTAAAAATGAATAGGGGCTTACTAAAATTATTTTTTGATAATGTCAATAATTTCGGAAATAATCGCTCCAAAAGTAAAAAACAATGTGTGTCCCCCCCCCCCTCTAACTTTGAACCATAAGTTTAGAAAATATAAAAAAAATCTGAAAAGTAGAACTTTATAAGGACTTTCTAGGAAAATCATTTTGAACTTGGATGGAAACAACAGTACCCACTACCGGGAGCAGTTGCAGAGCGCGGAGCGCTGCTGGAGCGCGAACATTATGGATACCCACCTTTAAACTCATAAGTGGGAACACTTATTGTGACGGACGGGAAACTACGGAACCCTACACGGAGCGTGGCCCGACACGCTCTTGGCCGGTTTTTTTTTTTCAGAATAATATTGGAGCTGGCCCGCCCTCTGCGCACCAGTGACGCGCACTACTTACGCATAGTCGCGTGAAAACAGGCAGTGCGCGCTTCCGCAAACATGCCTTATTCTGGACTACTACTACTATTGATACTATTACTTCTATTGATTTTTTCTCATAAAATTCTCTGTGTCTGTGAGGCGGTGTTTCAACCTCATGCCTGCAAGCACGTGAAGCCTTAGTTCTGCGCTAAATCGTATCTATGTCGGAGCGCCGTTCCTACCGGATTTCCATTCCATTGGACCATGACAGTGATAGAATAGAGATTACATCTGCACTTACGCACACACGTGTACTATAATGCTTTCCTGCAAAGAATCGCTAGTCTAACTAATAATAGTAGGGACTTGGCTGTGATCAAAATTCCGTCTAGAGGACATTAATGTCGTCATAATCATCAGCACAGCCCATCACAACTCCACTGCTGAACATAGGCCTCTTCAAAGGTATGCCTCAAAGCACGATTCTGTGCCACCTACATCCATCGACTCCCTACATCTCTTGCCAGGTGGTTACTTTTTTAATGGGGGTATCATATATTTATTAATACCAATTGTACAGTTTTAGAACTATAGTTAAATCTTGGTATACCATAACATTCATAAACATAAACGGGGAGCAGTCTTGTTGGCTACGTATGTGAGGGAATGTATTTCACACCTACTCTCGATTTGGTCGTTAAGATATAAAGAAGGCAAACGTGACGTTATCTTTCATTCTTTATTACGGTTATGAAACATCACGTAGAGGCATCTATTTTATTACCTTTTCTATAAACAATAATGAGATGTAAGACAATTGGCAAACTCATGGTGGCGTTTATATTATATTTCTTTTGTTATGAACATATTATTTGCTACGGTAGAATTAGTATCTTTTTTGTAGTTTGTAACTTTGTCTCTATTTATGATGGCTGCAAGGGCCTCAAGGCTTGGTACAAGTCTTATTTGGATGCAAATTTTATCAAGGATTGTTCCAATCTTTATGTTCAGCAGCCGTTAATCGATATGTTATACTTAAAGTTACAGCGTATATCACGTTCCATTGCTGTATCTATGAATTTTTGAATACATAGGCTGTATGAACGAAGAATAATTATCTCTTATTAATTATAATTTATCTATCACACAGTATATATGTATATTTATATATATATATATATATATATATATATATATATATATATATATATATATATATATATATATATATATATATATATATATATATATATATATATAGTTTTTGGTGGTAACCTGTCTTCTCCCGGGGATTGCCTGCCCCACCGTTGCCATAATTGCTACCACGGTCAGGAATAATGGGGCGATAGGGATTTGGAGACTGTGGTTTTGTGATGCTATACTTCTGAGGATTTGCCCTTAATCGCCAACCTACACCAGCCAGCAAGTGGGTTGGCGATCACAGTGCTAGACACATCGCCTGTAACGCTGGTGTCAACATGCCTGGGCATTTTTGATCTGACGAGGACTGAGATAGTACTTAAGGCATTTCCCTTTGTCGGCTTGTACAATATTCATGGGATAAGAGGGAGAGTAAACGGTGAGTACATCTCAGACTCGCGCTTTGCTGATGATGTACTCGTCATGGCAAAATCGCTGCAAAAACTTCAGGGACATATTGAACAGACTGAATGAATGAATCCTCCCGACGTGTTGGTCTGTGCATGAATCTGAACAAGACAAAAGTTATGTTCAATGATCACGTCATGCCAGTTTCAATTACTGTTGACGGTGAAATTCTCTTACTTGTCCAGGGATATACCTACCGTCAGCAGGTATTGCAAATAGGTAAGAATAACTTCGAGAAGGAAGCCGATTGGAGAATTCAGTTAGGCTGGGCAGTATTTAGAAAGCTCCGTAGGGTTTTCTCTTCGCCCATAACACAAAGTTTGAACACTAAGTCTTTTACTAGTGCGTTCTACATGTACTAACTTATGGCGCCAAAACGTGGACACTGACGATACGGCTACTTCACAAGCTTAAAGTCGCTCAGCGATGAAAAGAGCTATGCTCGTAGTTTTTGTGGTAGATAAAATTCAAATGAAGAAATCCGGTGGAGAACCAAGATTACTGACATAGCCTTCCGTGTTTTTAAACTGAAGTGGCAATGGGCTGATAATATCTGTTGCAGAAGTAACTACCGATGGGGTAGACATGTTATGGAGTGGAAACTGCGTCTAGGGAAACGTAGTTTGGGATGCGCCCCCTGACCAGATGGACGACGATCTTCGCAAGATGGCTGGTAGAAACTGGATTTGAGTAACTGAAGATCGGGATAAATGGCGCACTTTGGTAGAGGTATATGTCCAGCGGTGGACTGCCGCAGGATGATGATGATGATGACAGTTTATATATACGGTAGCAGATTTGGATGGCATGGTAATTTTTCAGGACAGTGAAGAACAGTACACGAGTGTGTGTGCAATCTCAGGTGTACTCTTTATTATTTCACTTTCTGTTGAATCTGTTATTAGGTATGGAATGATAAGGCACAGGCTTTACGTACTTTCCGAGGCAGAGGGTTACTTCAAAAAAGTTTTTGACATAAAAATTTAACAATGATCAAAATCGTGCTAACAATCACTAGACCTATGACGTAATCGAACAAAACATACGCTCATAATCTAACAAGAAAATAGCTAGAAACGTAAGTTGTGTTTTTTTCTCGTATTTATACGCGTAAATGTGAGCGTGTTTTGTTCTTTGGGTGTGACTATATTCAAAAGTTGACTTGTGAGGGGCTGTAATGATGGCGAACATGATGATGAGAATTTTTATAGCAAATTCATTTTCTAATAGTGATAATGTAAAGGAACAGTAAAGTTACAGCCTTATATGTCTCACCGCTGGGCACAGGTGAGAAGGTTTCAGGGCAAAGCAGTGATTGCTGCGGTGTTCTAATGTGTTACTTGACTTCAGATGTATCCCCTCGAACGTGTCGTGCCTTGTCGTGACTTAGTAACCGTGGTTTGGTCAGCCACGGTGAACTAAGACTACGGGCCAGCCAGTCTCCTTCACCACCAGGCTGACTCGTGGTGAAAGAGACTAATCAATGCCAATTAAGCCCGTTGTAATATTCTCCAGACCGATTCCAGTCACGAGTAGTTTTCAAACTATAGTATGATATTGATTACATAAATATATCACAGAGACTAACTCTACACAGAATATGATTATAGTTTTTTTTTAAATAGAATAAGGGTGACAAACGAGCACACAGTCCACCTGATGCTAAGTCGTTGCTGTGGCCCATAGACATCTACATACAAAGTGTCCCAAAATTCAACGATAAGCCGACACCGGAGGATAGACCCGCCCCGGACTAATTGGGGAAAAAAAGAAAAAAAAATATATCCCAATTATATTTTAAGTTATATAAAAAAATGAAATTCTTCAGAAATTGAGACCGTTTATGATATTTTTCACTACCATGACCACAATTTTTTTTAATATTTTTTTCTTTTTTTTTATAGGCAACCTAAATAGCACTGCTATCTACCACACTTCTTAAAAAATCCAGAATAACTCTTGTTTTATCACGAAAATTAATGAAACTTTTTTTATTCCCTAAATTTTTTGAAGACTTTTACTTTTAACCAAATTTAACTTATCGTTGTGTAAAAAAAAGGTATGAACACTAGTATGGCAAGTTTTTTTAAAAATTGACGCAACTAACCAACATTCCAAAATGCTATAATACTCTAGGAAAACAAGTTATAAAAAAATATGAGTCTATTATTTCTTAACAGGGGCCAAATTCCTTAAATTGTAATTGTCAGTAATTACTTTTACTACATGCCCAAAATGGGTTCTTATTACAATTTCTAGGAATTTTAATGGGGCATACATACCTTAGATGTTAAAGAGAGATAGATAGATAGAGATATTTACGTTAAAAAGAGACAACAACAGGGCAGGTAGAGAAGCTGTTATTATTCTCAGCAAATCAGTTCAGTACGCTCTGCTACTTTGTTTACTGCACACCGTTCCTAATTCAACTTACGTGGCTCTCGTACATACTATCGACTTTTGGCTTGGCTTTTTGGACTGGAATCGACCTGCACACTTAACTGGCCTGGCATTATTTGGTCTTTTCGGGATTCCTGTAGCTTCTTCTATGGCACGTACCGAAGTAGTCGAATCATTTTCTATCTCATTGAGAACTTTTTCATCACGATCCAATCTAGGTCTTCCAGCGCTTCTCCTATTGGATGGCATACGAACCTCCGAAAACATGCATAACACTCGATAATCAGGATATCTTTGAGCATTTGGGTATCTTTTTTGATACAGTCTGCTAGCAGCGTTAGCATTACATTGGCATTCTCCATAGATTAAATGCATATTAGCGTATTCCTGTGGTGTGTACGGTTGTGGCATGTTAAACGCCAAACAGTCCAAAATGCGCCAGAACTATCACAAAACATACAATCGTAGTCCAAGATAATGCCAGGTCAGTTCAGTTTGCAGATCACTTCCAGTCCAAATAATGCCAGGCCAGTTAAGTTTGCAGGTCGATTCCAGTCCAAAAAGCCAAGCCAAAAGTCGATAGTATGTACGAGAGCCACGTAAGATGAATTGAGAACGGTGCGCAGTAAACAAAGGAGCAGAGCGTACTGAACTGACTTGCTGAGAATAATAACAGCTTCTCTACCTGCCCTGTTGTTGTCTCTTTTTAACGTAAATATCTCTATCTACCTATCTATCTCTAACATCTAAGGTATGTATGCCCCATTAAAATTTCTAGAAATTGGATCAAGAACCCATTTTGGGCATGTAGTAAAAGTGATTACTGACAATTACAATTTAAGGAATTTGGCCCCTGTTAGGAAATAATAGACCCATATTTTTTTATAACTTGTTTTCCTAGAGTATTATACCATTTTGGAATGTTGGTTAGTTGCGTCAATTTTTAAAAAAACTTGCCATACTAGTGTTCATACTTTTTTTTTACACCACGATAAGTTAAATTTGGTTAAAAGTAAAAGTCTACAAAAAATTTAGGGAATAAACAAAGTTTCATTAATTTTCGTTATAAAACAAGAGTTATTCTGGATTTTTTAAGAAGTGTGGTAGATAGCAGTGCTATTCAGGTTGCTTATAAAAAAAGAAACAAATATTAAAAAATTGTGGTCATGGTAGTGAAAAATATCATAAACGGTCTCAATTTCTGAAGAATTTCATTTTTTTTATATAACTTAAAATATAATTGGGATATATTTTTTTTCTTTTTTTCCCCGATTACTCCGGGGCAGGTCTATCCTCCGGTGTCGGCTTATCGTTGAATTTTGGGACACGTTGTATATGCTCGATTACAAATCAAAATGCAGATGCGTTGTCACCCGTGAGGACTAAGATGGAATGCCTCGTTTCCAATGAAAAGGGTCTCCGGTTCTCTACACTCACCATACGATACATTAAGCTACTATTTTACGCTAGTATTCTGTGAGAGCGTGGTCCTTCCCCGGTCAAGCCGACCCATTCGTGCTACAACTATACTAATAATATAACTGCAGCATGGCTCTACCACTTATAAAATACAGTTACATGTACCCACATACAGTTTAGTTTCACAGTGTCATAGACAGATGGGACGGCAATCTGAAGAGACGAGAGACGTTTCATGTGGGTGAAACTTCGCCAACATCTTGGCTCTGGGCGGCTAATGAGAATTTCTGGACGGAAAACCTAGCAACTGGCTTTGACTGACCCGGAACCCGGGAACATATGATCAGCAGTCACTCCAACGGCCACTAAACTAGTTAATTTCGTATAATATCCTCAGTATAGTAAATAATATGTACTCTAGTAAAGAAGTTTAAAAAAAATAAACAAATAATTTACATTTGAACTACTTTATGTTAAGACCGATTTACACTTCAACAAGTACAGTAGCGAGTTAACTTGTGAACCTGGCGAGTTAAGTTTAAACTTCGTTTGAACGGCAATAATCGAGTTAAGTAGCAAATTAAGTAGCGAGTTAAGTAGAAAGTTAAGGATCAAGTTGAACGGGATAGCCGGCCGAGCTATTTTTCGGCAAGTTAAGTGCGAAGTGCTGCCCCCCCCCCGCGCATTTCCCGCTACCCGCAACTAAACTCGCTCTTCGTGGAAACGAGCGAGTTTAATTCAGTGCATAAGTTGACAGGACGCAACGTCTCCGCGCCAAAACATACAAATGTACTTTTATAATTAAACTCGCCACAAAGTTTGTATGACACTGTTTATTGAATATGTATACGTTTTATATTAAATTGTAATAATAAAATGGACGGAAGATATCACGTATTTTGTACAGGAGTATTTAGAACACGAATATTTATATAATAGTAGAAGTTCAAATTGTAAAATTAAACCTGCTCGAGATGCTGCACTCATTAAATTCTTAAAAACTTATTTAACAACAACTATTAATACTTCTCTGACTGGATCATTTAATTCTTGACGTAATCTTAGAACCATCTTAAACGGAAATCAGAAAAATTCTGTAGTCTTGGAACGTCATACTCCTCTACTGTCCTTAACTAAACTCGCCACGAATACATTGTTTGAACGCTACGCCCACTTAACCGTTTACTGTCAACTGCCCTGTAACTAAACACTTCTGTAAGCTACTGTACTTGTCAAAATGTAAATCAGTCTTTAATGATCTCTTATTAATAATATCTTTAAAATTAGTATATTGGAAAACATTGCAAGTTGTACCAGGAGGCTTAAAAGGTAATTTACAGCTAAATCACGCAGAATTAGCCGCAAAATACAATATCTCTTCACAATACAATTCTCAATATCTCTTGTACGCCCTCGATTATTTGCGTCGCCCGCCAGCGTGTAGCAAATGATAAAGAGATAAAGAAACAAGACTTAAAGTAAATTCAACACGAAAGTGATTTTCAAAGAGCAAAAAAGTAAAACGATATGTGAGACTATAATAGAAGGGGAGTTAGTTGAGCAAGTATATGAGTTTGTGTACTTAGGATGTGTGTTTAGCAGAGATGGTTGACATGACAAGGATATAGAATGAAAATTGAATCACGTTTTTAGTAAACATGACAGAGTAAATGGGGCTTTATACTTTATCGGAAGAAGTCATAATGTGTCAATAAAGGCACGTGCGGCAATTTACAAGTTCAGTATAGTACCAATCTTAACGTTAAGTTGCGTGTGTCAGAAGAAGCATGAGAGTGAAAGTAATTGTGTGAAAATGCGCTAATTAAGAAGTTTCTTAAATCTGACTGAATAATAGGATGAGAAATTGTGTAATGAGAGTAACGTGTGATTTCTAAAATGATTGTCTAACCAGGCTAAACCGATTCCCTGTCTCTTGAACCACACAGTATGAACATTTCTATTGTTTAACTATTGTGTCCATTTCGCGGACAGAGAAATATGAATGAGAATAGAGTGACAAAGCAAATTTATGGTGGGGAAGTGAGTTAAGCAGCTGTAAGAAACGCTTTAGATGGGAGGATATCAAGCAGGTTGCTATTTTTTATAGATAGGCCAAGTAAAGAGTACCCTTAGCCGATGAGCATGTATACGTAGATATATGTGCGAAACGAGTGAAAGGGGTGTGTTAGAATCGTGCCAAATGGAAGCCGAAATTCTCTGCCCAACACTTTTGGATGACAAGCGTGGGAATTAATATTTGATACACAATCAGTAAGGTTTTTTGGTATATGTAATAGAATGTATTAAAATAAAATATTTATAAGGATACTACTACTATGTTATAAATACCATAGCAATAAATACCTTACAAATTAATCCCAAAAACTAATAAAACATGAAATTTTACAGATATTCCACAACTTACCTACTAAGACACAATTCATGATGTAATATCTAGCTTATCTTATTCTTTGTACTTTAACGTAGGTTCCAATGACTGCCACTAGAGCGGCGCCACCTACAATTGAGGTGTAATATAGGACAGATGTCATAGCGTGGAAGTTAATTTATTCGAAACATTTAATATTTCTGTGTGTAATTTGTTATATTTTATATTTTTTAGATTAAAAATAAATAAACCAAACTACAGATATTCATAAAAGCAAAAAAGCGTTAAAAATGTGCAAACCACTGAGACATTTTTTGTGTATTAATACCATGTTATTTTTTATGCACAAAAAGAAGACTACCTTCTTAATTTTAACGCCTGTCACTTTTTCATGTTTACGTTGTATGTTTCTCAGTAAGCGAGTGTATATTCTTTTGTGAATTAAAGTTTACCTAAACAAACAGCAGTACTCGTAGTGACTGAAAGTTTTATTCAACTTAAACAATTTCTCCTGCTTTCAATCACTCTGCTATGCTAACCTGAATCTGAGTCGATTAACATAAATATATTATTTTGTAAAATTTATCAATCTTTATAAAAAACAAAATTTTGCCGTGTGGCGGTTGAGAATATCCACTACTCCATATTCCCGTGGGTGTCGTAAGAGGCGACAGAGGGAGACAGGCAGGAGATGGGCAGCAGCATTTTCCTGATAACAACTGTGATATAATAAAAAACTGCAGTTGCCAACCCGCTCGCCAAGCGGTGCAACTATGGCAAATATCCCCCTATGAATAACAACAACAACAGACGACCCCCAGTCCACGGCGGCCTAGCTATTCCTGGCTACGGTGGCGACCATGGTAACGGCGAGGCAGGGGGTGCTAAGAATCTCCGGTGAAGGTTCGGTTGCCACCTACGACGACTCGACTTGGCAACATATTACGCACGCACCCTGAGGGCTGACGAGAAGATACTGGAGCTGGAAGAAGAGGTAGACAAGTTGCGCTGGCATATTATTGGATTATCCGGGGTCCGAAGAGAGGGGGAGGACACGGTAATCCTCGAGTCAAGCAACTTGTTCTATCACCGGGAGGGCGACCATCTGTCATAAAGAGGTGTCGGATTTATCGTCCACAAGTCTCTCGTCAACAACGTTGTAAAGATTGGGAGTGTGTCGACGAGGGTCGCGTACCTGATACTCAGAATCACCAAATGGTATTCGCTGAAGGTCATACAGGTTTACGCACCAAACTCGGCACATCCCGATGAGGAGGTGGAGGAAATGTATGAGGATATTTCCAGAGCCATGCATTCCTCCAAAACCCACTACACGGTGTTGATGGGAGACTTCAACGCAAAACTAGGCACAAGAGAAAGCGGTGAGCTGAAGTCAGGGAAATTTGGAGTAGGGCAACGGAACGAGAAGGGGCCAGTAGCTGGTTGACTGTATGGAGAAAGAGGGACTCTTTATGATGAATTCTTTCTTCCAGAAGTGGCCCCACAGGAAGTGGACCTGGTCGAGCCCTGACGGTTCGACAAAAAACGAGAGTGACTTCATTATGACGACCAGACGCCAACTGTTCAGTGATGTCTCAGTTATCGCAAGAGTGAAAACAGGCAGCGATCACCGAATGGTTAGAGGCACACTGAACCTAAATATTAAGTTGGAGAGGTCTCGTCTAATGAAGTCAGTCTCCGTCCCCCTCGTGCTCTAATCCAGAATCCCGAAACCTTTCAGATCGAGTTACATAACCGCTTTCAGTGCCTAGAAGATTGCAATGCAGTGGACGATATGAATGACAAGCTCGTGGAAACTTTCCATGCGGTCGGAGCTAAGTTCTGCAAGACCCACCGCAGAAGAACACCGAAAAACTCTCCAATCACACTCTTAATCTCATGGCTGTTAGACGGGAGATGAGACTGCAATCGTCAACAGATTTGACAGCATACAGGCAACTGAACAGACAGATCTCCAAATGCATGCGGCGAGACTTACGCAACTTTAAAACAGCTCGTATTAAAGAAGCGATCGAACAGGGCTCCAAAGTGTTTGCCAGAGATCTGTCTGCCAGAAAGAGCCAACTGTCAAAGCTGAAGACTGAGTGTGGCAACATCGTTTTTGGGACACCTGAGAATCTGAGTGAGATTGGGAGGTTCTATGGGCAGCTGTACACATCATCGTTGAAGCCACACGCAAGTGTGAGTAACGACACTATTCCGATGATATCCCGGACGTCAGTCTGAGCGAGATTAGAGTGGCTCTCCACCACCTTAAAAATGGCAAGGCCCCGGGCGAGGATGGAATTACAGCGGAGCTTCTGAAAGGGGGTGGAACACCGGTACTTGAAGTCCTTTAGAAGCTCTTCAATTCCGCCCACCATGGTGGCACTACTCCGGAGGCGTGGAGCAGAAGCGCTGTGGTCTTGTTTTTTAAGAAAGGCGACAACGCTCTCTTAAAGAATTACAGACCGATTTCCCTTCTGAGCCGCGTCTACACGCTATTTTCGAGAGCATTACGAATCGCCTCGCACGCAGACTCGACGACTTCCAGCCTCCCGAACAAGCCGGTTCCCGAAAAGGCTTCAAAACCATAGACCACATACATACCCTGCGGCAGATTGTACAAAAGACCGAAGAGTACAATCTGCCACTTTGCCTGGCTTATGTGGACTATGAGAAAGCCTTTGATTCCGTCGAAATTTGGGCGGTGCTACAGTCCCTTCAGCTTTGCCAAGTTGACTGTCGGTATATCGAAGTGCTGAAGTGTTTGTACAGTAGGGCTACGACGTTATCCGAGTACAGAACCAGAGTTCGAGACCTATCCAACTGCAGAGAGGTGTAAGACGGGGTGATGTTATATCCCCGAAACTCTTCACCGCTGCGTTGGAAGACGTTTTCAAGCTACTGGACTGAAAAGGATACGGTATTAACATCAATGGTGAGTACATCACTGATCTTCGATTTGCCGACGATATAGTCCTTATGGCATAATCGCTGGAGGACCTTAGCACTATGATCAATGACCTCAATGGTGTCTCCCAACGGATAGGTCTTAAGACGAACATGGACAAAACAAAGATCATGTTTAATGTCCATGTCACACCTATGCCGGTAGTTGTTGGGACCACTATGCTCGAAGTTGTTGACGAGTACGTTTACCTGGGACAAATAGTCCGACTAGGTAAGTCCAACTTCGACCGAGAGGTCAATCGACGGATTCAACTCGGCTGGGCAGCGTTCGGGAAATTACGACACATCTTCTCACCTCAATCTCTGAAAACTAAAGTGTAACTAGACTTGTACTAAATGTAAACTAGTTTGTACAACCAGTGCGTGTTGCCAGTGATGACTTACGGATTTGAGACGTGGTCCTTCACTGCTGGCCGTATGAAGACGCTCAAGGTCGCTCAGTGAGATATGAAGAGTTTCTCTGGGTTTCTCTGGGTGATAGACTCAGAAATGAGGATATCCGCAGTAAAACCAGAGTGACCGACATAGCCCAACGGATTAGTAAGCTGAAGTGGCAATGGGCCGGCCATATAGCTCGAAGAACCGATAACCGATCGGGAAGAAAAGTTCTCGAGTGGCAGCCTCGTACCGGTAGGCGTAGTGTAGGGCGACCCTCCACTAGATGGAGTGACTACCTGGTAAGACATGCAGGAAGTCGATGGATGCAGGTGGCTCAGGACCGTGCTTTGTGACGTTACTTGGGGGAGGCCTATGTTCAACAGTGGACTTGTGAAGGGCTGTAATGATGATGATGATGATGATAAAAAACAAAGCAACACTATGTCGGCGCTGTTGTCGCGCCACAACCGTAAACAAATAAATATCTAAATCGTGCTATCGATGTTTTCGAATCGAATCTGCATATATAGACAGGCTCCGTACTACCATACCGGAGCGTTCTTCACTCCGATGGGAGTAATAATGTTCTGTGGTTCTACGCTCCCAGGGATGAATACATTGCTCGGCAGGAGATTCCCCCCTTTTCTCTCCACGGCCAGTGTTGGCCTCTACGTTATTCCGTCCCTTGTGACTTTTATACGTATATCAAGATCATGTTTAGTGTTATTTGCTGACTCATGTTGAATGCATCTTTTTATTTATCTGTTCCTCCTAAGTATAACCGGGTTGTTGATGAATATTTCAGAAGCTATCGTCTTTGTTAGATTGTGAGAAGTTAAACAAGTCGGTGACAAATGATCACCTGCACCAAAGCCGGAGCTAACAAGTGGGGGTGTAAAGTTTTTTTTTTATTTAAAGACGCAAAATCAAATTTAAAACAACCATTAAATCTTGTCTTTGTGTGATTGCAAGAAATTAAACTGGTAGGTGATAAATGATAGCCCGCACTCAAGCCGGAGCTAGCAAGTGGGTGTAAAGTTTTTTTATTTAAAGACACAAAGTAAAATTTAAAACAATCATTACATTATGCAAAGCGCAAAAAATTTCGTGTGGATTTTTCTGCCTCAAGGAAGTTATTAGATTATTACGTATGTTAATTATGATGTTATAAAAGTAAAGTAAATATGTACAACACTGCAAAGTCCAATAAAATAATTTAAAAGAATAAACTGCATGTTTATTCTAAAAAATCAGGCAACATAAAAAAGGCTAACTATTTAACTTGTTGATTGAATTGTTGATTTTTTCAATATTATTAATATTCTGCACGGTGTTCGTTTAAAGTTTGGAATATCTCTTAATAGTGAAACAAATTAGCAAATATCATATGAAGATACATTTATTCATAAAAACGTTATGAACAATCATCATCGTCATCATCCTCAGCCTGCGGCTGGACATAGGCCTCTCCCAAGGCGCGCCACTTAGCCCGAGCTTCGGCTACACGCATCAAGTTTCTACCAGCCACCTTGCGCAGATCGTCGCTCCATCTGGTCAGGGGGCGTCCCACACTACGTTTGCCTAGACGCGGTCTCCACTCCATAACACGTCTACTGCACCGGTTATCACCTCTGCGACAGACATGACCAGCCCATTGCCACTTCGCCTTACAAACACTGAAAGCTTTATCAGTAACCTTGGTTCTCCGGCGGAATTCTTCATTTCGAATTTTGTCTACCAGAGAAAATCCGAGCATAGCTCTTTCCATTGCTCGCTGAGCGACTTTAAGCTTTTGGAGCAGACGTATCGTTAGTGTCCACGTTTCGGCACTATAATTGAGTAAGGGCAGAACGCACTGGTTGAACTTGGGCTGACTTTTGTCTTCAGAATTTGCGGTGAGGGCGACGTGAAAACCCGACGGAGCTTTCTAAATGCTACCCAGCCCAACTGAATCCTCCGATTGGCTTCTTTCTCGAAGTTATTCTTACCTAGTTGCAATATCTGCCCGAGATAGGTATATTCCTAGAAAACTTCGAGAATTTCACCACCAACAGTAATTGGAACTGGCATGACGTAATCGTTGAACATAACTTTTGTCTTGTTCAGATTCATGCACAGAACAACACGTTGGGAGGATTCATTCAGTCTTTTCAGCATATCCTGAAGTTCCTGCAGCAATTCTGCCATGACGACGATATCATCAGCAAAGCTTAAGTGTGAGATTTACTTACCGTTTACGTTAATACCGCGTCCTTTCCAGTCTAACGTCTTAAAAACATCTTCCAGTGCATTTGTAAACAGTTTAGGGGATATAACATCTCCCTGTCTCAGTCCGCGATGCAACTGGTTTGGTTTTATTTGACTGTTCTGTACTTGGACGGACATCGTACTGGTGTTGTAAAGGCATCTCAGCACTTCGATGTACAGCCAGTCAGTTTGGCACCGCTGCAAAGAATCTAGAACAGCCCAAGTTTCAATGTACCGTTAGGGGTACAGAATAGGTTATTGCTTAGAAAAGCCAAGATTTACTGTATTGTAATTATTTATTTATCTTTCTTCCGCACACGTACAAGTAAGTGCAATTAAGGAGATCACTGGCCTGATGTAGGGGCGAAGTCCAAGCGCTGTTCCCCCAAGGCCGTAGACAGCCAGTTAGCAGAAGGGCCGGTGAAGCCCAAGCCGATAGTGATGATGGCCGTTGGTAGGAGGGTAGGCCAACACTCCGTTAGCTCGCGGCTCGGCAGCAGTAGCCCTTGGGTAGCAGGTAGATGCTTAGGTAGTAGGTAGATGCTAGGTGGTAATAGATCCTGGAATTCCAGACGGAGGCCAGCATTAGGGAAACTTCCTATAGCACTATATGCGCCCTAGTCAATTCCAGCACCCCTTGTAGGAAGTTAAAATTCTTAAAGCTAAGCACTAAGCAGCCTCAGCAAAAGAGGTATTAATTAAGCAGAACAGTTATAATGTTTCAATAAATAAGAACTCACCCCAGCGGGATCAACTGCACCTCGAATAATTTAAATTATAGGTAAGCAGGTTCAACGGTGGTTAGTAGAAAGAAGGGTCACGCGCGTTGCGAACTTGAAGCGGTCTCAGGTAGAAATGAAAGAGGAATGGCCCGAACGGGGACTCGTCGTCGCGTCCGAAACCTACCGAGTCTTTTGTTTTAGAGATCGTTGAGCAAAATGGTTCACGCTGCGCGGATTAAATTAACTAGTCTATGGTTCCGTAGAATAACTATTTTAAATTAACAATATGTAATAATTCGTTACTTTTTATTTTTAGATTAGAATATTATATTACTATTATTTATTTAAGATTTAAGATCAATCAATTATAAGTATTTGTAAGGGTGCATTCAGAAGCAACGTTACATCAATGGAGTCAAAGGCTTTGTCATAGTTTACAAATGCAAGACACAGGGGCTGATTATACTCTGTTATCTTCTGTATTATTTGCCGCACTGTATGAATGTGGTCTATAGTGCCAAATCCTCCTCGAAACCCAGCCTGTTCCGCAGGCTGAAAGTCGTCGAGTCTTTGCGCGAGTCGATTCGTGATGACCCTCGAAAACAACTTATAGGCGTGCTCAGAATCGAGATGGGTCGATAATTTTTTAGCATAGTCTTGTCACCTTTCTTGTGAAACAAGACTGTAATGCTTTTGCTCCACGCCTTTGGAGTTCTCGCATCTCGTAAGATGCAGTTAAAAACTCGACAGAGCTCTTTTAGCAAGGGTTGACTCACAGCTTTAAGAGCTCTGTTGTAACTCCATCTTCTCCAGTGGCTTTTTAATTTTTAAGTTGCCCGAGGGCCAGCTCAGTCTCCCCAAGGCAGATGTCTGGCAGCTCGTCGGTATAGTGGCGGGTCAGCGTGGCTCTGGAATCATCGCATTTAGGGTCAGGTTGTGGCTTATGTGAGGCATATAATTTGCCATAATAGTGTTCGATCTCAGAGAGAATCTCAGGCTTTGGTGTGAGGACTTTGCCATCATGCGTCTGGAGTTTTGTGATGTGACTTCTTCCAGGCTCCCGAACAAAGATTTTGGATCCCTTGGTTTGCTCTATTGCCGCTTGTATAGCAATTGAATTAGAGCAACGCAGGTTTCGCCTCACAGCTTTCCTCACAAGCTTGGTTAGTGTCACCTGTTCCGATAGTGATGCTGTTGTTAACTCACGCCTTCTTTTCATAAGCTGAGGTGTCTCATCTGAGAACTTCGACTTTCGGCCCGTATGTTGCTGGCCATAAAACCTGTTGCTCTCATCCCGTAAGATCTTAAACACGCTGTTAAGGTCCTCGTCAATATCCAAAGTGGGTCTCAGGGCATCAAATCGATTTTTAAGTTCTAGATGGAAGCGTTGGGAGCCAGTTACGGTTTGAAACAGATTTAGTCAAATCGTAGACTTCACCAATCGGGACCTTTCAAGCGTAAAATCGATATTAAGAGAGCCTCGAATAAGTCGGTGATCGCTTCCGGTATTGAATTTGTTGATCACTGAGACGTCTCTGAATATGTGCATTTTGTCCGTCATGATGAAGTCAATCTCATTTTTTGTAGTGTTATCGGGACTGCGCCAGGTCCACTTCCTTTGTGGCTTCTTCGCAAAAAACGTATTCATCAGAAATAGCCCCTCTTTTTCGAGGAAAATGACCAGCATTTGCCCCCTGTGATTGCTTCTTCCAAAACCGTGGTGTCCCAAAATCGATTCGACGCCCGTGTGTTTACCCACTTTGGCATTAAAATCCCTCATAACAACATTATAGTGGGCCTTTGTACGTAAGGCCCTAGAAATATCTTCATAGACAGTTTGTACTTCGTCATCCGTATGTGCCGAGGTCGGGGCATAAACTTGTACAATCTTCAGAGAGTAAGTATCTCTTTGACAACTTAAGTACAAGGTACGCTACCCGTGTCGACACACTTGAGATTTCTACAATGTTGTTAGTGAGGATCCTATGAACGAGGAAACGTACACCGCCTTGGGATAGGCCGTCTCCCTCCCGAAAGTAGAGCAGATGGCCAGATTGCAGGGTAATTGTGTCCTCTCCCTCTCTTCGGACTTCACTTAACCCTACAATATGCCATCTTATATTTTTCAGCTCAGCTTCCAGTTCATAAATGTGTCGTCTTGCCGCAGAGTCCGTCCATTATACGTCGCCAAGTCCAGTTTTTGGTGGTATCCTGTCCTCTTCCGGGGAATCTTCGCACCTCCTGCTCCACCGTTGCCACTACGGCCAGGAATAATGGGGCGACTGGGAACTGGGGGCCGTGTTTTTGTAGTGCTACTCATAGGAGGATTTGCCCTTAATCGCCACGCTGGGCAAGCGGGTTGGCGATCGCAGTGCCAGACACATTGAACCTGTGACGCTGCTGCCCATCACAGGTCCGAGCATTTTGGTCTGACGAAGACTGGGATGGTTATGCCACCATCCATCGGAAGCCTTAAGTTCTTCTTTTTTTGAGGCATTTCCCCCTGTCAGCTCGTACGACATCCACGGGATGAAAAGGAGTTACAGTATTCTAGGCCACAGCCACACAGCCATCATAAATAATAAATGCACAATAATAATACATATATGCACAATATTATTACGTATATTATACAGAAAATGAACAATATTACTTTTTTTTAAATTTGTTTCTTTCTCTCTGTCTCTTTCTGTGTTTTGTACAAAAGGCATTTGACGGTTAACTCACCCATGCTTAATCCACATTCTTCAATTTTCGAATTTTGCAAACAACTATCCATAAATAGGTTGAACATCCACGGGAAGCCACACAGCCCTGTCTGACACCTTTATGGATGCCAAACAAGTCCGAGTAGACCCGTTGATCCTAACACAAGCACTAGAGTCTCTATAAAGAGATTCCAATGCCTGTACCACGCCAGCGCTCAACCCAAATGAGTTCAGTGTTTGCCATAGCACATCCTGATCCACTCTGTCAAAGGCCTTTTCCAAGTCCATAAACGCACAAAAAACCTTTTGGTTTTTAGCCAAAACTTCTCAGTGATCATGCGCATGGAAAAGACTTGATCTGTACATCCCATTCCCTTTCTAAATCCCGCTTGCACATCCCAAATTTTTCCATCAGTTTCTTTCACGACCCCTTCGATCAGTACCTTAGCATACAGTTTTCCCAAAATGCTAAGAAGGCTGATACAAGGGTAGTTTTTACAGTCCTGCTGCGACCCTTTTACCTTATATACTGGGACTATCACGGCTTTGCACCAGTCTACCGGTACCCGCTTAAGTACCCAGCATAAATTAAACAAGGTGTGCAGCAGACCTGCCACCACTTCCTCTCCAGCCCTTAGCATTTCGAGTGAAACTCTATCATATCCGGCAGCCTTACCTGCATTCATGCTTTTCATTGCTTTCATTATTTTATCGTTACTTATCTCGCTACCTCTTTCCTCTTCTTTCGGAGTTTCTACTTCATTTAATTCATAACTTTAACGTTGTCTCCTCACTCATAAACACGCTTTCAAAATATTTCTTCCATCTCTTTAAACTTAAAAATGCATCATTTAGAATAAATCCATTCTTGTCTCTTATAGCATTCATTAAAGGTTGTTTTGAATATCCGCTGGCAGTTCTAAAGAGTTTCCAGAACATTTTAATATTCGCTTGGAAGTTATCCGATATTTTTCTATCATTTTTATCCGTTTTTTCTTGATTTTTCCTTTCAACTACTTCTTTTACTCTCTTATTTAGATGTCTAAAGACTGCCTTTTTTCTTTAAATATCATCATTCGTACCGCTAGAATTACCAGCCTTTGTTGCTAGTATATCTAGCCATGCTCTCTTCTTCGCTTCAACTTCCATACGTATCTCATCATCTCACCATAATGTATTATTTTTCCTTTCATTCTTTCTCTTACTAACACCACATACTTCGGTAGCTGCAT